>JARFXV010000433.1:0-227500 GCA_031761425.1 Cosmopolites sordidus | reverse complement strand
TTGTTAATTTGATGTTTGTCAAGCTAAAACATTTAAGTACAAGTTTTATGAATCTAATGTCGTATTTACTTTGTTAATTATATTTGAATTATTAAATCTAGAATGCTATCATTAAAGTAACATGTGATACACTTTGATTTCGGAATTAAACTTCGTTTTGAGAACTGAAGTTTTTTTTTTAAGTTAAAAATAGCCTTCCCCTCCGTACACTAATAGCAGATTGGCAAAAACTCCAACCAGTCAGTCTAATAAAAGTATTTTTCACCATTGCGTTTATTCAGTTTATTAAAAAATCATCTTCGAAGTGTTGTTTCGAGAATAAAGCGTTAATAACTGTACAAAGAAAAGAGTATTGATACTTAAAAGTTACACGTATTATTTAATGGAAGTTAGTTATTACAAAGGGACATTTTCTGTGGTTTTATTATCTGAAAAAATTCATTGGTCATTTTTGTTAAAGAGGCCTGAACCTTGAATATTGTATTTTTGTTGGGAAAAGAAATAAAATGGCTCCATCACTGCATTTGAGGAGGATTTTAGAGGAAGATGCTATGGGATGTACAGGTATGCGAATCAATTATTATATACGAAAACTACTCTATATATTGTTTACGTTGGTTATAATTATAATTGTTTTATTTATACTAATTATGATAACTAGATTTTCCACATTGCTTTATTACAAAAAAATGCTGTTTAATTGGTAAATTGAAATATTTAGTAGGATTGTTCAGTAATATACTAATTGTAATGTATACATTTGTGTGCCATTATTTTAAAGTTGGTTTCAATGTACATTGCAAGGGGGTACAATTGTAGAATTTGAAACATTGGGAACTCATTTTGCTCGATCATTTAAAAATATCGTTTTTAAAAAACCTAATAATTAACTTCAAAAACGGGACGAATTTGAATTTGCTGTTGCACAATAAATAATTGTTGAACAATTGCGTTCATTAATTGTTTAATAATTAACAATTTTAAAAATTATTTTTAAAAAATGACGAAACATATAGATTGCTCTACCAAAACAAAACGAAAATTATGTATAGTGTTTTCTATAGCCCAGAGTTGGCGAAAATAAATAATCTTATAGAGGTTCGTAGAAAATGTGTAACCCCTAAGCGTTTGATGTGATAGTTCTCTAGTTTAGCTAAAAAAATGTTTTCCGGAAAATAAAAAATCCTGTTTAAAACAGTTAAATTGATAAACCGACAATATACATTCATAAACCGCTCCTACGGAATTCAACAGCGTGTATTGATTTTGTGTGGTGATATTTTGAAAAAATTATATTATTATCTATTTAATAAGAGATTTTTTCAATCATTTTTTCATGTTTTTACTATACAAGTTAACAAGCATTTATTTCAAGTCAAAGTTGGATTCCATGGCGAAAGAATGACTTGTTTTTAGAGGCAGAATTTATTGATGCATTATCGAACTTAAAAAAAAATGCTTGTCAAAAAAAAAGAGTGTTGCATGGATTGGAAAATGTGGTAATCCAATCTCATTAAAACTGGAGAATAGTCAAAGTCTGGATGAACTTTCAACTTAAGTTCCAGCCTGGGTTCATTTTCAGATTATAATATTAAATGAGATTTAATTGTTTTGTATTTTCGGACAACTTGAGTGGATCCACTTTTCTCTTTTTGTATTTCGTCGTGTTATGTGAATGTGTCTCGGATAAATATTAACGCCTTTGATAATTCTTCATATATTCGAACTAATTTTTTATTCAGTAATGTTTTTAGTTAAGTGTCCTCAAACTTTTTCATTTGTCCTGATCGTTTTTTGTGTTCCACGCTAAAATTACTATATTTGAATGAGTGAAACTACTCTCTATATTATCTTTCTGATTAGATATATCTGGCTCACTATTTATTGACTCATCTGGGTATAAATTAAACAAAATGGTGGATTTAATCTTAGCGCTTCTCATTTTTAGGTTTTTAGTGTCTGAGGGGATTAACATGCGCACAATTGGTAGATATATTGGTGGCCAAGGTTAAAAGTAGTCTCTAAACATCTTTAATATCCCTGACGTTGTCCACATTATTTTGGGGCGCACATTGTATTGTTGAAAAATAAGCTTCTGGGGCATTCTAAGGTGGCATGGCAATAGGCGAGGTTTTAATATTTTCAGTACATAATGCTCGGCAGTCAAGTTGCATCGAGTGAACACCAAAAGTGTTGACACCATCGAGGGAAAACAAAATTCTTCCGTTGGAACCTTCAGTGGGAAACATTAAACTTGAAAAGATTTACCACTAAACATCAAACCACTTATTTTAAACTTCTCGGCGTGCGTTTTCCTAACCATGTTAGCATCATCAGGAGATGATTCCATTTCATTCTAAAACTAAACTATCTTCTATTTATATGCCAACTCGTACCTAATGAAGCGTATAAAAATTATGAACGGTGAAGTTAACCAAGCGTTGTGTTAATAATTGAAAATGTTGACTGAATAGAATAGATCCTTTACTCCAGTTCATGGTTTTCTTACAATTTATTATTTGAATGCTTTCATATGCATCCAAAGCCGTATTATTATTTGCATATTTAACAAGTCTGCAACAATGGAGACTATTTAATCTTTTTCATTTCTCCTATATCTAATGTGAACAATATGTTCTTTATATTGGATTAATATGGATTTTTTAGTTTGCTCAATATACCTTCGATCACAATCTTGACAAGTAATTTCATAAATCTCCGATTTTTCATGCTGGTCTACTTTGTCCTTTGGATTATCCAGGACTTCTCTTAACCTGGTTTGTAGACTACTTTAATATTCACTTTTAAGAGTTAAGTTAAAAAAAGTGATTTGGTGTTTAGTGGTAAATCTCTACGAATTTACCAGGTTCGCCAACAACTTAATAATGTATGGTAAATGACAATCTTAATTCCTCCATCCTGATTATTCGGCCTCCTATTAGCTCACTAAATTAAGTAATAATTCAAAATCCTGTTACTCCGGGGATGGAGCATTATGCTATTAAGTGCAAATGAATGCAGTAAAGCAACACAAGTTTAAAGCTAAATTATCCAAACTGATTGAACTGTTTCTTATGACTGTCATTTACAATCCCCCATACCCCATTCCCTTCTGATTTCAAATGGAACAATAATCAGTGTCAGGCATGCAAAAATAAGAACTGAGTAAAATTATTGCCAGATTTCGGCTTATATCACTAAACCTCTAGCTTCATATTGTAATTTTATTTTTACAAATTAGAAATAGTTTATTATTCCAGATATATATGGATTCAAAATATCTTCCATCATAGTATACAATGAGCTCATGTAAACTTCTGTTCATATTCTTCATTAATAATTTTTAGTTAGTTAAGAGTATTTCGTTTTATTCAGATAGGTACTAGTGTTCCATTACTGGCGGCAAAGTCAGTTTCAAAGCTGAGTTGATTTTTTTTTCTTGTATTTGTTTTCTTTATGTAGATATATACAGGTAACCATTATACTCTGCCTTATTTCCTAATGATTCGAAGAAAGCTTGTTTGATTGCAGATGTTATTTATTTTTTTCCTTTATTTGGGTTTTTCGCCACTATCTAAAACTCAAAAAATATCAAAAATACCTGTTCTTATCTAAAGAAAGAATCACTGTTGTCAATGTAAGTATCGTTGACATATACAAAAAAATATATTTACTTTCACTCGTTACTATATATATTACAAATTAATATAATTTATTTTTTAGTTTAGTTTTGAAAACGGGGGGAGAGTACCCTCCGAAACGTTAACGTTAAAAGTTTGTAAAATGTTTTATAACATTTTTATATCTTTAAAATTTTGTTCATTAGGCAAATTTATTACAAAAAAGAATCACTGAGAAATTTGTTTCCGTTTGGTTTTTTGTTTTTACCCAGTGATTCTTTCTTTAAATAAGAACAGGTATTTTTGATATTTTTTGAGTTTTAGATAGTGGCGAAAAACCCAAATAAAGGAAAAAAATATATGAACACGCCACAATCATTCAGACATTATGCAGATGTTATTATCGAAAATTCACGATTAAGCTTATGTGTTTTGCGAAATGTTAAGATATTCGTCATTTTTTTTGTTTCAAACTTGTTTAAAATGAAACTAGCTAACCAGTACTCTATACTAATCTTATTCGAAGTTGAAGAAAGTCAAAATGCTTATAAAAATTGTTTCTTATGAGATTGTGTGGTAATATATCTGTTTTTTTTTAATATAATACACATTTTTATTTTTCTTTCTATTCTATTCATTCATTTAAAGGTTTTCAAAAAACATATTTTCTATAGATTTTGGTTAATTTATTTATACTTATTGAGCTGGTACAAAATTTTTGTTTATATAGTCTGTTCGATTAAAAATATCTAACGTATATTATTACAGAATCATAAAAAAATTACGCACATAATATCCGTTAGGGTTCGTTATATAGAAAAGTCGTAATAATTAGTGAATATATTTTGCACAAAATGAATAAATATTTACGAGGAAATAGAATTATTTTAAGATTAGTTTGCGATATTCAAGGAGAATAGTGTACTACTATGAACAAAAAGTAAAGTGACTTTTGTTTTAATTATTAATAAATGTTTGCTCGCTTTACGTATGGATACAACCGTTTGTTATTTAAGTTGATATGATTGCTCTTGACATCTGACAGAAGCTCCATATCATTTAGTTTGTTAAGTTACAAATTTAAGCTGGTTTTGAAATTGTTAAACATTTTTGACGCCAATTTTTTTAAATAGATAAATTTATCGACAATTTCCATTACATTTTTTCTAAAAAATGAAATTTCTTGCGATAATACATTAAAAATGTTAAGAAAATGTAAGAGCAATGAAGCGATGTAAAAGAAAATACAACTGTACCAGAACTTTAGGGATGATAGAGAATTATTTGAAATGCAAGTTACTAGTAGTGTGGGATATTCCTAATTTCCATAAAAGTTTCCTGGTTCTTGTTTTAGGCTCTGCAGCTATAGTTTCCCTTAAAACGTTCGCTTCGAGAGACTCATCCCGACAAGCCTTCGAGACTTATGTCACTCATGTTCAAGACTTCCCCCTCTACTTCGCAAATCTTACGAGCGGCGTCAGTTGCTTGATTTTGCGACTTTTTCCACTTATTTGGAAAACCATGGACTGAATATTTCACGATTGAATCATTTTAATTTTGAAGAAGAATTGTTTATTTGTCAAACCAAAGCTTTGTTCTTCAGTTCAGAAATATAATCCTTTATTTAATATATAAACAAAGGAAAAAAACGCAAATTTGTTACAACCTGAATATTAGAATATTTTGAACCACATGTTTCTAGCTAAATAGATTAAAGAACCGTTGTTCTTAATACCCGAGCGTAAAATACGATTATGACGTGTGTATAATCCCGAAATGACTGTTTTACTTTGCTCCATATGCACTTAACAAAAACCATATACACTTAACTTAAAAGTTAACATATGTTATAGAATCAGACCGGTATAAAACACGTCATAGTTTCGAAGCAGTGTTATCAAATGAGATTACTAATATTTTATTAAATTAAGCTTTACTATTTATTTTCATATAATTTATTTGGGGATAATTATTTTATTTAGGTTACAGTTTTTAAATTAGTATAAAATTTCATATAGGGATACTTTCTTTTTTTTCATGTTTTCATTCTTTTATAGTCAGAAAGGCCACCAATCCAAACCGATTAATTTACGAAAGTATTATTCAGCATATATTTTTGATGTATTCAGAAATGTAACTATTCTTTTATAGTAAGAAAAGGTCTTAATCTTTGGCCTCGATTGATACGATGGCGATAGTTCCAGGCGTCTCGGAAACTTGTGACGCACAATGATAATAAAAAATAAACAAAACAAGAAAATATATATAAAAAATATATTCTCTTAATTAAATTCACGTTCTGTTAGCATTGACTCTTATCACAACTAAAGGCCAACAAAAAATGCTAGTGGGGTCGAACATTTGACGTCATTAAATTAAATGAAATGGTTTCCGATTGAGACCATTGGAATCCAACGTGATCTTTATATAATCTGAAAGGGAAAAATCTTGCTAAAAAAGTAATTTTCGTTTATTTGGGTGTAAATAGACAACAATCACGAGACATATCTGATAAATTTTGTTAATTTAGCTTCAATAACATTGAAAGTGGTTCAGGCGGAGCTAAACGAGTGATTGGATAATTTGAAGAAGTGTGGGAAAGTAAAAGGTAAAAACATTTCAAATAAGTTTTATATTTTTGAAATATCTCCTAAGCAAGAAATTAAATAACGTAAACTTAATTCCAGTTATAAACTTATAACAGGACCTAGGAAGTCTGTCTATCAATAGTGAAGAGTCTTAAGGCTTAATGCAATTTTTAAATTCATTCATCATAAGTCAGCAAAACTCAAAAAACTCTTTTAGTATTTTTAGGTGTGATTAAAGCTAGTAGGCTATGATGTTTATGTGAATAAGTAAAAGTCTATGTGAAAAAGTGAAAGTGAGTTATGTGAAAGTCTTAATGTGAATGAAATCTTTGGTGAGCCCCCGTCATATCTAAATATTTCTAACGTATTATGACTCGTCAAATATATTATATAGGCATCAATTATATTTTACCTTCAGAACAATCGGATCATAGTATTATAACAGATTTGCCTTAGTTTGTTGATATTAAAGTTTCGGTGATAAATATATGCGCAGTATATTAGTTTTATTAGTTCAAAGTAAGCCCTTTGAAATGGTTAAATTCAACTAACTGTTGCAAAGTTGGAATATATTGGATACTGTCAAAGCTCCTTATTCGGGGGGGTCGTTTATTTAATTGAAGTCAATTAAAAAAAAATATTTTAAATAAAGTCCGATGTATTTTTGACATCTTAATGTTTTTTTCGCAGTATTCAAGACACACTTTTTGAATTGCATATTTTTCAGCCATCGACAAGATGTGCAATGGAATATTCGAACACGACTATCTCGCAAATGCCGTGAAATATCGATATTGACTAAGGTACCTTTTTTACGTGAAAATTATGACTCTTTTTCTGTTTTGAGGTCAAACTATTCCCAGCTTTATAGAGTAAAAAAATATGAGCGAATTAATTCTTCACAAAGAAGGTAGCAAGCGCCCTCTAGGAACTAGGCTCAAGCTAGTACCAAATTCGGATTTGTCTCCTTTGAAAACCCAGCTACTTCTATTTTGAACCTGATATATTCAACCGTGTTTAAATTATCTTAATTTTTCGAAAATTTAGTTTCACTTTCAACATCCTGTATCTTTTTAATGACTAACATTTGCCAACACATTTATTGATTGAAAATAAGAGGATTTTATTTTGATCTCTACTATCACTCTACACCAGCAAGTTAAAATCAGTAATATGTATGCATCCCAGTTGAGGAAAATTGTATGTGGTGTTCACCAAAGTAGTATTATTGAACCACTTTTATTTTTGTTGGTTACTGTTGGCTCTTCGAATACAGTGGAGCATTGTAAAATGCATTTCTGCGCTGATAACATCCAGCATTATACTGGCTATGCTGCAGAAGATATTCCCATTATTAATTCGGTAAATAAGGATATCAGTAATTCAAATTGTAGTACGTTAACCATGATTATGATTTGAAAATTAATTTACAGAAGACTATAACACTTTGTAATGGTAGTAAAACGTTGAACCTGCGTATTTACGACAATTTGTTGTTTGTTGTTGTTGTTTGTGGATATTTGTGGATAATGTTACTATCAAATGTGTTACTGTTAAACAATGTTACTATCAAATTCATGCTAAAAATATCTTCTAATTTAGTTATATTTAATTTATATCCAAATTAATTACTGTACTATGGTGTTGCTAGGTGTGATCTCACATATATATTGTACAAGTTTGTTTGACATTGTTTACTGTATATGTTACGTACTCAGAACGTTTTGTTATACGGACGCTATTAGTGATTTGAAAATGACATTTCAGTCAAAAAATGAAATTAACTCGTGAGAATTTTCGTGCGATGATTTACTACGACTTTCGACATGAATCTCAAAAACAATGCATCGATCAACTCTCTTTGAATCAACTCTCACAACTTCTCACTGACGAATTTAAAGAAGATCATCCCAAATCGGTTCTTGTGCCTGAAAACATCGATACTGCACGTGAACTGATAAAGCAAAATCGTCATGTGACATATCGTGGGATTGACGCATCCCTGGGCATTAGTATGATAAGCATACATAAGATTTTACATGAACATTTGCCATTGAAAAGATTTGTGCGCGTTGGATTCCGCAAATGCTCAAAAAATAAAATCGTGGTGCATCAAAAGCCATGTATAACATGTACACAGGTGATAAATTTTTGATCTATGCGTATGAGTCCGAAAGTAAACAGCAGTTGACTGTATGGGTCTTTCAAAATGAGCCAAACCCAATAAAAGTTGTTCGCGCAAGAAGTACTTCGAAGCAAATGGTCGCCTGTTTCTTTGGGATAAATGGGCATTTGGCTACAGTGCCACTAGAGAATAGTAGAACAGTCAATTCTGAATGGTATACAAGCATTTGTTTGTCAGAAGTCTTTGAAAAACGAACAAAAAACTACCAGCGATGCAGGATCATTTTTCACCATGACAACTCTCACACATCGAACCGAACAACTCAATATTTGACTGGTCAAAACATCGAATTGATGGGTCATCGCGGTATAGTCCTGATTTGGCACCCAATAATTTCTTTTTGTTCCCAACCGTGAAGAATAAACTACGGGGTCAACGATTTTTGACGCCACAAGAAACGATTGATGCGTTCAAAGTTTTGGAAATACCTCAATCGGAATGGAAAAAGTGCGCTATGACAATTGATTCAAACTTGTGCAAAAGTATATCGATCATCGCGGAGAATATTTTGAAAAACAATAAAACCATTTTCAATGATAAATATTTGTTTTTATTTGTTATTCTGGATGCATAAATACCAACCTTTGTGGTTGCAATTTTCTGCCAAAGTATAATAATATGAAACTCCAACATAATATAATACAGATTGCCTGTGTAAGGTTTGTGTATAATTTGTACATGTTACATCCCATTTAAATCGTTTAAATGAACCAAATTTTTTAGGAGTGGTGGCCTACCTTTATTCGACATTCCTTTATAAATTGTATAAAAATAAGTCACCTTTGTATTTCCACAATAAAGTTTGTCAATCTTATATTCACACGTTGAATGTTGGAACTGACAACTTTACAGTTGACTGACATTTTATTAAATAATGTATTAGATATTCTTGAGCTACCAGTAGGAAGGAGCATTTAAGTGTGAACTAAACTTTAAATAATGTAGTGTTCACTAATGAACTTGAATTAATTAAAAATCATGTATGGTTTTGTTTTTGTATCTTTAACTGGATCTTTTTTATTGAAGAACGTGTTTTTATTTTTTTTCGATGCAATGGTTCATATTAAATATCTTACTGTTTTTCTAATATATTCACATATCTGTATATCAATTTAATATTAGCATCTCAGCCTAGGCTGATCGGGATTACAATGTCGAAATGGAAAAGCAGTTCTGCTTCTCTCACCTAGCATAAGATTTTACGGACAATATGGTATATTTGCAAAAGCACTTTGCACATTGCCCCACTATGACAATTGATTTCGATAATAACAATAATAATCATTATTATATTAACTGATCATGCATTCATGAATTCATTTACGGCAATTTAAGTTAAGAGAAATACCCGACTTACAACACCAAATCATCAACTCATCAACACCAAATGATTATCATGAAGGTAATTATTGGTTAAGAGTTACAACGTAATTGCGCAGATTTTGTCGGTGACGACTATATTGAAACATTTGATTAATTAATTTATGTGGAAAACATTCTGGAATGCGATTACGCTTTAATCACGCATAACTGTTTACCAAAAAATATTTCACTTATTTTTAAACTGTACAAAATCAGTACGATACCTTAGTCAGTATTATTATGATGATAGACTGAATTCCTTTGTTAAAATACTTTAACTGATAATAACATGTTCACTGTAAAAACTTGCAAACATTATTTTTATAAAAAAGAATTAAAAAAATAATGTTTAAATAGTAAGTGCAAAAATGTAGTGATTTATTTATGTAGAAGGAACGACAAGAAAGAAATATAGAAACAAATACAATATATTTGATATTATAGAAGTAAAATATAATTATTTATCGCAATAGCAGAACATTTCTTTCACCTCAACTATATTGAAGGGTATCAGACCAAATTTTTTGTTTCTGTCCGATCAAATGATATATAATATAGTTTAGTAGTAACCACAGGGTTAGTTCAATAAATATTTTAGGACTGATTTATTCCTGCCAAGGTGCAGGGGTGGACGGTGATTTTTATAAGTGATATCGGAGGTGGCTAATGTTAGGTAGCCTAGGAAACCTGGCTCAGTTGTCTCCAAAACTTTGGACTGCGTAAATCGTGCACAAAGTAAATGTTTGTTTTAAGTTCGCGTCGAAAGTCAAGGTGAAAGAAAACATCGAGCAGCGATGTGCAATTAAATTTTGTATGAAATTGAACAAATCCACTACCGAGACTTTTCACATGATCCGTGAGGCTTACAAGGGCGAAGCCATGTCCAGAACATGTGTTTTTAAGTGGCATAAATGATTCAAATGAGGCCGGGAAAACGTTAAAGGCGAACAACGCGCTGGACTTTCGATCTCAGCCCAAATCTATGAAAATGTGGCTAGTGTGAGAATTTCTAAACTCTGATTAAGTGTTCGTTTAATGGCATAAGAGTTGAATTTAGAGAAATCAACTGTGTATTCAATTTTAACCGACGATTTGCAAATGCGAAAGGTGTGCGCGAAGTTGGTGCCGAAGGTTTTGTCAGACGAGCAGAAGGAATACCGTGTGGCGATTTGCCGTGAACTATTGGAACGTTTGGAGACCGATCCAAATGTTCTGAACAGAGTGTTAACCGGTGACCAAACTTGGATCTTCGAGTACGATCCGGATACCACAAGGCAAAGTTCTGAGTGGCACACAAACGCATCTCCTAGACCAAAAAAAGCTCTTTGTTGCGGTCTTCTTTGTTGAGGTCCACAAGGAGTTTGTGCCGCTGACCAAACAGTGAAGTGGCCAATTTTACGCAGAAGTGCTCGAACCTTTAATGATGATGGTCCGCCGCGTCAGGTGAGAGATCGCCGATTCCTGCATGCTCCATCATGATAACGCGCCCAGTCACACGTCGCTAATTGTGATGGATACACTAGCTAAACACAACGAGGCAGACCTGCCCCAACCTCCTTATAGATGTATGTTCCTTATAGATGTCCAGATGTATCTCCCTTAAAATTTGTGTGTGCTTTGTAGTTGTGTTCTTTGTAGTTGTGTTCAACACTAACATGTAAAGGGAATGAAGAGCAATAAATAGAGAAACGACTAATGAAAGAAAGCAAAGCCGCAGGAATGTTTTAAAAGATTTTAAGGGCAAAGAATATAACAAGACCAGTAAAAGTAAGAGTGTATCAAACAATACTAAGGCCGACGGTTACTTATGCGTGCGAGACATGGATAATGGCGAAAAAGGAACAAAGGAAGCTGGAAGTCTGGGAACGTAAAATATTAAGTAGGATTTTCAGAGGAATGTAAGTTCAGAACAAATTTAGACGAACAAATAGAGAAATAGAAGAACTGTACAAAAAACCAAACATTGTTCAAGTGATGAGAGTGCAGAGAGCTAGATGGCTGGGGCACATAGCGAGGATGGTCAAGTTATTAGTGAAATTGAACCGCAATTGTACCAAATTCTTATTGACAATTTTACGCAAAAAATTGCCTTGCGTAGAAACACTGCCGTGTCTGTATTTTTTAATAAAATAAGCAAACATGTTATTGTTTTAAAATTGTTGGTTTTATTTAAAAAGGAAATTCCAAAGTGCCTATTGGAACATGCTCTATTAAAAAATAAATTTATAAATAAAAAACCAATGATGTAAAGAATATTTAGGTTTTAGAAAAATGTTGAATAAAAAAGCCACATCTGAAAATTTTTAATATATGATTATTAGTGATTTGAACCGGTTCAAAGCACTTTTCATATTATGATTTGTATCAATGCCAACAAACACATTTTGACCTGGGCACAGGCATAAGGCGTGATTGGTAAAACGTCCAAAATATAAACAGAAATATTTCCGTTGTGCATCTAAAATTTAATAGCTTGTTTATATTTCGATATTTCCTTTTTTTGTCGGTATGTTTTCCAATTCTGCGGAATAAAAATTAATCAGACGAATAGTCGAGTAAACCAAGTTAAAATATAAAGCTCTTTAGATATTAAAATAGATGCATGCTTTTTTTCTAAAAATACTACAAGAACTCTGGTCAGTTACGTTTTAAAATGTCAAGAAACGCGGAGTCAAAATTATCATATCGGTGCTATTTTTGCTTCAATCACAACATATTTGAAATATTATAGGCGAGTTGCATAGTGAAACGAAGCTCTCTCTGTGTGGACTATGGATATTGGCTTACTTACGGGTATTTAAACGATATTTGTAAATGCAAATTTTTTCCGTTTTCCTAAACAAGCTAACCAAAGTTCAATTTTCTTGGCCGACTTAGCAATTTTAGTTATAGATAATTATATATGAACTACCAAATATTCCTTTATGATCAAGTTTTTTACAGTAAGTACGAATACTTACTATTTTTAGCATTCGTGATTAACAATTTCACTCTTTGGCATAACTTTCTATGCCAAATATATATGTTAATTATAAAATACAAAAATATTATGTTGTATATTGATTGTAGAATAAGGTAAAAAACTATTTGAATAAACCGATTTTTCTTAATTTTTTTTATGTCAGTGTCCTTTTTCATTTTTTAGCTTTGTAGCAATAACAACTACAACTGAATGTCATCATTATTTATGACAGCTTGGAAATATTTCGGCTTTGATTCTATTTTTTTTTGTTATTCACTTGATATATTTCTAATACCGTTTCATAGTTCATAAAGGATTCATATTTATACACTTGGTTTTTGTCACTTTTCGAAACACGAGATGCGGTTAAGTGCTTAATAGAATTAATATCCGATCATTGGAAATGTCAACAAATAATCAATCTTTCTGGCATTGTTGAGCAGGTCTCCTTTCGTAACCACCCCCTCTGCTTCAAGTCATTGTTTTGCTGTAATCTGAATATATTACACTTATACTTAAATTCGAAGTCCTTTCGAAAAAATTTTCTCGCAGTATGTCCATACATCAATGATTACTGAATTTCCAATCCCAATCCCTCAGACCATGATATTTCCACCACAGTGTTTTAATGTGGGAGTGGTATTTCGTGGATCTAGCACCGTCCTATTTTTTCTCTGCACACCTTTATGGTCTTCGGAACCAAATAACAAAACTTCTTTTAATCACTAAAAATTATTGGTTTTCAAAAATCGAATGAATGTACTTTTTAGTGAACTGTAGTAATTTCCCTGTTTTTCTGACTAATGAAAGTAGTCTTCCAGTCCTCCCTCTATATCCGAAATTGCGTAGATCATTTTTAATCCTAGGTGTAATGTTTACTGCAGAACAATAAACAATATCATTGGTTACTTTTTGCTTAAAATAACGTAATTTTTTTACAGAGTTTGACATTTTTCTCTGAATTCTAACGGATAGTGCTTTTGGTGCTTTTTTCTTTTCGTTTTCTAGTTCCAGTTTCGGCCAGTTCTTTCTTGATTTTTTTCTAGGCAATGTACTCTAGTTCGCAATGTGTCGCAAGTGTTTTCAACAAGTGTTTTTGTTGCGAGTGTCTCCAAATGTTTGCAAGTGTCTCCAAAGGCAGCTCTCGACATTTTCTATTATTCGAACATTAACATTCAACGCTCAGTTTATAGATAAATGAATTAAATATGTTTATTTTTGTGTATTGAAGTTATTACCTCTCTATTAAAATTTATTACTTCTAGAGCAGATTAAATCAGGAAAACCAACTGGTCAAATGGTTTTTTATGAAAAATCGGTACAAACTAGTTTTTAAAATACTTAAAATCCTGCTAAAATTATGGCATAATTTTATTTAAAATAATTTGTAATTTGTATTGATATAACGTTATAAAATTTAAGGAAGTTAAAATAAAGAAAATTGAAAAAAGTCGGTTTTTTTAAATACATATTTCCTCTACTGTACAGTTTGACAAAAAGTTGTTAAAAACAGTGGCGGTTCGTGGATTTTTAAAGTGGGAATAGTGTGCTAGAAGAAAATAGTGCTGCTGAAGATTTTTTTTGCTTTCCCCGTCCTCCTTTTTACTGTTCGTGGTATTGAAACCCTATACAGGAGGTGAACCAGGAAAAGATTTACATTTTGTATTGTTACTACTTACAAGGACATTGGAGGATGGGTTGTTGCTTGTTGCGCAGATAAAGGAATGAAAAAGTAGGAACTTACCGTTTTCCGAAGAGTAAACCACTCAAACAAACCACACAAATTTCTATTGTATAGTTTACTGTCAAATTTCTGTGTAAAACTTACCCTATTTTTACATTCTTTTTGAACTTGACTCAAATTCAACATGTGTGGGACGACCGTTAGTTTTTAATTAAACTTTCTTCTCCAAACTTAAATTAGTCGTTATTAACTGTTTTAAATCAGACACCTTCATGTTGTAAATTCGGGAATTCGAAAATAAAACTTAAGCATTCGAACCAAACGTCTATTTCATACTATCCTAAACATTCTTCCTCTTGACCTTCTAGGCCCAACTTGGCCATAAACATCTTAAAAAAATAAACAAAAGTAACCGAGTACGTGAAAGAATGCGGGTTATTGTCCTTATGGTGCCTCGTGCTATGTACGGGACGATCTTTCCTTTTGGTCCTTAATGCTTATTGCTTACAATGTATGCAATTAAAAGTTGATTATTTTTATTTAAAAAGTACTACTCAATGTGTACACACGTAGCAAATCCCAAATCAAAATAAGTATTCGCGAGGCGAACGAAATACGCGACGCGAGACATATCAAACGTTCCGTACCCGTCAAATCAGCGTTTAAAATTAATTGCCGATATGCTCGGTCGCAGGGAATCTACGTCCAAATCGTATGTTTTAGAAAGCAGTTAAATCGCCGCATTCTGGCAACCAGCAAAACATGTAATGCCAACGACGAGGTAATATGACGTGGCATACGGTCGCTGGAGGTAAATGTCCGACCAACGATATAAAAATTGTGGCGAGAGGATGGAATTTTTATCCGCATTATTTGGTGTGATGGATCGACAGACGTTCTTCTACATTTCGAGGCGGAATTTTTAATAATATCTTAAAATGAGTTAAAGGAAAGAAACTGAATGGAAATAAAATATGATGTTTTGCTCTAAAAAATTGTTTACTGTGATAAATGAGTTAAAGGAAAGAAACTGAATGGAAATAAAATATGATGTTTTGCTCTAAAAAATTGTTTACTGTGATAAATGCTGGAGGGGTGACGTCCTAACGCCTTCTCTCACGAACCGCCTCTGGTTAAAAAGGTTGCTTTATTTAAGTAAGAATTCTTCCCGTACCCGTAGGTGTCGAGGTTGTCTACATTTGAGGGACTTCCATACGATCACCCTCCTGGTATTATTGCACCGGCGTTGTTTAACTTCAATTATCGACAACTGATGCCAGACGCGGTGCGACCTTTTTTCCTATTCTTCGGTTGGTACTCACATGTATTTAATACGTCTGCAAATGATTTAGTACTGATATATTTACCGATACTATCGTGTGTATTTACCATATGTACCATGACCTAACTGCACTAAATTTAAAAATGTGATATATGTAAATTAAAAAGTGAACATTATTTATTTAGATCTATGTAGTCGTACATCAGACTTATTTATTCCAACTTATTTTGTTCAATCGAAAATCATAAAATTCTACAACATTCATATTCATCGAAATGTTTTTCTTATTGAAAGTATGACATATTGCAATAATACTTGGAATACAATATCATTCAAATGTCCGCGATGAATGTATCGATAGACATTATTTCGAATATCGACATTATCGAAAGAACAACTCCAAATTACCATTGGAATCACCGATCTTCTAAATGTTCTCATTTTTGAATTTAAAATTTTGATTCGTTGGTGCATAGAACATTTTTTTTTGTTCCATTTTTCCAAACCAATTCCAAACCATTTTTCCATGTTCAATGTTTATATTTTCTTGTTAGAGCGTAATAACAAATTTCATGCAGCGATTTCTCCGTGTATAACGCTCTCTAAGCATCATTTTATTGCTATTATTTATTGCTATATTATTTATTGCTATAAGTTAACTGGTTTTCGAGTAATATTAACTTCGATGCCAATGTCCAGTGTCGTTCTTTCTTGCTTATTTTCTTCTTTTTTTTTTTTGTTTTAATTTCCCTTACTGAGCAATACAATTGTATGATAATCAGTTTCCACTTTTCTGGTTAATTTTAGTCAGTCGTCAATGTTATTTTTACTAGTAGCACTACGACTTATAATTAGAGCATACACTTCAGCCAATAGCTGTTTTCTTTTGGGTATTATATAAAAAGTATATTTCGTATTATAATATTGCACAAGCATTTTTCAGTTAGAACTATTTGAAGGTGTGAAAGCAGAATCAAAACTAAAACTTTTTAATAAGAAAAACATATATCTGTATTACTCATATAATTTATCACACACTGGAACGAAATAATTCTTTATCACAGATCCTGTATATAATTCCATTATCTCCGTTGTAAAATCGGAATTTCCAACAATTTAATTTTACAATACTTATTTTCCCATCTATAGAAGATTATTACTGGTTAATATTTGCCACTTAATGAATGTTTTTAAAAACACTTATAATAATGTGATATGTATACCATTTGAAAGAGAAAATTTTGTATATCTAATACCTAAGGTATAAATAGATTTTACCCCATAAAGTGTAATTTGCCATGAGTTTAATCATTTTTGTTATATTAACATGTTGATTTTAATTTTTTTTGACTCTAGATGTACAATTTAATCGATAAAATACATTAAAGTTATAGAAAAAATAAACGATTCTAATGGTCATATTATTATCGCATGTCTACAAAGTTTAGATATATGCCACAAACTGTGCATATATGCCACAACACTTCTAAATAGCAGATAGATAAAATTAAACGTTTAAAATTTGATATCAAAATAAATGTGAGAAAACTTCAAATGTATCTTCTATCACATCTCCAAATGTGTTCTACAGCCCTTCAAATACCATGATTGGATAGAAAGAACAAATAAAAGCTAACGTCGCTTTTGCTTTAATACTTAAACCAAAATAAAAAAATATTATAAAATCTTACAATTAAAATAAAAAATGGTTATATTTTAAATTATAAGCAAATTTTTTATGATTTTCTACATGCCGAACTTTATTTGATAACAACATTGCAAAACATTTTTTTAACATTGTTTTATATTATATAGAAGCATTGTATTATCATTATATACGAGGGTTGCTATTTATATACCTACTTAGAACGTTTTGTCATACGGACGCTATTAGTATTGTTTAGTGACTTGAAAATTTTATCTCAGTCAAAAAATGGAATTAACTCGTGAGAATTTTCTCATTTTCTCAATTTTTGTGGCTTATCTCAACAGCAATGTATCGATCAACTCACCTCGACTTTTGGCGATGAAGCACCATCTAAAACCACTATGTATCACTCGTTTTTCGAATTTATATAAGGTCGTCCAAAATTGGTTATTGTGCCAGAAAACCTCGATACAATGAGCTAACTGATAAAGCAAGATCATTATGTGACATATCATGAGATTAAGGCATCCCTGGGCACTAGTATGACAAGCATACACAAGGTTTTACATGAACATTTAGTCGTGAAAAACATTTGTGCACGTGGGATTCCGCATAATTTGACAATGGTACATCAAAAGTCGTGTATAACATCTAACATCTACGTGAATCTTGGATCTGTGCATATGAGCCCGAAAGTAAACAACAGTCGATTGTATGGGTCTTTCAAAATAAGCCAAACCCAACATAAGTTGTCCCCGTAAGAAGCACATCGAAGCAAATGGTCGCCTGTTTTTTTTTTGAGATTAATGGTCATTTGACTACAGTCCCACTAGAAAATCGTAGAACGATCAATTCTGAATAGTACACAATGACTTGTTTGCCAGAAGTTTTTGAAGAAATAAGAAAAACAATCAGCTACGCAGGATCATTCTTCACCATGACAACGCGATCTTTTTCACATCGAACTGAACAACTCAATATTTGGCTGGTCAAAACATCGAATTGATGGGTCATCCGCCGTACAGTCCTGATTTGGCACCCAATGATTTATTTTTGTTTCCGACGCCAGAAGAAGCGGTTGACGCGTTCAAAAATGCATGTTTTGGATGTACTTCAATCAGAATGATAAAAGTCGCGGAGAATATTTTGAAAAACAATAAAACCATTTTCAATGATAAATATTTGTTTTTATTTATTATTCCGGATACATAAATAGCAACCCCCGTAGAAACGTTTTAACACACGATTCCCGCCAATAGATCAGTAATATTCTAATGTTATACAAGATCAATTGATTCAACAAAATTCATAGATTTTTCACATCTCTCTGAATATTTTGTTACAATCAGCATCACGATAAGCTTGTATTCATCCATTTTTGGATGTAGGCTTTCATCGTTCTATTGGTAGCTACTATCCTTATTCCTTATGCCATATGCGGTGTTTCTTATGTCATCTTGTCAGCGATTCTTTGGTTGTTCATCATTATGGCCTCCATCCGAATGTGCGTCTGGTCCACTCTGTAGACACGCTATGTGACCTTCCTATTACCGCTTGAATTGAAAAGCTCTTTATAAAACATATTTTTGTTTGAACTCTTATCCAGGTCGTCGATAAGATTCGATTCGATCTTATCCAGGCCCCTTACGATATCTCCGTTTAAATCCAAGAATTTGTCTTTCTGAGGAGGCCCTCTGTGCTCTTGATAAATGTTTGAGGTAGTTTTTTGGTTAATATGTTGCTTATGTTTATGTTAACTTTGGGAATATCTGATTTTAAGACATAGCTTAGCTTTCCGAAAGCAGTCCAGCTGACGTGTATTCTTCTATTGATTTCATCTGATATACTATCTTTAGCAGTTCTTGTTATCTTTTGGCCGAAGAATGTGTGACTAATTAGTGCCAGTGACTTTTGAAGGTGTATTTTCTAAAAGGATGTTAACTTGTTTTAACTGTGTTATGTTTTAAGTCCGATTTCCCGAGATTTGCAATGTAGTAATAAATGTTCCTAAATCATTCCGGGTGTCGATTCGTTCGTTCTGTGAAGGGTCACGACGTTTTGACAAAGTCTCATTTGGCATTTCCAAGTGTTGTTCGCTTCGAGTGACGAGTTCGACAACCGGAATGAACTTAGGAACATTATCCACTATCCGTGAAAACCCGTGAAAAATTGGGTCAGTCTATATATATATATATATATATATATATATATATATATATATATATATATATATATATATATATATATATATATATATATATATTAATTTTATACCACTAGCACATTAGCAAAAAATGAGCATGTACGTTTTTTGTTTAGATTTTATCTCTAAATATTTTATGCAAAGTACTGGGTAAATCGACCGGCATCTCTTTTAAATACCGATGCGCTGATGATAAAATGTCTGCAAGCCCACTCTACATTGCTGACGATGAATTTGTTTATGTGTTAAAAGTTAGTAATTAAAGCATATATTGACCAAGCCAAGAGAAGATAACTTCCATGACCCCGGGAAATCGACTTTGTCCATTAAAGAAGCGTCGAAGTTTGTTGTTTATCCAGTACTGTTGGGAACGTAGTCCCGATAAAACGGATTTTTTTTTCAAATTAGCGAACAATCATTATTTTCAATATATTTTCTATTTTGATAATTATTTAGTCGTTTGCGGTCGGTTTACTCACCTGTGGCTCAGTGTTAATGAGCTTTCAGGCTCATTGATATCAGTTTATAGTATAGTGTAAAATTTTTGATATATACGTCTTAGAAAAAATGCGATCGAAATCAAATAACATAAAGGTTAATTCTGTAGATGTCGTCGCTTCGTCAGGGAGTATGATAGTTATTTCCAACCGACTACCCTTCGTGTTGCAAAGAAACAAAGAGGGAAAACTAGTGAGGAAAGCTAGGTAAGTACAAACAACTATAATTGTCTATGTAGTAAAGTAAATATTAGGGTGTAACAAAAGTATTTGCGTTTTTGAGGTACTTAGTTATTCACTGTTTAAAAAATGTATTCCTTTCTTTTTCTTTGAGTCAGTAACTCTTTTCCTCTTCGGTGCAACGGTGATTGTTTGGAAGGAAAAACTCGACGGTCAGTTTTTACCTCTTCTTCAGTCCTAAAATTTTTTCCAAGCAAGAGGTTAAAAAATGATGGTTCAAGATGAACTAGTGGTAATTCGACAGAGCGAGGTGGGAGCTGTATGCTAGATGAGGCCGAAGTTCAAAGTTCAATTTGTTAATTTTTGAGGAAGTCAGATGTAAAGAGTGTTGTATTGCATTATATTTCCGCAGGAGGGCTTTTTTGCGGTTAAACAAAGCTGGATATTTTTCGGCCAGAACATCGTGTACTCTCGCAAGTTGAGCTAAGTAGAATTTAGAAGTTATCGCCTTATCATCTGGAACTAATCCAAAGTGAATCATTCCTGCAAAATTCCACCAAAAATACAACATGCCATGCTCTTTGGCAAATTTTTCTCTTGGTACCTCTTTGGTACCAGAAGAGCTAGTTGCCCGGGTATAAGCTACCGCTATACGTCATTAGGATTATTGAAATAAACCCATTGTTCATCGCAGGTAATAATCCATTTGATGAATCGAAAATCAGTAGGGTTTTTGAGGGGAGTTTTACACACTTCAATCCGACACGTGTGGTGCTCCGACGACAGTTTGTGAGGAATGCTTCTATAACTCTTATAACTCTATTAACTCTCAATATTCCGTAGTGCTTCTTTCTAGTTTCTTAGTGCTTGTACTAAGATTTGCAGCCACCTCTGCTCTTAAAAGGTCGGTTTTGAGAGACCATCGATGACCTTATCCTCCCCTATCTCAAAGACTCATGTTTCCTGGAACTTTTTGAACAAGAGCTGAGGGGTGCGAATTGATACAGAACCTTCCCTCTCGATTTTGTGAACCTCTCGATTGGTGCCAGTCACTTTGAAGCTTTTTTAAAATAATGTCTTAAAATTGCTCTAATGTCGCTATCTGTTTCACTTATTTTAAACTTTTTTGTTAAAAACGTGGACTGAATATTTCGGAATGGAATCACTTTAATATTAAAGAAGGAATGTATATTTGTCGGAATAAAAAGTTGAGATCGGATTTAACCTCTGAGGAGTGAAGTATAATCCTTTATTTAAAGACAAAGGAAAACAGGCAAATACTTGTGCTACACCCTAGTAGTTGTAAGTAAATTGTGTAAAACTCGCCACATCTATACTCATTACGAAATGAAAATATTTGTATTGGGTACTTTGTTTTGTAAGTAAACAAAACAAACCTCTTCGATTATAATCGACTACTGCATTTTTTTTTAATTTATATTAATAGTTTTATTAAATTATATTTTTATCTTATTATTTTTTAGATTATATATTATAGGTTAAAAGTTTTTTTTCCGTAGCAACAATGAAAATAAAATTAATTTGGTTGTATTTAATTATGTTGGTACATGTGCAACTTAATTATTCACCTTTGTTACTGACGTTTCTTACTGATTTATTAAAAGTCGAATTATTACTTTACCCCACCCATCTAACTTAAACTTAGAAGCAATCGTTTTTTCCATCTTTCCGAGAGCTGGCGAATTCCACTTTTAAAAAAGGGTTGTTTTGAAGGGAGCGAAGCTTGAAGTAAAATATATGCCAGGTGTAATCTCCCCATTTAAAGTCATCTTTGCTTTATTGGCCATTGCCTTAAGGTATAACTACATGGGGACTCTAACGATCATCTTTTAAATAATCTTGTACAGTTGTTTACAAATGCCTTATTTATTTGCCTTTTTGGCCAAGTTATTTCAGTTCATCATCGTCGATTTTTTTAAATATGAAAATTAAAATTTCCACTTTTAAGCTAATTTAACTCTAGGTGCTAAAGGAATATCATCCATTCTAAAAATTACACAAGAAAATTGCATTCACAAAAAGCGTTCAATATCTGAAATATTTCTTCTTGAACATTATTTTCTCCAGTACTATTGCGTTTTTCGAACTTTAGCAGATGTGTATCAACTATTATGGTGCGTTTTAAAGTGAAAAATTGGCACTTCAATATGACTGCGTGGTGAAAAAATTATTTGAATTTGAATATGTGAAAATGTGAAAATTCGTATATTGAAAAGTCGGGTAAATATTCGGTAGCTTAATAGCTATTCAAGTAATATGTTTATTTCTCAATTGCATAGATTCAAAATTCAGTGCACAAGTTTCTGTAAATTGTTCATTCCTTTCAAAAAATTACTTTTTTTGGAGGTTTAAAAGTAACAGTTTAAAATGATTTGATATTCACTAAAATGAAATGTTTCCTTAATCACAAACGTTGTAATTTCATAGTCAGTTTGAGGTCATCAAATCAGGAAAATAAGGCGAATACAGAGGAAAATTCCTCTAAAGAGAGCTTTAATTATAGTAATAAAATAATATCGGCCCTTTCATCATTTGTTGTTTTCAACCAAAAAATGTGTCATCTATTTTTTCTCTCGTATAAATAAAATTCTTTATTATGCTAAATGCAAAATGGTTCTTTAAAACCAAATAATACCGAATATTCTAAAAATAATTCTTCCAAGAAAGATGATAGAGTTTTCGATATAGATAAGTACGAAGATAGACTGAAAAGGAAGATATTTTTCAAGTTAAATATTAAACTCGAAGAGATTTACCACGATACCCCAAATCACTTTATTTGACTTCTCGACGCGCGTTGACGCTAACATGCTCAATACCATTCCTTCAAAATTCAGTACACAAGTTTCTGTAAATTGTTAATTCCTTTTAAAAAAATACTTTCTTGGAGGTTTTAAAATAACAGTTTAAAATGATTTGATCTTCGCAAAATTAATGAATTTTTCTTTAATCACAAACGTTTTAATTTCATAATCAGTTTGAGGGCATCAAATCAGGAAAATAAAACAAATACAGAAGAAAATTCCTTTAAAGAGAGGGTTAATTATAGCAGTAAAAAATGTCGGCTCTTTCATCAATTGTTGTTTTCAACCAGAAAATGTGTCATCCATTTTTTCTCTCGTATAAATAAAATTCTTTATTATGCTAAGTGTAAAATGGTTCTTTAAAACTAAATCATACCGAATATTCTAAAAATAATTATTCCAAGAAATTTTTAACTCGAAGAGATTTACCACGAAACATCAAATCACTTTATTTAACTTCTGGACGCGCGTTGATTCTAACATGGTTACCTACATGGTAACATGGTTGATGCTCACATGGTTAAAGTTATTTGGTGTTTAGAGGTAAATCCCTTCCAATTTAATGTTTCACACTGAAGGTTCCAATACAAGAATTGAAGTAAATACACTTCTAAAGAATTTCTAAAGAATTCTCTTCTAAAGAATTGAAGTAAATACACAAAAAACTTCCAACTTTTTTATATCTTACAAAAAATACAACTTGGTAAAATAGTCGTCTGTTTTGGCGATGATCTCTTTATTCAGTGTGAATTTAATAAGCCAACCACTTCTTCAGGTTTGAAAAAAGAAAGAAGTTGGAGGGGCCAAGTACGGAGAATAATGTGAATGCGGTATTGGGCAAATTGACCAATTTCGTTGTTGCAACGGCAGACCAATAGACGGGTACATTGCCGTAGTAAAAAATCTACGCTTTTTTTTTTTATTAACTCTTCGTGAAATTTGATCAATAATGCAGCATAATACTCTCTTTGTTTGTCTGTCTTTTTCAAATAGTCAATAAAGATAATGCCTTGTGAATCTCAAAACACAGTGACCTTTACGGCATATGGCAGCGTCTTGCGTTGTTCTGAGCATGTTCGCCGGGTAAAATCCACTGTTTTAACTGTTTCTGGAATTTTGTTTTTGTGGCATAAAAAAACACCATCATGAATTGAAGACTTTTAATTATAATCATAGTTAGTTATATATTTTGGCTGATCTTAGTGATAGTCTAGTCTAGTTTTTTAATATTAATTAACATACTTTTGTTATTTAATAATCTACGAAACAAAATAAGCATATAACAAAATAACTATTTATGGAATAGACACCCAATTATGGAATATGAAAAAAATACAAAAAGAGTAACATCTTTTTATTGAAACTTGAGATTTTGAAACTTTGGTGAAAAATAAAAGTTACTTATTCTGTTAAAATTAATTTATTCTACTTGCAGAAATCACAAACCCAAGTCTCAATCTCTGGACCAGCGCACGTATTATGTGCTCAGAGCCCACACATTAAACATTTGATCTATGTTTCTCCTTGAGTATCTTCAGAAAACAGTCCCTGTGAGAACATACATTCGGCGTCTGCTGAGTGATGAGCTTGTTCTCCTATTGTGGCATCAGGCTCACTGTCTGCATTAAACTGGACTCCATCTTCATCCTCAGAGTTCACAGTATCTGACTTAGTATTATTTTTCCTTTTCTTTTTGTTTCTTGTTTTTTTCTTATT
Organism: Cosmopolites sordidus; assembly: GCA_031761425.1. NCBI lineage: Eukaryota > Metazoa > Arthropoda > Insecta > Coleoptera > Curculionidae > Cosmopolites > Cosmopolites sordidus. Next base: position 202,748 of record JARFXV010000433.1, on the reverse strand, counting down.
CTGTTTCTTGGATAATTGCTTTTCTTTTTCTATTGTTTTACTTTTCACGATAAGATCATTTTTATATGGTGAAGAAGTGATTACTGCTGCCACAGCTGGTTTCCTTCCTCAGTTAGATACTTTCCTCTTTTTTGTTGGAACTTGACTTATGTCATAGGGAGACACCAAATCAAGACTGCTACGATCATGTCTGGAAGCTGAAGGTTCAAGTTCATAATATGTTTCAAGTCTAAGTTCAGTGGCTGAAGTATCATTTGAAGTAGAATTTTTACCCGGTGAACTAGGATTGGTAGTGGATGGTTCTTCTTCAGTCAAAGAGTTAGATTTTGTCGGTGTGATATTTACTATACAACCATCTTGTTGCACAACATTATAGTCAACATCGCTGAATATGTTTTTAACCAACTGGAACCCATTTGCGGCAAGATTATCTCGCGCCTGTTTGTACTTTGTAATAAGCATTATCAAATAGTTCTACAATGTCAAAAGGACTTATTGGTCTGTTACTATTTCTAATCCAGATTCGTATTCTTCACTGTAATATAGTATGGATACAGCACAGGTATGGATACAATCTCTACATTATTTTCTCTAGCAAGGTCTATTACATCGATGTTACGGAAAGTATTTAAACCAATCAGTGAATATGTGCATTTAAATCCATCTTGACGGATGAACAACTCCTACAGAACCTGGTAGGCAACCTTAAATGAGCTGGAGGTTCATATTTTTTCTCGGAAAATGAAATAATGAAAGGTGGCACAAAATGACTGGTTGAATTCATAGAAATAATTATTGAGATTAGTGAACCTCTTTCGGCTGATTTCAGTCGTTTTCCTTGGAGTATCTTGCTTTGCACAATGGTAAAGCCAGATTCATCTACGTTATAAATGCAATTTAGTGGATAATTATTGTTATCGTACACCTCTTCCAGAAGGTTAAAAAAAGGTATTCACTTTCTCCTTATTAAATCCAAAAGCTCTTGCAAAAGATATACCGTTGGATCTTCTTATCGAGAGTTTTGCTTTATGACGATTAAAAAATAATTTCAACAATTTTTCCCGCCATGTCTGATTTGGTAAATGAATATTGCAAGTTATTACGTTTTGCTAACACGTATGCCATTTTACGTACATCTGTTCTTGTCAAGCCATGGAATTTGCTTTCCATTGTTAAAATATATTCCATTAAAGGGTTTCAATATTGCTTTTCTACCCAATTTGATGACTGCTGCTTCATCTACAGACTGTTCATTTTTCTGACATAGGCAAAACAATATAGTTCTAGGTACTTTTTCTTTTAGTACCCATTTTCTTTTCTTGGACCATTTCTATAGCTTCAGCCATCTTGTCTTCATTCCAATCTTTTCGTTTTTCTTTTGAAAGTGTAGACTGCATTCTAAAAAAATAAATATAACACTTTATAGAAAGATATATTCAGCCACCATGTTAAAAGCCCAAATATGGAATTCATAATTCATATCCATAATTAGGCACCCAGTGACTGTCTATATTAGGAATTTTACAGGCTCAAACTTATTGCCGTATTTTACAAACAACAATAGCTACGCAATCTAAATGTATCAAAACTATCAATACAACACGATAAATTTATAAGCGTGTTTTTACAAAATTACTAACGAAAAATACTTATTTTCTACATACCTTGAAAAGTGTTTAGGCACCAACAAAACAAAACATTCCTGCCGTCTCTACAGCGTTCGCTCGACTGACAAAATATATTTAATGTATCTAGATTTTGGCGCCGTACCCTGAATATGAGCGAACTGTTTAAGAATTTTTTACTAATTTTCAACAATAATATCAAAATTTAGTTTTATATATAAGCTTTCTATCTAATAACCTTTGATGCCATCAAACTACAAAAAAACTTATTATTCCAAATCAGTGACCAGAAAATGACCAGATCTGATCAATTAAGGTACTGATATTTAATATTTCTAAAAGTACGGCTGAGATATATCGAGTGAAAGTTGTTAAGATATAATATCCGAGACTAAGAATGTACATTTTGTCAAATAAATACCGGGAATTGTTCATTTAAAAAGTCCGTATAAATGTTATGAAAAAAATGGCGAATATTGGCGCCAATGCACCTAATTAATACGTAGAGTTTTGGTGCCATCTGTTTACTATTTTATCTACAGCTATTGGTGTGGTTAGTCGATGTTAAGTGAGCTCGGCGATTTTTAAAATGTCCAACAAAGAGATTGCCTTATTTTTTGGGTTGCCAAATAACTTTATTTCGCTAAATCGTAGTAATGATTGTACTAGGTCTATGGTGAATTTGCTTTATCGAAAATATATGAACATGCGAATGGTACCAATCATTGAAGGAATGCTGAAAAGTGATTGAAGATGTACCTGGTTCCAGTGGACCTTCAGCGAGACCTTCGACTGACAAAATATCGACAATGTGGGGAAAATGTTGACAGAAAATTATAAGTCAAGCTTAAGAAGGATGGCTCAGGATTTGAACAAGTTTCACGGATCTATTTCTACCATTTTAGTTGAAATTTTGGGTATGATACGCATCGCATCATGACACGGGTCAATCTATTTTATTTTTATTTAATTCTTAGTGTGCATCAACGTCTTTGACTATTAAGCGCCGTTTCTCAAATCTATACAACCACAAACATCAAGCAAAATAACAAATATCCACCATGAGAGCGGGAATTGAGCACGCTACCTTGTTAGCTGCCGGTACCATCGAGCCACCGTCTTAAGGCACCACTCCAATGCGACCGGCTCATTCGATATTAATTCAATTCTTCCCAGAGGGGCAAACAGTCTACAAATAATATTATCTGGGCGTTATGAGAGACGTTTCGAAAATGCTCGCCGGTTAAGGCCAGATATGTGCAAAATGAAACTGTGTAACTTTTTCTATTCTCCAAACTCAAATTACCATTTCGTGAAAAAGGTTAGGAATCCATTGAAACCGTGAAAGAAAATTCGCAGGAGCTGAAGGTACTGGATACTAGAAAACGCCTATATGAAGTGTTTCGACAAATGGATTATTTGTTGTTAAAACTGTATAGAATTAAAGGCGACAAAATGAATTTGCATGATTGGATCAGTATTTTGTGTTTTATTGAACAATTCCCAGTATTTATTTGATATAATGTAGAAAGAAATTGAATTGATATGTGATCATTATTAAAAGTATAACATTGTGCGAAAACAATCAAATCAAACGTATACTACAGCTAATTTCGTTTCTTTTGTAATTTCAAGAAATTAAATTCATCGGTTGAAGTTAAAAATGATCTACATTTTTTACAATAAAGTTGCAACAATTTCAATTTAATTATTTTATTTCTCGAATTTCTTCTGGAATTTAATAAATTTATTTGAGATATTTACTAAGGTGTAACAAAAGTATTTATGTTTTTCCTTTTGTTTATAAACTATTATTATTCACTCCTTTGAGGTTCAAACCGATTTCAACTTTTTGTTCCGACAAATAAATATTTCTTCTTCGGTATTAAAGTGATACAACGGCGAAAAATTTAGTCGACGGTTTTAAATAAAAACGTTAACATGAGTAAAATAAGTCGCGATATTAAGGCAATTTTAAGACATTATTTTATAATGGGAGTCAAAGCAACAGTCGCCGCTCGTGAGATTTGCAAAATAGAGAAGGAATGCTTTATGCTTTGTGCTGAATGCTGTATGCTTAGTGGAATTTTGAAGGAATAATTCACTTTGAATTGATTCCTAGTGGTAGGGCGATCTACAGCTATCAGCTCAATTTGAGAGAATACACGCTGTTATGTGTGTAAAATATCTAGCCTTGGTCGTTCGTAAAAAAGTCCTCTTGCAGCAAAGCAAGATCGCACACTTCTGACCACCCTCAAAAATTAATGAATTGGATTTTGAACTTCTCGCTCATTCAACATGCAGCCCTGGCCTCGCTCCATCGGATTACCACTTGTTCCGATCCATGGCTCACTTTTTGCGAAGAAAAATTGACGAAGAGGACTGAAGAGGAGATTAAAACTGCGTCGAGCCTACAAAGACCCATCGTGGAACCAAGGAGGAATAGAGTTACTGGTTCAAAGATGTGTTGAGGTCATCGAAAACAATGGCCTATATTTCGAGGAATAACCTGTAGGTATAATTTTTTTAAAACAGTAGGTAACTAAGTACCTCAAAAACGAAAATACTTTTGTTACACTCTAGTATATTGTCAGTCCTGCTATTAGATTTATATTTTCTTTTCAGTCAACCTCGTACGAAAGTTTTTGCTATAAATATTCTAGTTGTACACGTATTTGTAACATAATTATTAACATATGGGCAAGCATTTAGAGGATAAAAATATCTTGAATATGTTAAATGGATTATCATTTACTGAAACACCACATCCTTCCTAATCATTAACTATTGCCTATTTTACTAGATATTTTAATACCAGTCTCGTCGTCTAATGATATATTTCCATTGAGTAAATGATATGAATCCAAGTTTTTTCTGAGTAAATCTAGCCATATATATATATATATATATATATATATATATATATATATATATATATATATATATATATATATATATACGAGGGTTGATCCAAAAGTAAGTTTCCCAAAGAGCTGCAGCAGCGTTGGAAGCTGCTAGGCGAAATTCGAACGAAACACCGCTGTGCACGGCAGATCCCCCACTCCCTTTTCCGCCCGCGAGCGCTGCGCTACGCCGCTCAGTCTTGGCTCAGCAGCCGTTCGCGATGGAGCCTCTTATTGTTGATCCCGCCAGGTGCGAAATTCGATCGGTTATTCGGTTTTTGCATGCGACAGGAATTCCACCTGTGGAAATTCATCGAAAGTTGACACAAGTTTACGGCGACAAGTGTATGTCCGTTCAAATGGTCCGACATTGGTGCAGGGAATTTAGTGACGGACGGAAGGAGGTTCACGACGAAGAGCGGAGTGGAAGACCTGCAGTTTCGGAGTCGATTGTCGAGAAGATCGAACGCGAAATGCTTCAAAACCGGAGAATCACCATCCGTGAACTCGTTGATAGGATTCCTGGGAGTTCTTACGGTACAGTGGAAAGAATTTTGACTGAAAAGTTGGGGTATCACAAGTGTTGCGCTCGATGGGTACCGCGCATGCTGACAGCAGAACACAAGGAGAAACGCCTCGATTGTGCTCGACAGTTTCTTCAAAAGTGTCAAGACGATAAGGAAGAATTTTTGGACTCCATCGTGACCGGTGACGAAACGTGGGTTTTTCATTTCACCCCCGAAACCAAAGAAAAGTCTAAACAGTGGCGTCACTCAGGGTCACCAGTCACAAAGAAGTTCAAGCAAACTCCTTCTGCTGGCAAAATCATGGCCACTGTCTTTTGGGATCGCAAGGGGATACTGCTGATCGAGTTCCTGACACCCGGGACAACAATAAACTCGGACAGGTATTGTGAGACACTCACTAAACTCAGGCGTGCTATCCAGAACCGCAGGAGAGGACGCCTGACAACAGGTGTAACGCTGCTTCACGATAACGCCCGACCTCACACTTCCCGCAAAACCCAGGAACTTTTGGAGCAGTTTGGATGGACTGTCATGCCCCACCCACCTTACAGTCCGGACCTCGCGCCCAGCGACTATCACTTGTTCCCCAAGTTAAAAGAACACCTGAGTGGCAAACGCTTCCGGAACGACGAGGAAGTGAAACAAGAGGTGCAGCGCTTTCTTAAGGGTTTGGCGGCGGAGGTGTACGACATGGGCATACAAAAGTTGGAGCACCGTCTACAAAAATGTGTTGATCGAAATGGCGATTATGTCGAAAAATAGAGGAAAGTTTCATCTTTCCGACGATGTAAATTTTAATGAAAATAAACATAGTTGTCTATTTGAAAAAATGAAGGGAAACTTACTTTTGGATCGACCCTCGAATATATATATATATATATATATATATATATATATATATATATATATATATATATATATATATATATATATATATATATATATATATATATAGCCCAGTTTTATCATATTTAGAATAATATTTCTAATATTTGTCTTTCAATTATTTATAATATTTCTCTTGCAGTCCATTTTTTATTTGAGTCCGTTTGTGCCCTAACAATTGAACAATTATCTGTTATTCAAGGTCGTCTAGTATCCATTCTACAAGCTGAATATTCTTTAATTTTGCTAATAAGCAATGTAATTAGAAATATGTTTTGAAATATCTAATATCAGGATCTTCAATACATAATAAATAAAAAAAGAAGGACTGGATACAAGAGAGTATGGATAAATTGACTTACCTTGAATATTTCTAGTAGTTAAAAATAAGTAGCGTCACTATGGAAACCAGTATTAACTCTAAAGTGCACGTACTGTTTTAATCAGAAAAGGTTGTCACTTTATTATGATCAGAAAAGGTAAACCATATCAAGTAAAAAGTAAAAAAAACAACTGATCAATATCTCACCTAACGTATAGTCCTTGTAATGTATTGATTTTGTAATGTTTTTCTATTTTCGAATATCAAAAATATATTAAACCTTACATTGAATCTCAGATACTAACTTTTTGGCAAACTGGATTCTTTTCACTGTTTGTCTGACTGACCGAAATTATGTACATATTTGGGTTGATGCAAAAGTTTGTCCCATTTCTTTGAAAAAAAAAATGTAGACAACATTTATTCACTAAAAATTACTTTGTATTAAATTACTTATCAATGTAATATGGCCGTGCTGTTCAATGACCTTTCTCCATCTCTCCGGTAAATACATAATCCCGCGCTCATAGAAATTGCAGGTGATTGTGCAAGTCTTCCAAGGAAAGTTGTTACCATTTAAGATATTTTGAAGCAATCTAAATAAATGGTAGTCGGAAGGCGCATGGAGTACGGTGGGTGGACCAAAATTTCCCAGTATAAAGTTTGAGTCGGGTGGCCTGGACATGTGTGATCTAACATTGTCTCGATAAAATTGTACGTCCTTTCTGTTGGCTAATTCACGCTGCTTCTAGTCGATTGCTCACTTTAATTCACCTAGGGTGGTGAACAATATTCCTCCGACTTAATAATCTGGTTTTCAGGTCATAATAGAGATACCCTTCTGGTCCCACCAAATGCCTAGTATAACCTTCTTCGGATGTAAATTGGCTTTTGCGCTGGTTGAAACAATATCTCCGTGCTTAAATAGTTTGTTACGCTTAACATTATTATGCACAATCCATTTTTCATCACCGGTGCCATAGGCTTTAATAATGGATCGATTTCATTACGCTTTAATAGAGTATCACAAGAAGAAATCAAGTCTATCAAATTTGTATCTGATAGTTCATGCGGTACCATACATCAGCCTTGCTAACCATTCCAAGTTGACATAATCGCCTTGGCAATGTCGACTGGTTTATTTCAAGAATTTCTCCGATCCCATGGATTACACCCTCGCCGTACACATCACATATCTTCTTTTGCGTCTGCGAAGTATCCTTTCCTTAAAAGCATATGTCGAAAATGCTCCATTTCGATTTTCTACCATTTTTAATGATTAACAAAATTTTCAAAACAATCAACAGCACAAGTGTTCGCTAAAATTCCTTCTGTTAAACAATATCAAAACTTTACACGAATGAAGTAGAAAACACGATTTTCCGATACAATACCATCTAGCGCCAAAAAGGGGATGCATTGAAGGCTCTAGATAACATTGCATTATTGACGTTTACCCCAGAACAAGAACAGTGTCATTGCCTACTTCTTGACTTGAAATGAGGCCATTTTTCTAGACAAGAAATTGGGTACCACGTCAACTGAACGACAGACAGCGTTATAATAGATATCCAGAAATGTCGTTTATATTTAATTACTTGTTTGCTCCTACATCAAAGCTTGATTCAGGGAAAAGAAAATTAGTTGTCATGGAGCGTTTCACCGAACAACAACGTTCTTTCTGTGTTTGCGCGTATTATTAAAACAACAATTCGCTTATTACGGGTCGTCGTCTTTATAGGGCCGAGTATAATTTACACGACATAAATGAGGCACCAAGTTTAATAAAGAAGTGGATAAAAAAAAATTGAAACTACAGGATTAACTCTAAATTTACCATCTACGGGTCGTCCAAAGTCAAGCAGAGGTGTAAACAATATTGAACGTGTTATGATACAAGGTTTTTTCCACTAATCACTGCAAGAATTTGAAGGATATAACGAGGAGAGTTGGTTTCAGCAAGACGGCGCTACGTGTCATACATCACGTTATTCTTTGGAGGCTGTACCGAAATTATTCTCAGGAAAAGTGATATCCCGTAGAGGTGACATAAATTGGCCCCCAAGTCCAGATTTAACTCCACTTGATTTTTTCTTGTGGGGTTATGTCAAGAGCAGAGTTTATGAAAATAAGCTACGTACCATATTGCAACTAAAAGAGAATATTGTTTATGAGATCCACCCGATATCCAGGCATATGTGCGGCAGGCTGATAGCATATTTTCGATCAAGCCTTCAAGAATGCCAGCTCCGCGAAGGCCGCCATCTCAACAGTATTATAATAGAATAATATTTTGGTAAATAAATTTCCAAACACTGTAATATAATGTTATAATAATAAAATTATTATACCTTAAATCGATTTTTATTATACCTACAAAAATGAACAACAATTTTGGACACCTTATCGTTTTTCGCTTTTCCATTTTCCTCTCGTTCAGCTGATATGGTACCCATTTTCCTGCCTTCGGGATCTCTCTCATGGGATGCAGGCGATCATAAATAGTTCGACGACCAACATTTAACCTCTCTGCTATTTGTAGTTGAGTTTGTATATCGTCTTCTTCCAACAATGCTTGCAAATCGCCATCTGCAAATTTTATCGATTGGGGTCTCGACCTAGGTGTTATTTATCTTTTAAGTCAAAATCACCATATATATATATATATATATATATATATATATATATATATATATATATATATATATATATATATATATATATATATATATATATATATATAACACATGGGCTGAAAAGTCCCGGGCCTAACAAAGAAAACACAGTTTTTTTGGTTCAAAATTAGCTTTATTCATCAACGTAATCTCCATCAAGAGCAACGCAATCATTCCAGCGCCGCTCTAACATTTCAATACCACTTTTGTAGAATGATTTATCTTTTGCCTCAAAATAGGCCTCAGTTTCAGCGATAACCTCTTCATTCGTGCGAAATTTCTTACCGGCGAGCATTTTTTTCAGGTCTGCGAACAGCCAGTAGTCGCTGGGAGCCAAATCTGGCGAATACGGTAGATGTGGGAGCAATTCGAAGTTCAATTCATGTAGTTTTGCCATTGTTTTGATTGACTTGTGACACGGTGCGTTGTCTTGATGAAACAAAATTTTTTTCTTTGCCATATGCGGTCGTTTCTTTGCAATTTCGGCCTTCAAACGCTCCAATAACGCTATATAAAATTCATTGTTAATGGTATTTCGTTTCTCAAGATAGTCGATGAATATTACACCACGCACATCCCAAAATACCGAGGCCATAACCTTTCCAGCCGATTGTTGTGCTTTCGGGCGCTTTGGACGAGGTTCACCAGTTGCTGTCCACTCAGATGACGATCGTTTTGATTCCGGAGTGAAGTGATGGATCCATGTTTCATCCATTATCACATATCGACGCAAAAATTCCGGTTTGTTACGTTTAAACATGGCCAAACACTGCTCAGAATCATCAACACGTTCTCGCTTTTGGTCAACAGTGAGCAAACGCGGCACCCACTTTGAACAGAGCTTTCTCATAGTTAAATGATTATGCAATATAAAGCCAACACGTTCTTTTGATATCTTTACGATGTCAGCTAACTCACGCAACTTCACTTTTCGATTATTCAAAACGATTTTGTGGTTTTTTTTTATGTTTTCTGGTGTTACCGCCTCATTTGGACGTCCACTGCGTTCTGCATTATCGGTGTCTCTACGACCACGTTTGAAGTCAGCAAACCAACGTTTTATTGTTGTTTCTGATGTAGCGGAGTCCCCATAACACTTTTCAAGCCATTGCTTCGCTTGAACGGTATTTTTTCCCATCAAGAAGCAGTGTAAAATTAAAACACGAAATTGTTTTTGATCCCTTGTTTTGAAAATAACAAAAGTAGCGTCACTCTTAGCACAATAACTCACAAACTAATGAATAGAATATCATGAAATTTTAACAGCTGTCTTTTGAAGCTTAGTATTAACTGAAAAAAAGGTGACTGCAATAAAACTAGCGCCATCTATGTGTTAGGCCCGGGACTTTTCAGCCCATGTGTTAATAAATATATATATATATATATATATATATATATATATATATATATATATATATATATATATATATATATATATATATATTTTTTTTTGTTAGCGTCACTCTTAGCACAATAACTCACAAACTAATGAATAGAATATCATGAAATTTTAACAGCTGTCTTTTGAAGCTTAGTATTAACTGAAAAAAAGGTGACTGCAATAAAACTAGCGCCATCTATGTGTTAGGCCCGGGACTTTTCAGCCCATGTGTTAATAAATATATATATATATATATATATATATATATATATATATATATATATATATATATATATATATATACATATATATACATATATATATATATATATATATATATATATATATATATATATATATATATATATATATATATATATATATATATATATATATATGCCCACAAGATAGCGTAACGGGGCCGTGGAGGGAAATATTTTAGAAACCTTTCATCCTTTCTCCACGTGGTAACACCACTCGTTGCAGGTAGAATTTTACGGGCACTGCTACGAGCATTCGCCGTATAATGGCGTGAGTTGTGTGCTATTATGATCCGCCATCAAAATGGCCAGTTGACATTGCCTGGCCGCGATCGTCTCTCCCAACTGCTTTCCTTGCGTTCATCTGGAGCTCGGCTAATGACGGCTGAAAGGCTAGAAACCGGCCCCGAGAGACACGTGGTGGCGCATGATAGCAGTTCTCTGCCTAAATGGTAGCAGTTTTCTCCCCTCATATACGCCGCCACGTATCTTTCGGGACCGGTTTCTAGCTTTTCAGCAATCATCAGTCGAGCTCCAGATGAACGCAAGGAAAGCAGTTGGGAAAGACGATCGGCGCCAGGCCATGTCAACTGGCCATTTTGATGGCTGGTCGTAATAGCACACAACTCACGCCATCATACGGCGAATGCTCGTAGCGGTCAGGACTGCTCGTTGGCTGTTGACATGGCCTGGCACCGGCACTGGTGCCGAAGGTTTTGTCAGATGCGCAGAAGGAACACCGTGTGACGATTTGCCATGAACATTCTGAGTGGCACACAAACGCATCTGCTCAACCAAAAAAAGCTCGCATGATCAAATCAAGAGTGGAATCGATACTCATTATCTTCTTTGATGCAAAAGGTGTATTTAACAGGGAGTTTGTGCTCGCTGGCCAAATAGTGAACGGCAAATTTTACGTAGAAGTGCTTGAACGTTTGAGCATGAGGGTTCGCCGCATCCGAAGAGATATTCCTAGATGCTCCAATATGACAACGCGTCCAATCACACGTCGCTAATTGTGAGGAAGACACTGGCCAAACACAACGTAGCAACGCTACCCCAACCACCTTCTAGTCCAGATGAGGCTCCCTCAGACTTTTTTGTTCCCTCGGATCAAGACGAACCCGAAAGGACATCGTTTCGAAACAATCGAGGCAGTCCAAAAGGCTTCGACGGAGTGCTGGAAAAACCGCTGGTAATGGTGTATTGATGCAGGAAGGTCATATTTTAAAAATCATTAAGTTACTTTAAAATAATATAAAATAATATAAAATAAAACAATTTTTTACTTTGTTATCTATTACTTTTATTATTATTATATTTTATTATTATATTATAAAAGTGTAAAATTTTTAATTTATTTATTTTTAATTTATTAAAAAAATTTTAATTTAAAAAGAAAATATTTTTAAACAAAGTAAAAAATTGTTTTATTCCTTTTTCAATAAATGTTTTTTTACCTCAGTCCCGATTCTTATTGGACAAACCCTGTATACCACTTACTACCAATTAGCGCTAATATATCGTTGCCATTAGCCTCGGTCATCCAGAACGTGGTGCATTGCTTAGAATAAAATTGTTTCCACGAAACTCTCTGAACTACTTAGGGCGCGTGGAATCGTCAACAGCAGCTTGGTCTGCATTTATGAAGCATCCTTACCTTTTTGGAAATTAAAAAAAAAACATGACATGTCGAAAATGTTCCGTATTGTGTGCCATTTTTGATACATAACAACCAGATATCACAATTTTTTTCTAAGTACTATAGTATATATATATATATATATATATATATATATATATATATATATATATATATATATATATATATATATATATATATATATATATATATATATATATATATATATATATATATATATATATATATATATATATATATTTTTTTTTTTTTTTGTTGGTTGCTTGACCGGGAAGGAGCCCCACCTATCCCTTCAACTGGATGACATATGTTTCGTCTCTCGAGGTTTAGACTCTTCAGGGCGCCGACATATACCATACTATCAAGAATAGGGAGACCCAACACAACATATCAACAACCCATGTTTTTCGCCGACCTCCCGTCGGATGGCGTATATATGTAGTGTTAGATTTTCTTGGATTGCGTATTCTTGATGTGCTATTCTTGATGGTATGGTATATGTCGGCGCCCTGAAGAGTCTAAACCTCGAGAGACGAAACATATGTCATCCAGTTGAAGGGATAGGTGGGGCTCCTTCCCGGTCAAGCAACCAACAAAAAAAAAAATATATATATATATATATATATATATATATATATATATATATATATATATATATATATATATATATATATATATATATATATATATATGTTCTCATACACATGATGCATCGTTGACAAATCGTTGGCATGTATGGGACATAGATACATCATATAACATTATTTGGGAATGATAAAACCAAATATGTTAACTAAAACGAAATACATATTTATATTTATTTTTATTTGTCGTAGTGCTGGTGGGTTAGTGACGGCTGTCTCCTGTCGTTATTAATGGAAATGGCTTCTGGGTCGGTTGGCCTGGCATTCACCTGGAAGACCCCAACGAACCTATTCCAGAGAGTGATCCGGGAGATATTACACCCACTGCCGGTCTTAAATCGGACAAGGTAATGTGCATCAAAAATATATCTCAATATCACAATGGTCTTGTCCATCCCTTGTATTCCTATACTTATGATACAGTATATTAAAACTTTTATAGAAAGAACAATATGTATTTATTGCTGCAAGTGGTAAACACAATAAATTTTATATTTTTATGACTTCCTTATCATAACTGCCTCGCAGTTAAAATATTTACTCCTGTAGTTAAATTTTAAACAAACATGTAATCGAAATACGAATAATTTCTCGTAGATATCGTAATATCTTGACATTTCTAGGTTATCCAAGTACAAATAAATCCTGCAATTTTTGATTCATATTACAATGGTTGTTGCAATGCTACATTTTGGCCATTGTTCCATTCAATGCCGGATAGAGCCAGCTTTAAAGGCGAACACTGGAAAAACTATGTCACAGCTAATAAGGAATTTGCAGAATGTACGATGAAAGCTTTAAGACAACTTCCAAAAAGTACCGGTGAAGTACCTTTAGTGTGGGTTCATGATTATCATCTAATGTTAGCAGCTAATTGGATTAGACAGGTAAAAATTGTAATTGAAATGTATTGCGCTGTCCGAAAAGTTCTTAGGAATTTTTTTTTATTTAGTCTGTTACGTAATTACTATTATTATTTGCAACTTTTTGTTACAAACATATTTATTACCAAAAAATATCAACATATTGTTTTTCCCCTCTTCTTCCATTTTAAAAAATTTCTCATTTAAACAATTTTGGATGGAACGGAGTACATTACAGTCCGAGGGTGTGATGTCTGATAAGTAAGGTGGATGGGGAAAAACATGCCAATTGAAGCTCAGTCATTTTCGCCCGGTCCTGATTGAAACGTGTGGTCGTGAATTATCATGATGAAACATGACACCATTCCTGTTTACTACTTCTGGCCGTTTTTCTTCAATTACTACCTTCTGCTGATCTAATTGTGAACAGTAAAGGTCGGTATTGATGGGTTGTTTGCACGTATGAGTCTCTTCCACTCCCATCTAATGTAAAGCCCAATTTTCTTCGGAGGCCGTCTTTCGCCAGACTTAAAACCGCTGACCCAGGCAACCCACATGATTTTTTTCGTTGCACGTTGTTGTACACAATTCACTTTTCATCGTCAGTTACTATCCACTTCAGAAATGGGCCATCAGATTTTTTTTCAGAGGAGATTCCGCCCGACAGATTTCACTAAGTTCATGAGAGACCCACACATCATATGGGTGTGTATATATTTTTTCAGATAGTCAAAAGCGATCGATTTGCTAATATTTAAGTTATCTGCTATCTCTGCGGACCGTGATGCCTAGATCTTTGGCTATTATGGTCTTCAAATCCTCGACATTACTGCTTGAAGGACGGCCAGAGCGATGCCGGTCTTCCAGGTCAAAATCTCCGACCCTGAGCCAACCAAAACACTTTTGCACCATGAAAACCCCCCACCCTGCACAGAACCGTCACGGCACAAATCTTCTGTTTTGTTTGGGCAGCGTTCTTACCCTTTTTGAAATTAAAAACCATAATATGGTGTAAATACAAGTTATCAAGCGACATTTTCGATTTGAATCAACTTCTTCCAACTGAAGGCAAAACAAAACAAATCTGATTGTAAACACTATAAATACCACAGGAATGAATCATATGCAAATAAACATTACTTATCCAACACAGATTTTTGTTTACAAGTTTTGTTAAAAGAGTAACTAATGGAAAATTCCTACGAACTTTTCGGCCAACCTGACATTCATTGAAGACACTCATTTCGTAATATATTTACAGTATGCTGAAGAAGAAAATATCCCTTGCAAATTGGGTTTCTTCTTACATATTCCTTTCCCTCCATGGGATATCTTCCGTCTTTTTCCATGGTCAGATGAAATATTACAGGGTATGCTAGCCTGTGACATGGTCGGTTTCCACATAACTGACTATTGTCTTAATTTCGTTGACTGTTGCCAAAGAAATCTTGGTTGTCGTGTAGATCGTAAGAACCTTTTAGTTGAACATGGTGGACGATCAGTTAGAGTTAGACCGTTACCGATTGGTATACCTTTTGAGAGATTCGTAGAATTAGCTGAAAAAGCCCCAAAACTTATTTCAACCAACCAGAAAATTATTCTTGGGGTTGACAGATTAGACTACACTAAAGGTTTAGTTCATAGATTATTAGCCTTTGAGAAGTTGTTGGAGAAACACCCTGAACATTTGGAAAAAGTGTCTTTGTTGCAAATATCTGTACCATCAAGAACTGATGTTAAAGAATATCAAGAGTTGAAAGAGGAAATGGACCAACTAGTCGGACGTATTAATGGAAGATTTACCACACCGAATTGGTCACCAATTAGATATATTTATGGATGTGTATCTCAAGATGAATTAGCTGCCTTTTACAGAGATTCGGCGGTAGGCCTAGTTACTCCTCTTAGAGATGGCATGAACCTTGTTGCCAAAGAATTCGTTGCTTGTCAGATAAATATACCTCCAGGGGTGCTAATTGTATCTCCATTTGCCGGTGCAGGAGAAACAATGCACGAAGCGTTGATATGCAATCCTTATGAAATAGACGATGCCTCAGAAGTAATTCACAGGGCACTGACAATGCCTGAGGATGAACGAATTTTGAGAATGAACTACTTACGGAGAAGAGAAAAGCTGAACGATGTCAACTACTGGACTAAAAGTTTCCTAAGTGCCATGGGATCGCTTCAAACCCAAGAAGATCATGATGATATTGGATCTATATCTATGCCTGCAGTTACTCTTGATGATTTTGATGAATATTTAGCCAAGTAAGTTACTTTTATTTGTTTCGATTTTATAAATTAATTCACTATTATTTTATTTTAGATATATTGGCAACTCACTCAAGTTAGCCCTTTTATTGGATTATGATGGAACTCTAGCACCAATAGCTCCGCATCCTGACTTGGCGATTATTCCAAGTGAAACTAAAAAAGTTCTCGAGAGACTTTCAAACCTCTCAGATGTTTACATTGCCATTGTCAGCGGAAGAAATGTTGATAATGTTAAGCAAATGGTAAAGCCTTATTATTTTGCTTTTCAGTAAAGGAATAGAAATAGTATGCAAACTTTATTTGTAGGTTGGTATAGAGGGTATTACCTACGCAGGTAATCATGGTTTGGAAATTTTACATCCTGATGGCACAAGATTTGTTCATCCAATGCCAACAGAATTTCACAAAAAAGTTAGGGAATTAATGCGTCAATTACAGGAAACAGTATGTAAAGATGGTGCTTGGGTTGAAAACAAAGGGGCTTTACTTACTTTCCACTTCAGAGAAACTCCCCATCATTTAAGGTAAGTAAAGGGTTGATCAATAAGAGTGTCAGAACTTTAAAAACAACGTTATAATTTTTTTATTTTAACTAGAAAAACAAGTAATGGCATTATGTTTTGCAAATAATGTCCTTTAAATGTTCTCCTCGGCTTCGTCTGGTGGAATGCATTCTCGATACCCAATTTTCGATTACTCTTTTAAATATACCACCTGGTATATTTGCAATGGTGACCTGAATGTTTCGTTTAATATCAATTATTGTTCGGGGTTTATTTAGCCAAGTAAAGCCAGAGATTTATCATAACGCCACAAACAATAACCCAAGGGTGTGAGATCGCCAGTTGACATTACCATTTCGCCAAACGTGTTCAGAATATTTTTATTACAATAAAGCAGTTGTCTTACGAGATGTGTGACAAGTCTTAGATTAAATATGTTAGCTCATAAGGGTTGAATTATGTTAATTTCGTTATTCATCTATATGCAAATCTTTTGCCAAAGTGTAAGCAGAGACGTTCATCATATTTTGTTTATTATCTTTAAAGTTATCCGGAGCTAATTATTTGGTTTTATACCAACTATATAAATCTCTATACAATGGTCTAACGAATTTCATTCGACCGATAACATTTATCCATTGGAATACTGAATCGATTTTCTCTTCCTAGTGAGCTTTCAAGCATATTCTCAGCCTAGAAACTTTATTTCAGAATTTTTACCATTGTCAAATTCAAAAAATCACTTAATGCTTGCAGTTTTGTTATGCTTTCAGCTGATCCCTCTGAAATCTTCTGTAAAATATATTTCAATTGGAAGGATGATAGTGTTTCTTTGTCTTTCGTTGTAATTTGGATTGGGTTCACTGCCATTCCAATTAATACTTCTCAACTATTTCATCACATATAACAGCCAGTGAACCAAACCCAGTTACAACGAAAGACAAAGAAACACAATCATCCTTCCAACTGAAATATATTTTACAGAAGATTTCATAGGGATCAGTTGAAAGCATAACAAAACTGCAAGCATTAAGTGATCTGTTTGAACTTGACAACGTCAAAAACTCTGAAATAAAGTTTATTTGACTGAGAATATGGTTGAAAGCTGACTGGGAAGAGAAAATCAATTCAGTATTCTAATGGATAAATGTTATCTGTCGAATGAAATTCGTTAGACCGTTGTATAGAGAGTCTTAGATTATTTTTTCCCAAAGTGTGGGTCGCGTTCCAATTTCTACGCGCTGTAGAATTGCGTATTTTTCCGTGGTGAATTGACAGAATGTACCAAACGCAGCAATCTATGAGTGACATTGACATTTCAAACAGTGTTGCCGCTATTACGTTTCAAAGTTCTGATACTCTTATTGGAAAACTTTTTAGTTATTCCAAAAATTCCAAACTTTAAGCCTGTATACAAATGGTTATTTCCAGGGCTGATCTTGAGGAACAAGCAAAAAAAATGATCGAAGATGCGGGTTTTACAGTGGGTAGAGCACATTGTGCCATTGAAGCTAAACCTCCAGTACAATGGAATAAAGGTAGAGCTTCTATTTATATTTTAAGGACTGCTTTCGGAGTCGATTGGAGTGAACGAATAAGAATCATTTATGTTGGCGATGATGCTACCGATGAAGATGCGATGACGGTAAAGTAATATTTAATTTATCATTATCATGTTTATATTATTTTTTGTTATCAATCCTACAGGCGTTGAAAGGTATGGCTGCCACCTTCCGAGTAACTTCGTCGCACATCATTAAGACATCGGCAGAACGTCGTTTACCTTCTACGGATTCAGTACTTACGATGTTAAAATGGGTGGAAAGGCATCTCAGTAGAAGAAAACCATCCCTCGATCCAAGTAACTATAGAAGAAATTCTCTAGCTAAAGCAGCTGCATCCGCAGTACAAATCGAAATGTCGATGCAGGTAATATATAATTAGTTATATATAAGTTTTATACGAATTGCCGGAAAGTATGGGAACAATGATCGGATGTTTTCAAAGGCTTTTGATATTGTAACACTTTGAAAGTTACAATCATGAATCTTCCGATTCGAAAATATGACTATATGAAAGAACGACGTGTTATTATTGTTAAATCTTATTAATGTAGTCAGAATTTTGTGGAAATGGTAAGAGAACTTTGTAGAATTTTTGGTCGAAAAAGTTCACCAAATAGGTTAATCGTCCGAAGATTGATTAAAAAATTTAATGTATGATGTGAGAGTAAGAGAGAGAGTAAGAGATAATGTGACACCTTATGAGTATAAACAAGATACTGTGCGAATATTGCCATGGTCTAAAATCCAATTGGCGAACTATTGGCTATGATAATGGTTTGAAAGCTCTTGTTTTTGTATCAATTCACTTTTATATGCAAGAAGGAAGTGGGGGAAGAATTTTAAAAGAAGAGTTAAGTTTTTGTACCTTGTGTATCTTTAGCGAGTATTCGCTGAACGGAGTTTTTCGAAATGTTTAATTGTTGTGCACGATGCCTTTACCAACGACACATTCACGAGCCAGCACAATATTGTCACAGGACCTTGTCAGACGTTTATACTCACGAGGTCTGGCAGCCATTTCCCATTCAGTTTCATCAAATTATGTATTCAATTTTCGGAAAGTTCATTTGGTGCACTTTTTCCACCAAAAAATCTTCAAAGTTCCCTTACTGTCTCTGCAAAATGTTCACCAAATTTGTATTCAGTTTTAACAATAATAACACACTGCTCTTTCGTATAGATTTTCTTATTTTCTAATCGGAAGAATCATAGATTGTAACTGTCAGTGTTACAAACTATAAAACAAAAAAATGGCGGCTTTCAATTGCGGCTAGTCTATATATTCTTAATATTTAAGTGGCAAATATGATACGTGACAAGACATTTGAAGAAATATCTGTCTTATAGACTACCAAATAATTATTAGTCATTAGTGAGTCCTTGTTAATTATGTAAAACCATATAGTTTTAATAAGTTTTATTAAATATTACTGTTTTATAGCGAAAAAGCTATTTGACTTCTTCCTTCTATAATTTAATATATCCTATAAGATTAGATATAAAGTGAGATATTATATCTCATCTATAGCCATTTTTCTAGGAGCTGCCTCTCATATAAAACATCGATCAATTAGTTCCTGGTCTGGCATATAGATGTCGTCTCTTAGGAAAAACCCTTACCAGTGGTCGATTGTGCCAACCTTCAAACGTGATGTATCAAAATTTCTATCTGGTGGTGGATTTTATCTGGTGGTTACACCAGATAAAATCAGAAAAATTCACAAAACTATTTCGCAAAACCCTAAATTTAAGCTGCAGAAGATAGCTGATATCATGAAAATATCGAAAGGAAGTGTTTACACCTTTTTACATGAACATTTGGGAATGTGTAAATTGCTATCGAAATGAGTACTACGTTGTCAAAAACAACAACGTATTGATGGTTCTGAGTAATGTTTGGAGCTATTTGAGCGAAATAAAAATGACTTTTTTCGTGCGGTATGTAATATGTGAGTGGACAGCAACCTGTAAAAGCCGTCCAAAATGGCCAAAAACACAACCATCTTTAAGCAAGGTTATGGCCCCTATATTTTGGGATGTGCATGGTTCATCGATTATCTCGAGAAAGGTAAAACCATCAATAGTGAATAATATATAGCGTTATTGGTGCGTTTGAATAACGAGATCAAATCGCAAATAAAGGCTCCAAATGAACAAAAAAGTGCTGTTTCACCAAGATGATGCACCGTCTCACAAATCGTTAGCAACTATGACTAAATTGCATGAATTGCACTTCGAATTGCTTCCTCGTCCAGATCTGACCCCCAGGAAAGAAGTTTCGCTTTAAAGAAGAGATAATTGCCGAAACTGAAAGGTATTTTAAAAGCAAAGAAAAATCATTCTATAAAAAAAGTGTAAAAATGTCAGAAAAGCGTTGGAATGATTGTGTTACACTTCACGCAGAATATATTAATGAATAAAGTCGAAATTTACAAAAAAAAGTGTCTTTTATTTGTCAGACCGCGGACTTATTGACAGATGTGTTAATACCGAATTATTCTAAAAGAATATATTTTCTTCTTCACTATAATAATTGTACTATAGAAGCGTGTGGTAGTGGATCATTTGACAAGGGTATTAATAGGATGTAACAAGAGTATTCGTGTTTTTGAGGTACTTAGTTATTCGCTATTTAAAAAATGTATAGCTGGAGGTTATTCCTCAAACGATAGGCCGTTGTTTTCAATGACCTCAACACCTTGGAGTCTTTGGAGGCGAAAAACTCGACGCAGCCAGTTTTTACCTCTTCTTCAGTCCTGAATCTTTCCCTCCTAAAAAGTGCGCCATAGACCGGAACAAGTGGTAGCCCGACGAAATAAAGTCGAGACTGTATGCTGAGTGAGGGAGAAGTTCAAAGCGAATTCGATAAATTTGTAATGTGATGAGATGTAATGTCTATGGTCTTGCCTTGTCTTACTGCTTAACGGTAGTGTGGGATACTCCTAATTCAACTACCTGATCTTCCCCTATCTTTAAGACTCATGTCTTCCTCTCGGAACCATTTGAATCAGATATGAGCTGTGCGGATTGATTCGGCACCTTCCTTTCTACTTCGCAAATCTCACGAGTGGCGTCATTCGCTTTGGAACCTTCTTTAAAATAATGTCTTAAAATTTCCCTAATTTCGCGACTTATTTCACTCAGTTTTACGTGTTTGTTAAAAACCATCGACAGAATATTCCCAGCTTTAATACTGAAGGAAGAATGTTTATTTGTCGGAACAAAAAGTTGAAATAGGATTTAACCACTAAGGAGTGACGTATAATCCTTTATTTATAAACATGGGGAGTAAATTTTCCTATTGGAACCTTCGGTGTGAAACACTAAACTCTAAGAAAATTACCACTAAACACCAAATGTATGCTCTACCAAAAATGCATGAACCAGGAAAATTAATGAGACCAATTGTATCGGCCCTTGATTCTCCAACATGCAATTTAGCAAAATGGTTAACAAAGGAATTTGAAAATCTACCAAACACACATCTACATAAACACACATCTACAGGAAGGTGAGGTCTTGCTTTCCTTTGACGTATCATCGTTAGTTCCAACTGTCCTGACTTTACATACCTTGAAATACCTGAGGGAGTTATTCCAGTTAAACGGTTTTAATAACAAGATTGCTTCTGATTACATCTCCTTAACAAGATTATGTATGAAGCAATATTGTTTTCAGCTTAATAATAGGTTTTACGAACAAGAAGAAACGGCAATTTGCAATCCGCTGTCACTGTTCTTAACCAACTTACTTATGAGTAAATTTGAAACTTAGGCGAAAGATGAATTCAGTTACTTTCCGTATCGGCCCTTTCCGAAGGTATGGTTAAGATATGTGGATGACGTTTTTGCAATTTTCGATTCAAAAAATAAAAACTTAGATGATTTTATTAAGAACTTAAATAGTAAATCCCAAAACATAGTATTCCTGCTTGAACTCGAAAACAATGATAGTTTACCATTTCTGGATATTTTAGCCAGTAGAAATAATAAAAATATGTTAGATTTAGAACACCACCACTTCGAGATATATTCCTAACGATTCAAATCATAGCTTCTAAAATAAGATGGCTAGTAAATTTTATACTAAATAAATATAGAAATAGAGTTTCCTTTAAACAAAGATAATTATAACAAATAATTAAAATTAATTAGGGAGGTATTCGAAGTGAATGGTTATAATAAGAACATTGTAGATAAATTAATTAGAAAACAAAAGTTTAGAAAATTATCGAAAGAATCTTCGACTTTTCAAAAGGATCTCAACGAAAATAAATTCATGGTAATACCGTTTCATTGTAATACCGTTATGTAACACGAAGGATAGACAAAATTTTGAAAAAAGTGGGCATTAAGGTTGTGTACAAACCATAAATTAAAAGAAGTTCTGGGTAATCCAAAGGATAAAGTAGAGTAACATGAAAAGTCGGGGATTTGCGAAATTAGTTGTCAAAACTGTGATCGAAGGTGTATTGGGCAAACAAAAAGATCCATATTGACAAGATATAAAGAACATATTGCCCACATTAGATATGGGAGGAATGAAAAATCTTGTGTTGCCCAACATGCAATCGAACATGACCACAATATAGATATTAGTAATTTAAGACTGGTTAAAAGTGTAAATAACAATAGTGTTTTGGATGTATATGAAAACATTCAAATAGAAAAATGTAATGTAAGCTTCACGTTTATGATTTTTACGCGCTTCATTAGGTAGGGTATCATATAAATGGAACATTATTTAGTTTTAGAATTAGATTAAATCATCTCCTGATAATGCTAACATGGTTAGCGAAACGTGCGTCGAGAAGTTTAAAAAGGCGATTTGGTGAAATCTCTTCGAGTTTAAGGGGAATAAACGTAAATACGTTTGTTAAACCCGAGGAATGTAGCTTTATTTGTAGTAAATAAATCCCTTGTCATTAAATTAAGCAAAGTTTCCAATAGCTCACGCACAATTGATTTTTAATATCTGAAACTGTTATCACTTATTAAAACTTCTTTTCACAATTTTCTTGATTGATGCAATTATTACCCATAATTTTGTTTTTTTGTTGGCGATTTTTTAAAATGGGCAAATTTATGGAGCAAAGAATTCGCATTAACTTTTGTCTAAAAAACGAAATTTCGTCTAATGGTGCCTAAAAAATATGTCGCAGCGACGAAACTATATCAAGAAAAAAGGTTTACAAGTAGTACAAGGACTTTAGTAATGGTGGAAAAGAAGTTGATGACCATCATTCAGCAGCACCTTCCACGTCACCATTGCAGAAAACATTACCAAAATCAAGGATTTTGTATTTAGCAATCACCGATTTAGTATTAGAGACATTATAGATATTATTGGAATATTATTTAGATGAATTTAATTAATTTTGAAGATCAATTTAGGCTTGGTTAGTATGTTTTCTAGTCTTCCGAAAACAGTGATTTTTTCACAGTCATCGTTATGTTGAATTGACATTTATGGCATACTGAAATACATCATTACTGTTGGCGAGACGTGGATATATGCTTATAAATCAGAAACAGCTCAACGATCAAGCGAGTATCGCGCTAAAGATTAACTAAAACTGAAAATACCACGTTCAAGCAGTTAAAGAATCAAAGTTGTGTTAACAGTTTTCTTCGATTACCGTGTTGTTCACAAAGAGTTCTTCCCAGCTGGTCAAACAGTTAGTAAAGAATATTATTTCAATTTACGTGAGTCCATTCGAAAAAAACGTCCAGACAAAACTTTTCATGGATTTTGCATCACGATAACGCAGTATTGCACACCGCAGTAATTATTTGTGAATTTTTACAATCTTTAACAAATACCCTACCACAAACAGCTTGCGAAATGCTACTCGCCAGGTACAAAAACAAGTCATTTCTCCATCGAATTGTGGCCGGTGATGAAAAGTGGATATACTTTGAGAATGTTAAGCGTAAAAGATCATAGATAACTCCAGGCGAGCCATCGACATACACTACAAAACCAAATCGCTATGGACGGAAGAATGCTGTGTGTTTGGCGTGATCAGAAGGGTGTGATCTATTATGAGCTGCTAAAACCTGGCGAAACCGTTAATACTGAATGCTACCGACAACAAATAATCGATTTGAATCAAGCCTTGCGTGAAAAACGACTAGAATATCAAAAAAGGCAACGCAAGTGATTTTGCTTCATCATAATTCACCATCACACACAGCAAAACTGTTCAAAGAAACGATTGAGGCGTTTAGTTGGGAAATACTTTCACATGCTTCTTACTCACCAGGTTTGGCTCCGTCCGAACTACTCCGACTACTTATTTGCATCGCTGGGACACACATTTGTTGAGCAGCGCTTCAATTCCTACGAAAATGGCTCGATGACCGATTTGCCTCAAAAGAGTAACAGTTTTTTGGCATGGCATACACAAATTGTCAGTCAGGTGGGAAAATGTATATCTAGCGATGGGCAATACATCAGATACAATATTTTTTATCATTTTCATACAACAATAAATCTGTATTTTCTCTACAAAAACTCCTGTTTCACATTTACATACTTGGTACTATAGTATAATTGTTGAAATGTATAATGAATCCGTGTATGATAAATAATATTTCATAATTTTTTATTTTAAACCAAACGTATCGAAATGTCTCAACGCTGGTTTTGATAACAAAGTTAAAACTCCCGATAAATATTATTGAAAGCAGTATGGATAAATGTTTTGCAGGTTTAGATTGTCAGAAATGTTATTATCTTCTGATCGTAAGTTCATCTACCGAAAAATAAATATATTGAAGATTGCGATTGATTGATTGTATTGCGGTGATGAGTACATAGTACTTAGGTTACGCTAATGAATTTTGAGACAAGAAAAGGAGATTTGACCCCATAATAATGCCAGCGGTCATACATTTCTTCTTGTTTGCAACATATGAATTAGATAAAATCGAACGAAATACATATTAATGAATTCAGAATTATTTTCATTTTGTAGAATTAGTGAATTATATTAGTTAATATTTATTCTACAATTTTGTAGAATAAATATCTATTAAAAATAAACAGTAAGATGTTTCAACTTGATGGTTCAAAGTGCTTTGATAATTGAAAACACTAAAATTCAAAAATTGCCCTTTCAGGTTCCTGGTTCATCTAACAGCCCACCTTCTCCAACCAGGTCGGCAAATAATCTAGTTCCTCCTCCCGAATCGAATAACATTTCCCATTAGATTTTAAGATTTATTTGTGATCTTAAATAAATAGTTTTTCTAATTTCTATATATTCAAAACTGAATTAATTTGATGGATTAAGGTTTTCTCAGTATTTATAGGGAATAATCTCAATTTCCTTATATTTAACAAGTGGAACTTATATATCTCGTGTCCCTTTATACCAATAATTCAGTAATCCATCAACTTATTCAATTTTAGTCTTTATTTCCGTTGATGTCAAGTTTGCTTTTTGAAAAAAATATTTGTAGGTTTTATTACTGTATATAAATGTACTTATAGAAATAGTTTTTACAAAGATATTTTTTGGATTCACTATACCTAACCAGACCTAATCTACATATAAATGTATAGACTGATATTGTGTTTCTTGCACAAAAACAATGAGCACTGCAAATTGTTATTACAATATATTTATTTTTATAGTTTGTAATACTTTATCTCTCATAGCGATATCTGATATATTTTGTTTTTTTTTCATTACAGTTTACCAAAATTGAACATGGTACATGTTCAAAATAAACATTTTTATTATTAATTTTGTTTAAATAAAAACTTATGTATTGATATTTCATAGATGCTTTCTTTTGAATATACTTCATTTCTATTCCAACCAACCAACCAAAACATATCCCGAGAAGTTATATGAGGTAGAAGATGTAAGATGGAAGGTGTAAGCGTCTATACTTTCGTAAATGCAACCAACGATTTTTCACATAATTTTAAAGAAAGAAATTACTTACAACCATGGTTAAAAACCTAAGGGTTCTCGAGAAAAAAATTGCAAAGTTGCTATGATAAGAATTAACATTTTAAGCAAATGTGCTAAAAAGCCCTTTTGGTAAATATTAATTGACTGTTATTTAACGAAAAATCTACAGATACGAAAATCTACAACTAATAATCATCGTTAAAACATTTTTTTTTTTAATTACGAATCATGACCTACATCAACATGTTGCAAAGTCGCAATATCGTCACGACAAAGATTGTTAGTTCATAATTGTGACAAAAATTATTTCAGCGTTTCAGTGTATACAATTTAAGTTCGATTTATAACCAAAATACATTTTCTAAGCGAATATCAGGATATACTTGTTATTTATTGTTAACCTCTCCAAAATTCCGAAGGAGTTAGACGTATTTACGGGCAATGATACCCCGAAAGTCCAAATTTTTCTCTAAGTTTCTCAAATACTTTTGTCCAAAATGTCAAGGATGTGGGCGACAGCGAGAAATAGGTCCAGAAGTCGAAGAACAAATTTGACATCTTGGTAAAAAGGATTCCAGCTGTAGTACTCGAACTGCACGACAAGTTCGAGTTTCCCATTGGATTGTACATAGAACTCTAAATGAGCAATTACTCTACAGTTATAATGTACAAAGGTTCAAACATTGTTACCCACTCATTTTATATACAGGCATAAATATTGTGAATTATTTACTGGCCAAAACCAAAGGTGCCCAAATTTTTTGTCAATATTTTTCCAACCGATAAAGCTATGGTGGACATTTTGAACACTTAATTTAAGAAAACAATCAAGCATCGTTTAAAACGTGTTATAGTGTGAAAAATTAGTGATAGGATTTTCAAGTTTTGGCATTAAAGACAATAATGTGTAAGTTTTCCTTTTTATTATAACATTTTCAAATAGTACTTTAAGATAGCAATGCCGTAAAAACGATAGATATATACAAGACGAAAATATACGTTGCCATTGTTAAGAAAATTAAATCTGTTTTCATATTTGCTTTCCACGGAAATGTGTGCATTTTGGATATAACAGATGTCCAATATTGTTGTTCATTTTTGTAGATATAATTAATAAAAGTTGATTCAAGGTATAATAATTTTATTATTATAACATTATAGTACAGTATTTGGAAATTTATTTAGCAGAAATAATATTGTCGGGATGGCGGCCTGGCATTAAATATTTACAACATTTCATTGGTAAATGTCAAGCGCATAATAAAATCAGTTTTTTTCGTTTCTTGCACAATTTAAATTTTATAGAGATGAAGACGAAGATCTTTTTTTAAGATGACATGCAGTGAAGATTTCTTAATATGTACCTGGCTACTTCGCTTCCGTACGGATTGAGATGGATTTCCTCTAACCGACTCACCCACATGTTCAATTTGTTTGCACCTCTGCTTGACCTTGGACGACCCGTAGACAGTAAATTTAGAGTTGATCCTGTAGTTTCAAACTTTTTCCAATCCATTTCTTTATTAGATTAACACTTGGTGTCTCGTTTATATCGTGTAAATTATACTCGGCATATAAAAACGACGAGCCGTAATAAGCGAATTGTTGTTTTGATAATACGCGCAAACACAGAAAGCACGTTGTTCGGTGAAATGCTCCATGGCAACTAATTTTCCCTGAATCAAGTTTTAATGTAATATTAACACGACCAGTGCGTACTGCTCCACCTAGGAGCAAACAAGTAATTAATTATGAACGACATTTATGGACACCTAGTATATGTATAAACTTTTTGTCGAAAAAGTAAAAGAATGGGTTAAATTTATGAAATAATTTTACTTTTCCTTACACCCTGCAAATTCAAATCAATAAAGAAAATGAGCAATTAGAGAACGGTTTATTCTATTTATTGGTAAATGGGTTATAGTTAAATACAAATTTAAAAAATTGAAAAGTACTACGTTGGCACAGTACTACGTGGAAGAGGAAACAATAAATCATTGGAAAAGGAAATTTGTACGCCGAGAAGACAAAATAATTGATATGCGGATAATATCGTTTGATTTTAAGTTTAAAATCGTGATTATAAATTAGGTCCTAAGAATAGTTCACACTGATTTCGAAGAGCTTCTTTCATTTTTTTATTAAAGTTTCTACTCCTGGGAATGATTATTTGACCTAACTGAAATAAATACCAAATATTAGTTAACATACTATAGCCTATTTATTGAAGAAAGAAACTAAACCCAAACATATTCACGCATATTGCACGTGATCGTTACAGGACCGCACTAAGAACTGTCCTCTTTTTGGGCGGGGTATAGCTAATATCGACAACTTCATCAGCTCTGTATGTATCAGGCATTTTATGGAAATAAAATAAAATTATTAATAAATCGAATGCAATTCAATAAATGAAAAAAACTCAGGACAGTGGATGAGTTAGTGCCGCCAATCCTGTGTTTCTGTCGACCGGCAACCAGCCTATCATCTGAGTTTTCATTGGTGGTTTAAATCGGCTCGATCGATTCCCGCCAATAGCAGGGGCGCTCAACGTTTCTGGCTCAAATATCACGTACTGTTCACGCGTTGGTAATTGTTTATGTCGACTGTCTTTCTTCGGTAAATAGACTTTACATAGCCGAGTACTTGAATCCGAGTTTATTCTTTTAACGTCGAAAATTAACGGGCTTGTGCTCAGCTGTGATTGAAGAGACCTATTCTAAATGAGACGACGCGACCACATTCCGGACATTCGAATTGGGCAGGAGGCAGAATGTATCTATTACTAGGCCTCGGTCCTTGATACTATAAATTAGTTATATCCACTGGGTTTTGTTGGAGGTAGTCACCTCCCATTGATGACTAGCATTAACGCTCTTTAATGTTTCATGGAGCTCATCTCGCGTGGGCGCCCTTTCCCTCCACTGAGAACTTCCTTATTTGATTTTTATGGTATTATCTGATCCCCGTTATCTGCATCAGATGATGTTGGTGTGTGGTCTCGGACCCCCCCCCCCCCTAGGTGTTTCCTGTAAGGCACCCACGATTCCTAACGATCATAACTCGATACACGTCCACCTTTACCTTTAAGGACAGGTCATGATTTTTAAAAGTTCTATGGCGAAATATACAAAAGGCCCTAGAAGCACGGGTAATTCGATTCCTGAGCTCCTCCAAAATGAATGAGACTATCCAGGTAGCTAAAAGATTTCATAGACTCAAGTGAAGAGCCAGATGGATAAATATTTGATAATAATTGATAATAACTAAGAATTTGTTGAAGCATAACAGGAGCGTGTGTTATTAAGGCACCATGTATATGAGTTCTGTGATATAGAGTATACGAGTTTTGGCTTTACGGCTGGATCGATTTTGAAGAGACCTCCATTAATATTATAACATATCGCAACATCTCTATCCTTCAGCTTCCTGTCAACGACAATCATCAATGCCATTATAAAAATGTTGAATAAAACTGGGACCATAATACAACACTGTCTGAAACCGGAGGCGGTTTTAAAAGAACCCGTTGTTGTGCGACACTACAGCTCTGTTATTAACATGAAAACTTTTACAGATGTAGATGAGCTTCTGAGGAATGCTGAACTTGATCATCCACAGAGCATCTCTATTTACTGTATCAAATGCATTTGTAATGTCAACGAAGGCAATATGAATATTCTGTTGTTCAATAACTTTTTCTTGCAGTTGACGGATGCAGTTTTGGTCTAAAACCACTTTATGTATCCGGAATAAATTGATCTGTATAGGGGAGTAATCTGGTGGTCATGATTTTAGTGTAATACATATCACAGGTAAGTTTTTACCAGCTACTGCTAGCAAGGATGGCAGTGTATTACTGCTGTTAGTCCAGCTCTCTCTTATATCAAATTTGAAGGAAATAATACCCATTATATGTCCCTTTAGACCAGGAAAATATAATAGTGCATTCACTGATTATATTTTTAGTCGATTTAGTGCCAATGTAATTTTGCGTGTGTGTTGAATTTACTGGAACAATTTATTTGAATTAAATGATGGAAAACAAATGGTTCCTGTGCCTGCTGTGTGATGACAATATTTGTATGTGCCTTTGTGTCTCAGAGCGTCTACATTGCCGCGTAGGCATACCACATACAATACAATACAGTTTTGTATGTAGTGAACCTGCGCGGCAATATAGACGCTCTGATACACAAAGTCGCACACAAATGTTGTCGCCGCACAGCACGCACATCAACCATCATATTTGAAACAAATTGTTTCAGTAAATTCAAAACATACGCAAAATTTTATTGGTGTGGACCCAGCTTAAGCAGTATAACATGGTACATGTGAATTCCATACTCTTAATACGTTACTTGTAAGTCACTATCGAAAACCAGTTGTTTTTAATGCACTTGTATTTACACCACTTTTTTTACATAAATGTACTTATGACATGATATGGGGGCATATCTATCCTATATATATATATATATATATATATATATATATATATATATATATATATATATATATATATATATATATATATATATATATATATATATATATATATATATATATATATATATATATATATATATATATATATATATATATATATATATATATATATATATATTGGTAAGATCAAAGAAGGGCAAGGTGGATTCTGGAAAACTGCTGGAGAGAGGAAGCGATTTTGAGATTGCTTTGTCAAACCGGTTTGCTGCGTTACAAGATCCAGAGGAGGTGGAAATATCAGTTCAATATGAAGAAATCGCCAACAATGTACTTCAAACGGCTGCTTCAATAGCACCAGAGGAAAAATGTCTCAAACAAACAAAAATCTCCAGTGAGACCATTGATTTAATGAAGAAACGGCGAGCAATGAGAAATGCAGGTAGTCCTTTTGGCAGGGTCGAGTACACTGAGCTCTGCAAAACTATAAGAAAACGTATCAGAGAGGACACGCGCCGATTCAATATGCAGCTAGTGCAAAAAACCCTGGAAGAAAACAAAGGAATTAACAAAGCTAAACAGAAGCTGAGAAACAAAAGAACGCAAATATATGCTTTAAAGCGTGAGGATGGCACAGTGTGCAGGACGCGTACCCAAATGTTAGAGATTGTCAGAAGGTTTTATTCCCAGTTATATGAAGATCAGAGCCAGTCAGGGACAGCAATACCCACGGAAGAACAATATATAATACCAGATATCCTAGTGGAGGAAGTAACAAATGCTATAGAATTGATGAAGAACGGCAAGGCTCCAGGAAAGGATAGTGTAACTGTCGAAATGCTAAAAGCTGGTGGTCGGACGTTACATAAAACACTGGCAAAATTATACTCAAAATGCCTCAAAGAACAAAAAGTACCTGACTTATGGAAAAATACAGAAGTGATCCTTTTACATAAAAAAGGAGCACAGGAAGATTTAAAGAACTACCGTCCAATAAGCCTCCTATCAGTGATGTACAAAGTTTTCACTAAGATAATTTCTAAAAGAATATTTAAAAAACTGAATGACGCACAACCAAGAGAACAAGCAGGATTCAGAAGTGGATTCAGTACAATGGATCACATCCAGGTTGTACAGCAGGTCATAGAAAGGCACAACGAATACACCATGCCACTGTGCTTGGCTTTTATCGACTACGAAAAAGCATTTGATTCCATCTCAAAGCATGCGATAATGGATGCACTGCTTAGCCAAGGTGTAGATAGAGCCTATGTAAACCTATTAGAATCGATATATGATGGAGCTACAGCCACAATTCACCTTGATGATCTTGAAGTGGGAATTAATATAGAACGAGGTGTACGGCAGGGTGACGCAATATCGCCTATTCTTTTCTCGGCTGGCCTTGAAGAAGTATTCCGTAAACTGGATTGGGAACAGGATGGGGTAAAGATCAATGGTGCAAACTTAAACCATCTTAGATTTGCAGATGATATTATTCTCATTTCACAAGACCCAGAGGAGCTGCAAAGACGCATACAAGAACTGCAAAGGGCTGGCGAACCATTTGGCTTGAAAATAAACCTGAAAAAGAGTCAGGTTATGTTCAATAACTTCGCTCAGGACAGAAGAATTTCAGTTTTAGGAAGGGATTTAGAGATTGTGGACAGCTTTGTATATCTTGGGCAGAGGATTTCCATGGAGGGGAATACCGCCCGGGAGGTGGAACGGCGTGTTAAATGTGGCTGGCAGGCATTTGGTAGGCTCAACATAGTGTTTAAGAGCAGACTCCCACTTTGCCTGAAAAGAAAAGTATTCGATCAGTGCGTTCTACCCGTTATGACATACGGAAGTGAAACCTGGACACTCACATCGCAATCGATTCAAAAACTTCGGGTGGCACAGAGGGGAATGGAAAGATGTATGCTTGGCATTACAAGACGAGACAGAAAGTCCTGCGCATGGATCAGGGAACAAACAAAAGTCTGTGACATCATTGGAAGAGTAAAACAGTTGAAATGGAGATGGGCAGGCCATATAGCGAGGCGATGGGACGACAGATGGACCAAGGCAATCCTGGAGTGGATACCGCTTGATCGCAAACGTCCGCGAAGAAGACCGAAAGCACAATGGACTGATGACATCGTTAAGTATATTGGACCCGAGTGGCAGAGGAAAGCCCAGGACCGTGAAGGTTGGAAGCATGCTGAAGAGGCCTTCATCCTGCAGTGGATCGATACGGGCTGATGATGATGATGATGATGATGATATATATATATATATATATATATATATATATATATATATATATATATATATATATATATATATATATATATATATATATATATATATATATATATATATATATATACTACACTCAGTTGTTATCTGATCATAACTTCTTATCTGTGTTACAGAAAAGCTACAAACAATATAGTTGTTGGTGGGTCTACATATCTAATAAATGTCTGCATTAATATTTCTGTTCGACAAAATTTCGAATACCAATATATAAAATGATAAGTACAAACCTCTTTTTCTATCAAATTTTATTAATCTTAATGTAAGAAATATTTTTGTTTAGTATATATTTTTCAGACATCGGTTTCATCCCAAATAAAACGATAGGTCTATCGTTTGTTTAGGTCTTTTAGCATACAAATGTAAGAAATATATTTGTTTAATTTACATCTTCCGGTCTCTTGTTCATTCTCAGGCAAAATGATAGTGTTATCACTTTTTTGGTAAAGATGGGTTTTATTGTATTTGACCAGATGCCGACTATATTTCATTTTTTCGCTTAAGGACACTGGGTTGTGTTATTGTGTTTACATTCAATGTGTTCGTTGATTCTATCTAAAAGCTTCGACAATACTTAAGGGTGGTTAACCGCCAGATGTGCGATAGTGCGATAATAATCCCAAGGGTGAGTGTATCACTTATCACTTTGTTATCTATTAACTTTTATTAGTTGTGGATTTGTCACTGAACACTTGGGTTTCTATCGATTTATATTAGTTTTGAAATGCATATAAAGCTCTATTATATCTATTATTTCTGTTTAATGTTTTCATTAATATTAAATGATTACTATGTAGGTGAGTTTTTCACTGAACGCTTTGTCTTCTAATATTTTAGTAGTTTTAATAAGTATTTAAAGATTACTTCTATTTCTTTTTCTCATAGAATACTGTTCTGATCATTATCATATATTCAAGTACAATTGAATTAAATATGTCAGTGTTCACCTTAAATAATATTTAAAACTGTATTTCTTGATTAATGTTTTGATCAATATTAAATGATTTCTATTTAAGTGAACATCCAAACATTTTTTGAGTAGTGGCATCAGCATATTGATATGACTTATGATTTAATTGAGAGAGAGATCCATAGTATTGTCGCGCGGTTTTCCCTTCAATATCATGAAGTGGATAAATGCTGTTTTGCTTTTCTAGTATCTGGAGCGGGTACATCGCATGTTTGCCCTTTGTACCCATTACACAACTCAGTACTAGAGGTTACACCGTAGGGTGTAGTTGGATAATCCATTATGTTTTGTTTAGCTCTTTGGGTGGGTATCTCGTGCGGTTTTCCCTTGATACCCCGTTCATACCCGAAGCTGGCACTGTTGCGTGTTTGCCCCTCAGTGTCAGGAACAGTACCCAGTTTGATATTTGATTATTGGCCGATAATAGTATCATGGTTTGAGTTAAGTAGAGAATCTCTATTTGAATTTATGTTGATTGCTATCATAGCTAGTATAACTGATCTGCTAACGAATATCTCTCGTTAAGTATGTGAATAGCCTCCTGGTAAAATATGATTTGTATCGATCTGATAAATCTAAAGTAACAGATAGTAAACAGATAATAGTTTGATGGATTCGAAGTGTTCAGGGTTACTTTTATTTCCAGGTAGTTAAAGCTGTAATGCTTGGAAGCCACCACCATGCTCGTCAAATTCATGTACCCAACTAGCCGCCCAGTAAGAGCAATTCTAGTTAAGCCATCCCAGTTAATATTACAGAGATATGTATATCTGTTAATATATGTTTATTAAAAAAAATCCTTTATCGTATCGTTACATTAAATACAATATTAATTACATATTTATAAGGTAGATATTAAATTTTGAATAAAAGTATAATCGTAAAGTGTAACGTATATAATGTAAAGTATTTTCGAATCATTTCTGTTAATCTGGGTCCACATCAATACAAATTTGCGTTGTGCAGGATATATGTGGTGTGCCTGCGCGACAATGTAGACGCTCTGACACCCAAAGTCATACACAAATATTGTCGTCGCACAGCACGCACACGGACCATCTGTTGTCCACCAGATAATACAAATTGTTCCGGTAAATTCAACACACACGCAAAATTTTATTGGTGTAGACACAGCTTTAGAAACTGTTTCTGACGCTACTTGGAACGAACCGAATGTATGGTTTATCTCCTCAGTTACTCCGCAGTTACTTCATCCTACTTTTATTATAAATTCATTTAACCTAAAAACTTCAGCTGATTGTCAGTTGGTTTTCCATAGAGGTAATTATTGATCTGTTATTAGTATTTGAATTGCCATTTAAAAAATATGGCAGGAGGTAGGAATATATACATAATCTTTGGAAATGCCAATTAATAATTGTAAATCAGTTTGCAGCGAACGAGTTTTTGATGATTTTGAACAATATTTAACGCAGTAAGTAATTTTTGACAATTTTATTCATTCACATATATTTTGAATTAAAAAAGTAAATTTCAGAATTACACAAAAATATTTATTTTCCATTAACTAGAAAATATACTCTAATTTAATTGTTAAACAGTTCATGAAATAATAAAAAATATTATAAGACAAATTAAATTTTATATTAGAGTGGATTGCATATATATTAAAAACATTATGTGTGTCTAATTTTACTACAATTATCAGAAATATAAAAATTTTGAATATTATTTATCACTTTTGTAACTGTAAACAAACTGTCATAATTTATTAGCTTAGATTAGTTTTCGAAATAAATATAATCTGTTTATTTCTGGAAGTGGTTATAATGAGGTTTTTCTATATAAAAAAAATAAGTAAATATAATAGTAATATAATCTTTAATAATTTGACTTACTAAACCAGACTTAAAAGTATTCATATAGGGTATTTGAAGAAGTCTTTTTTTAAATAATACTTTTCAGTCTAAACCACACTGAAAAATATCCATATATGGTTATTTTAAAAAGGGCAGAATAGTTGTTACAACACCTTTTCTTCAGTCTTGAACGTTTTTAAATAAAAACCATATTAAGTCTACTAAGCTGATCACAATAACATTCAGCACTTATATGGTTTCATTAGGATTCATAACATCATAATGAATAATTTCTGTAAAATCCCACTACACTGACAGTAACCCTTTTTTACATGGATGTGCTGATGTTAACTGTTATTTTTTATGTGGATTGCTGTATATAAATCACTTTTCATCTCCAGTAACAATATGTTGAAGAAACGGATTTTGATCTAACCTGAACAAAAGTGCACTGCAAATGGCTGCACATTAAATTTAGTTTTCAACTGAAAGTTGATATGGCATCTACATTCCTTTTCTTTGCGCTTTGTTCAATTGTTTTAAACAAACATGCATTTTAATCTTTATAGATAATTATCAAATCCAGTAGATATTCCAGACTTTATAGCGCCGAAAAATTTGAAATCACAGTCCTCAAATATTTTTAACCATCAGTGATATGTTCTGCTATCTAAGACACCAGGATAAACAGCATAAATTACATTTTTGGCACTAGTGCCATAAATATTTTTAAACACAATGAGAATATGTTCAAAAAGATCGTTATCTGTTTTTACTTATACGTAGAAACCGAATATGTATCACAATATATTTTTAAAGTTAACTTATACCATTATATATTATTTTTAAAAAGTTTTTATACCCTTATATAGTTACATTGGACATTACTGAAAAGTATGCGACGTGGAAGTAAAAGTAGTTAAAAATTTTAATGGAGAGGTTTTAAAGATCGGACATATTCAAGTCGATTTGTTATAGTACATTATCAAATAACAAAGCCGGGAGATTAACTACTCTGAGAGTGAGCATTGTTTAGTTTACCATTGTAGATTAATCCAGCAAATTTAACGAAAATTCAAAGCCAGTGTCGTGTTAACACTTGTTGAGTGACTGCTGTTTTAAAATCGCAGGATAAGCGGGTCAGGTTTTTCAAAAGATTGTGTTTTGCTGAAGTCTTGAAGACATAAACAATCAAGCAATAGATGTATTAATTCGAGGAAATGGGTCGGGAGCTGGCCCGAAAATAAATATCATTGGTCAACGGAAAGTATTCTGTGCGTTCAAAGGAAACGTCCCAAGATCTCGACGTAATTGAACTTCTACCCCGCTCAGCCCAGATTATTGCATCATTTGAATTTCACCTTATTATTTCATTTTCATACTTCTTAGGTGAATGAATCTTCTAATATTCTCGCAACCATCAAGCTAGAAGTTCTTTACCCTGCAACCCGCAACGATTTGCGAGCAAACACCAGACTGTTCGAGGAACGGAAGTATCCGTTCCATATATTCTACACATATATCAAGAATGAACTTATGTCTGGGTTTTCATTAAGCATTTTCTTCCACACGCTGTGAAGAAGATGCCCAGGCAAAGTCGTGCAGTGTTTCAAGCTGGCAGCGTTTCGATTATTGCGAAGACGATCCGGATTGCGTGAAATGCGCAGCCCAACACTCCAAAAAGAAGCTTAAAATGGATCACCAATCTTCAGCAATTTCCAGCAACTGCGAAGGTTCGCATACTACCAATTTTCTCGGTTACAAAACAAGACCTGTTCGGGGCTCTTCTGTGAACACTTCGTCTTCACAACACCCCCAGAGGGTCACTTCTGTGCCGTCAATCTCTAAAATATCTCCGTTCACCTTCGTGTGGGGATCACAAAAAAACATTGTTGCTAATAAAACCTTTACGCCACAAGTTAATCCTCCCTCCGAGTTATCTTCCCTTATGGAGCAACTCACCACTCAAATACTGACCTTAATTCAAACTCAATTAACCGCGATCCTCCAAAATTTCCTTGGATCGTTCAACCCCCAAACCCCGGCATCAAGTATAGGCTGATAATTTCAGCTTATGTAAGATCCGCTCGCAAATCCAATGCATAATGACGTCCCGGCATTAAGCAAAACCGGTTCTAGATTTCCGATGGAAACAAAGATATCATTTGTTGCTTAACTTTCGTGAATTTTACCTGGACTTCGTTGCAAACCCAGCCGCAAATCGTTAGACTTTCACCCCACAAAAGAAAGGGGCATTTTTCTGGGGTAGATAGACACCACCAAATACCAAAAAATCCTGCCCCATTTCGGGGTCAATTCCATTAATATAGGCAAGGCTTAAGAACCAACCTGAAGTTCCAACATTCTGACGTTATTGAATTTCTGCAACTTCCTCCCCAAATATTGCATCATTCGACAGAATATGCATTCACTTCTTAAGTGAATGCATATTCTGATAGTTTAATAATTAAGAGAAAATAATAATTAAGAGAAAAAAAAAACAATAAAACTGACCCAGAATCAAAGAATTTGCGATAAATGGTCTTCATTTTAGAAATGAACCTTTTTTAAATGTAAGTTGAAATTTAAAAAGTTGTAATTCATTTTTATCTCAAGCCAAGCCATCATGAATGCATTGCTTAACCAAAGTGTAGACAGAGCCTACTATAGTCTATTTATTGAAGAAAGAAACTAAATCCAAACATATTCATGCATATTGCACGCGATCGTTACCTATAGCTAATATCGACAACTTCATCAGATGTCTCCGTACCAGACATTTTATAGAAACAAAATACAATTATTAATAAATTGAATGCAATTCAATAAATGAAAAGAACTCGGGGCAGTGAATGAGTTACTGCCGCCAATCCTGTGTTTCTGTCGACCGGCAACCAGCCTATCATCTGGGTTTTCATTGGTGGTTTAAATCGGCTCGACCGATACCCGCCAATAGTAGGAACGCTCAGCGTTTCTGGCCAAAATATCACGTGCTGGTGACGCCGTGGTCATTGTTTATGTCGACTGCCTTTCTTTGGTGAATAGACTTTAGGACTGTATGATGAAGCTACACAGCGACAGTTCACATGGATCATCTTAAAGTTAAAATCAATGAAAATTGAAGTGTACAGTAGGGTGGCGCTATATTACCTGTTCTTTTCTCAACCTGCCTTGAGGAGGTACTCCGAAATCTGGATTGGGAACAGGATTGAATAAAAATCAATGGTGCATACTTAGGCCCTGTTAGATTCGCAAATGATATCGTGCTTCTTTCACAAGACCCATAGGACCTACAGAAACACAAAGAGCTGTAAACTGCTGGTAAACCATTAGGCTTTAAAATAAACCTGAAAAAGAGTCAGGTCGTGTTTAATAAATTTGCCAACGACACGAGAATTTCTGTTTTAGGGTGAGGTTTGGATGTGGTGCATCACTACATATATCTTAGGCAGAGTTTTTCAATTGAGGGGGATAACGCCCTGGAGGTGGCTGGCATTATTTGGCAGGCTCAACATAGCGTTTAAGAACAAACTCCCATTTGGTCTGAAAAGAAAAGTCTTTGATCTCACACGCACTCACATCGCAATCAGATCAAAAACCTTGGGGTAGCACAGAGAGGAATGTAAATATATATGCTTGGCATAACAGACGGGACAGAAAGAGGCACATGGATCAAGTAAAGGAGGTGGGCGGCGATGTAATGGTCTAAGGAATCCTGGAGTAATAAGTGCAATAAGTAAACCTGGAGTGGATACCGCTTGATTACAAATGTCCACGAAGACGATCGAAAACATAAATGGAATGATGACATTAAGAATATTCGACTCGAAAGACTGAGGAAAGCTTAGGACCGCGTAAGATGGAAATTCTGAAGAGGTCTTCATCCTGCGGTGGATGGATCCTGGCTGAGTGATAATGAAGTCATCCTAATAATTATCTTTTCAAAACTTTTTTTTATGTCTTTTGAACAAAATAAGGAGCATTTTTAAATTTCTTCATATGCAGACAGGGTGCGGTGCCAAGATCCGGACAAAATTCAATTTGAATTTCCCGCCGTTCTATACCACTTGTAGAGGTCGCGATTGGCATCCAATTAGCTTGACGCATGTACTATACAATCATAACATCGAAACAGTCGCAATGTTGGAACCAAGTGCGGAGTATAACCGAAGAGTCGCTATTATTGAAAGTGTTCGCGCTGGGCGCTCTGCGGCATAAATCAATCATTCGGTTCTTCGGGTATCCGAGATCCACTGTATGATGTCGTCACGAAGTATAATGAATCGAAGAAGTCAAACGAAAGTTTTGTAAGACCAATAAGGAAAACTCAATCGAAGGAGCGCGTTGTCAGGACGCCCGACATTATTCATCGGGCTCAGGAGCTGATTTTTGAGGATATAGGGCAGTCGATCCGAAAATTGTAATCGGTTGTCGGTGTGAGTAAAAAAAACTGCGTCGAATCGTCGAGGAGGAGGACCTCCGATACAAGTCTTACACAATTAAAGTAAGACAGGTACTGTCTGAAACTGCCAGGACAAAGCGAGTTGAACGCTGCAACCTACTTTTGTGTTCCTTAAGAAACAATGCGGCCGGACGCCTCAGGTTTTTTTCTGGCGAAAAAATGTTTACTGTCGGTCCGAAAATCAATCAATCAAGAATGATCGCTGACCCGCACATGACCCTAAAGATGTTTCCATTGTTTCCAGAACAAAATTTTTGGCGAATGATCACGAAGTGTTGTGTCCAGTGAGGGTGATGTGGTGCCACCGCATTTCTTTAACAAAGGGGAAAATGCCACAAAAAAAATTATTTGCATTTGCATTGTGTAGTGAAGCCTGTGTCGTCTGGAAAGCCGTATGTTTTCAGGCAGGACGTGCCCGTACACACAAGTCATTTGGTTCAAAATTGGTTGACGACAACGTCGACATGTTTTGGTCCAAAGAATTGTGGCCTTCCAACAGCCCTGATTTAAATCCTTTGGACTTCTATGTATGGAGCGTGGTTGAAAGGATGACCAACATGTCCAGACATCCAAACCTGCAAGTGCTTCAAACCGAAAATGGAGGCGGTTATTCAAGCATGGGGAGGATATATTGAGTAAATGGGGTCTTTATAATCATACAAACAATTTGTAAACTTTTCCGATTTTACAATAAAAAAGGTTTGAAAAAAATGTTTAATTTGTCCGGATTTTGGCACAGCACCCTGTATATTTTCACTTACCTATAAGAAATACATGTTGAAAATATACAATCAATAAATGATGAATCAGTTTAAAGTATATAAGAATGATGTACAATTGACAAATTTTATAATTATCATAAAATATTTGTTTTAAATTATAAATATGGCTTAGACAAAGAGAAATTTTAAGACTTTGCAATATTCAACACAACTTTTTCATTGTTATATTTTTTATATCAGATATTTAGAGGGTGCTGAACAAATAGCATTATTGTTAGATTATGATGGAACCTTAACTCCAATAGTTGCACATCCTGATTTGGCAAAAATCCCACCAGAAACTAAGACAGTATTGCAAGATTTATCCCAAATTCCAAATATTTTCACAGCCGTTGTTTCGGGAAGAAGCGTTAACAGTGTTAAGGAAATGGTAATTAATATCAAACAATTATACAATAGATAATTAAATTAAAAAATATATTTTAGGTGGGAATAA
This sequence comes from Cosmopolites sordidus, assembly GCA_031761425.1. Classification (NCBI taxonomy): domain Eukaryota; kingdom Metazoa; phylum Arthropoda; class Insecta; order Coleoptera; family Curculionidae; genus Cosmopolites; species Cosmopolites sordidus. Next base: position 161,505 of record JARFXV010000433.1, on the reverse strand, counting down.
ATAATATTGTATATGCAGGTAATCATGGTTTAGAAGTTATATATCCTAATGGTTCAAAATATATCCATCAGCTACCCACAGAATTTAATGAACAAGTAAAAGATCTTGTATTAAATTTAGAAAAATCAGTGGTAAGAGACGGAGCTTGGATAGAAAATAAAGGGGCATCTTTAACCTTCCACTTCAGGGCAACTCCTGAAGAAAAAAGGCTGGAAATAGAAACGACTGCTCGGGAAATTATTGAAAATGCCGGTTTTAAAGTAGGCAATGCTCATTGCGCTCTCGAGGCCAGACCCAAAGTTGAATGGAATAAAGGAAAAGTAGCGTTACTAATATTAGACAAACAGTATGGGGAAAACAAATGGCCTGGAAATGTTAAAGTTATATTTATTGGCGATGATACAACTGATGAAGATGCAATGTTGGTAAGTGGTATCTACTCACTAACTTTTAATTATCCAGCATGATATAGTGCTGCATTTTCTTTTCAGGCATTAAAAGGTAATGCTGCAACATTTAGAATAGCACCTAATACACATATTCAGACATATGCCAATAAACTATTATCATCCACACAATCAGTGGTCCAGATATTAAAATTAGTTCAAAAGCTATTTAAGAAATAATGTGATGTAAACAATTTTAGAGGAAATAAAACAACATTGGTAAAAAATAAATGTATTTTTAATACAAAAATTAAAAATAAAAATTTCTAGGCATAAAATAAATTATTACTTATACATGGAAATTAGATCCAGCCACTAGGACATTTTAAAATCTTATTCACGATATAACAATCCAACAGAGTTATTGGTGCCAAAACACAGCCAATTTGGTTTTAATGTTAATTTGAAATAAAAAAGTGTTGTTGCAACCGTTAAAACTTTCAAAACCCAATTATATTGAGTGAAAGAAAGAAATAAATAAATCAGTTGGTTATTACAGCATTTGTTCCCAAAGTTTTCATTAATTTGTAGCAATCTTGCAACTGTTTTTGATCGCCTATCCTCTCTAATGTTTTTGCTGCTTCAACAAGCATGCCTGCTCTTTCCCCTGGTGACGACAATAGTTGGCCTGGTAAATGTTTACAGGCCATGTATAATGCAGTGGCATGTTGCCGATCATTGCCCATTTCATGGTTGTGTTTGTCTCCTTAACAAAAGATGTCCTCAATATACAAAGTTGTAATATAAATATAATGATAATATAAAATGGTGATTTAAATGTTTTGCGTTTTAGTAAATAATACCTTTGACGTATGACATTAGATAGACAGCTGTTTAATAAAAACATAAAATAATTGTGAAAGCATAGTTTGCAAAATTGAGGGAACCACTGAAATAATATTGTGCTTAAAATGGAATTGATTATAAACAAAATAAATCAATCTGAATAATTTAGAGTTTTCCAATAAGACTATCAGAACTTTGAAACATAATAGCGGAAAGACTGTTTGAAATGTAAATGCGACTCACAGACTGCAGAGTTCAGACATTGTTAACCGCGGAAAGATATACAATTTAACAGCCCATATAAATTATTTGTATCTACCATCTAAATTGGTGTTCAGTTCGCCAGACTTTTCGAAAAAAATCACTGTTTGGCGCGGTTTTTAGGCTAAAGGATTAATAGGACCTTATTTGTTTTAAGACGATGATGGAAATTGTGTTATTGTTAATAGTGATTGCTATAGGAATATGCTAATAGAATATCTTTGTGCTCTGAAATGATAAATGTGGATATAAATAATGTTATTTCAGAATGGTACTATACATTTCGCCAGACAATCGATTTATTGCAAGATAAGATTCCTGGGCGTGTTATTTTGCGACTGTATTGTGTCATTTGGCCACCAAGATCAATGCAATGTCACACTTAGATTTCTTGTGTGGTTATGTAATTCCCTGATTTAGAAAAATAAATCCTGAATAATTATTGCCGTTAAACTAAACATTCAAACACTGAAAATATAACACGAGATATGTGTGAAAGGGTAATCGAAAATTTGGCTTCCAAAATGCATTCCACTAAACTGTATTTATTCCACCATCTTCTTCAAGATTACTACAAGATACAAAATTATACTTTCAAAATTGCTTTAAAAATGTAACATCAAGAAACTAACAATCATATTATTGCCTGTTTGATTAATAACGTATTTCATTTTGTACTTGATCAGTAAGTAAATGTAAAGCTTCATTGTTCAACTTTTTTACAGGGTTAAATGACTGTTAAATTCATTAAATATATTCAAGATTATTAACAAAGAAAGAATGGCTGAATTTGCAAGAAGTTGGGGAAATTATATAGAAATATAATAATTTTAGCTCTTAGGTTCTTAAACCAGATCTTTACAAAAAATATATATCTTACTAGATACTGAATATTCTAGAACAAGATTCCATTTGCACTGGGCGATTCCATTTTATTTAATGTTAATGAATTTATTAACACTTATTTATATCTGTACTGTATCTACTTAATTGTTAATTCCATACCTTTTCCACATATTATAGATGTTTTGGCATGTCTCTGCCTTAAACTTCGATCCAGTAATTGCTGGGTTCTACCAGGTGCTGCTCCGGCCATTAGTCGTAATGTGGCTTCATACAGGAATACTCTTGAAAGAGTAAACTGAAAACATTAAAATAATATATTTTTAATATTTAATATTAGCGTGAAACTGTCACAATAATTAATAAATAAAAGAACATACTTAAAACTATTATTACTATTTAGGAAGCACTGAAACATAGATTCTATAAAATTTTATTAAACAGGTGGTCTAAAAACAAACTGAAAGAAATATTCTGATTGCAGCGATTTAGCAGTGCCACAACTTTCTCCCTTATTTGTTCTATTGGGGTGATGCAAAATATGCCGATGCCGTTTTTGGCGCCAGATGCCATTGCATCGCAAAACCTACTGTGTCATCTACTTCATACTTGTAAAGTTTTGATGTTTGACAGAACGGTGAACTGGGTCAATTAGAGGCCCCCAAAAATTCTCAAAAAAACCCTCTTGGGGTCAATCTAATGAAATAAAAGTAGGAGCTGAAAAGGCTAACTTAAAAACCAGGCTGAAAAAAAAAATAGAATAATGAATGTAGAACAGAAGAAATATATTATTTGGTTGTTTTTAAAATGTTAAAATAAGGAGTACTTTCGAAATTATTTTTTTTACTTTTCGACAAGACAAGAATGCTAAAGGCTAAAGAATGCGCTAATTGAAAGTGATCGGCATAGAAGAACCGAAGAGATCAGAGAAATTCTTGGAATCAATCAGTTAACACCATCAAGGCGATCACGTCAACTTGGAATGGTTAGCGCGGCCGATGTATGGCAGCCATGAGTTATTGGAGAAAAATTTGATAGATCGAACTGCTTGCGATTTGTTATTGCAGCGCAACGAAGTCGACCCATTTTAAAAACGGAAGGTTACAGCTGATGAAAAATGGAATGCGTATGATAATGTTAAACATAAAAGATCATGGTGTAAGCGCGAAGATGTCCCTTAAGCCAGTTTATATCCAAAGAAGTTCATGCTACGCATTTGGTGGAACTGGGAGGGATTATGAGCTACTATGCTAGACCATACGTGTCTTTGGTCATCCGACAAAAACGTTTACAACTGGGATGTTTTGGTCCATTCACTTAACTGTCTCGACCTTGCGCCCTCCGACTACAATTTTGTTACAAATTATTTTGGAATTAACCTTTAGAAATTATTAAAGGATCATATATCGAGTAAACAGAATAGATGGTCAAGATGTTACAATGATTACAAACATTCAAAATATTGAATGTTGCCTGTTACAACTATATAATGTAACTGAAAATATTTATAGAGCCAAAATATTATGCCTTTTTGGAAAATCTACGTAAATATTACGTTATTTAAAATTATTATGTTGTCCAAAAAGAGGGTCAAAACTTGAGACACAATGATAACTACAAGCGATAATTCGATAATTTTTATTTTATATTGAAAAACAAATAATAGCAATGTGTTTTGAAAATAATGTCATTCAAATAACTCATCGGATTCGTCAGATGGAATGGATTTATTCTTCAAGATAAAATAAAAATTACCGGATTATTACTTGTAGTTATCATTGTGTATCATTTGAAAGTTCTGGCTCTTATTGGGCAAACCTTTATTAAGTTTTTCAGATTAGTTACCAACACTTACTGGCAAATGTTCAGCAAGGGATCTTAATGATGCTAAATCTTTGTTGAATGCAGTTAGACAACAATTTGAGACTGGTGGTTTTGCACCATCATCTATATTGTCTTCCCATAATGATGTACGTGTTTCCAATAACCAGTCACATACAACCAACTGAGACAGCTTTAAATGTAAATTATGATAAGTACTTATAAAACACATTTACTAGTGTGGCATCAAAAATTTTTATCATAACCATAAATATCATTATAATGAGGATATATATATATATATATATATATATATATATATATATATATATATATATATATATATATATATATATATATATATATATATCCTGTTAAAAGGATACATAATACAGAAAATTGTTTTAAATAATTATAAGCTATATGATATTTATAGAGCTTTTGTAAATCAATAACATTAAGATATAGCAAGTTGTTATTAATATCAAATTCTAATTCGCAAAACTAATAAGATATATATGCTTTCCAGATTTTTGAAAACAAAATCCTGTCTTAATGCATTCTATTTCATTAGGAATCACCAAACTAACAGTAAAGCCAAAGTATCACAGGTCTTGCAATACATTAAATTATCTTGAAATGTTTGCATAAATAATTTCCTTATTAGATCTATTCTGGGTGTGCTGCCTACACATATTTAACTGTTCTAAAACCTCTAAGGTTATCTAATAAGAGTTTAAATATAAAAAATATCACAACCCCAAACATATTTATTCATTTAAATTAGTAAACTAAATGATGACTTAAATAAAAGACATCTGAAAAGTATAATAAAATTACAAATTATAATTTATAAATAATACGAGGTGTGGAAAGAAAGTAATGAGACTGGTGGCGCAGCGTTCGACCTGGCAACACCATTGGCTTCCCATTTGGAGAGGAAGCGGGCCAACATCTAGGGAGTCTTCAGTATGAGCTTAAACTCCCTAGATTCCATTAGTGTTCCGTAGCTATTCTTTTCGTAAACCTCATTTTTCTAGCGCGTTCTGAAAATGCTTAATAACAATTTCAAGCAACGATGCGCTATCAAGTTTTGTTTCAGACTTCAGACATAGCGATGGAAACTTTTGCCTAAGGAAACAGTGTTTTGTCAAAAGCCCAGGTTCTCAGGTGGTTTAAAGAATTCTCAAAAGGTCGAAGGTCTATTGAAGATAAACCTGGCAGCGGAAGGCCTTCAACTGCAAGTGAAGAAAATGTACACAAAATCCCGGATCTTGTATGTTCTGATCATCAGTTGATGGTCAGAATAATCGGGAGAGTTTAATTTGACTCACACAAGTGACCATCAGATTTTAGACAACAGTAAGGAAACATGTCTTAACTTTTTTGGGGCGGATTGAAAATTACTCTCATTTTCTGGAACGTGTCATTATTGATGACGTGTCTTGGATTTCTGAATATAACGCGGAATCGAAGATCCAGAGCCAGAAATGTCACACTCCAATCTCAGAGGGTTGCTATTTATGTGTCCAGAATAATAAATAAAAACAAATATTTATCACTGAAAATCGTTTTGTTTTTCAAAATATTCTCCGCGATGATCGATACACTTTTGTATACATTTAAACCAATTTTTAAATCAGACCCAATATACAATTTACCTGAACTCGAATAAGTACTTGCCAAAAGTCAATTCCCTCGCCAAGTGCCGCGTAGAGTGTGTAACTGCCTTAAAGAATTGTGCCTCAAGGCCAAACGGTAAACCCACATTTTTAAACCCCAAGTCCCTGAAGGTAAACCCCCACTCCTTGAAGGTAAACCCCAGTCTTCGAAGGCCTTCAAAAAAAGGATCAATCGTTTGAGACTGGACATCAAAAACATTTGGATGCTGCATCACGACAATGCGTTTTCTTACACAGCGATTTCCATTAATACTTTTTGTTATTTTATATAAAGCTAAGTTTTGGCAAGTACAAAAATCACTACGGCTCCGCAACCCCTTTATTCACTAGACTTGAATCCTTATGACTTTTTCCAAAGATTGAAAATTCACCTTAAAGGACACCATTTGAGACACTGAAAACGCCATAACTGACCAGTTGTAAGCGAATCCAGTATCTGAGTATGAAGAATGGATAAACCGTATCCAGCGCTGTTTGACTGCCCAATGCAACTACTTTGAAGGAAACAATGTAAAATTGTAATTTCAATTGAATAAAAAAATCAATCTAATTACTTTATTTACACACTTCGTATACTAGCTAAATAGCTATATAATAGGAAATGTTATAATTCTTTTTAAGGTCATGTAAAAATATATGGAATAATTAATCGATCTTGAAAAAGGCAAAATAATTTCTGAGTAATAGTTTCTGATTGAAATGATCTACATCATTTATTAGAATGCATATAAAGGGTGATTTTTTAGCGTGTCCGAACTTCCGATAGGGGTCGCTGTCAAATCACCATGGAACGTTTAATATCAGAGTAACGTTTGCAAGTTGTCGAAATTTATTATCAAAATCAGTATTCTGTGCACCAAATTTATAGAGAACTGTGAATATGAACTTCGTGATGCATTCGCCGAATTATCGACAAATTCGGAACACATTCGGATTATGTGAATTATTTAATTCCGAATTTGAATGGCATTGAAGAAGATGTGGGTTCAATACTTGTCATACAGCCAACGCAACAATCGATTTATTGATAGAACAATTTGGTGAGAAAATTATTTCGAGGAATTAGCCTGTAAACTGGCCACCAAGGTCATGTGATTTAACATCTTTCGATTATTTTCTTTGAGGTTATTTTAAATCTTCGGCCTATGCCGATAAACCAGCAACTATTGACGCATTGAAAACCAACATAACTCAGACAACTGCACACATAAGACCTCAATGGCTTGAAAAAGTGGTCGGAAATTGGATTGACAGAATACGCTGTCAGAAGTAGCCGCGGCCGACATTTGTTCGAAATTGTTTTCAAACACATTAATGCCTTTGAATGTTATTTCACTTAAATATATAGTTTCAAGGCATCTATTGTTTTACTTGAATTTAAAGTTCGGAGGCATTAAAAAAATCATCCTATAGTATATACAGTATTTTGATACTGGGAAAAAGACCAGTCATTCCGAATACATATTTTTACATTATTTGTATTACTTCGATCTTGCCCTTTCCTTCACTTTAATAAAATGAATTGATACTTTAGAAGTACTAAACTCAAAGATATTTACCACTAAATACTAAATCACTTGTTTTTAACTTGACGCGCGTTTCGCTAGAGACTCCAAGGTCCCAACAGAAAAATTGACCTTAGAGGTAGTTATTTGGACTAAAATAGGGATATTTAATTAACAGTTTTTATGAAAACATAGATATTATTTATGATTATCCATAATTTTTTTTTTCACCAATTCAAGAATTTTTAAAACCACACTCTAAATAATTACTGCTTCGAAACATCCTTCATTTGTAATGATGATTGTTTTAGTATCACTGATTGCACTGAAGGAACACTGCATTGTTAAATGACATGCAATGCAACTACAATGCACCAAAGTTACTAAAGTATTACTTGTTAAATAAAATATACAACATAATAACATAATAGATAGTGTACACTAACTACTAGAAGTTAAATAACTGTGCTAATTTAAATGAGAAATTGTTTAAATTCGAAAATATACAATTTGCAAAATCCGAAACATTTTTCTGTGTGGCCAAATCACAACATTAGCAAGCTACCAAAGTGGGCGGGCCATGCTCGTTCGGAACAAAATATAGCGTCAACTGAAAGGATTTCGAATGCACCGTTAACATCAATTCGGCGATGTTTTCAAGAATTGGCTTTTTTTCACCACCACATTATGCTGCTTATTGATGAAAGACCTAAGGCCGGTCGACCACCAGCAGCGAAGTATGTTTGTAGCTATGTTTGTAGTCCTAGAAAGAAAGCAAGCTTCAAATCTAACACAAACCTAGATTGTGTTTGGTGATATTTTTAGTTTAACAACTATGTGAATAAGCAAAAATGAGTAATTTTGGGATCGGAAAATTTACGGCAGATCTCAGTCAATGTATCCGAAGCAAGCCATTATTTGGTCAGAGCTACTTTTTTCAAAATGTCGAAATGAAACTCCATGCATTGTAGAGATATGAGATTTCTTGTAGTTTGAGATGGTTATGGACACGACCAACCTCTATATCCGACATTTCCATCATCGTTTTCAACAAGAATTTGGTCCTGACATTTGAACATTATTTTCAGAACACAACGACATTATTTCTTCTTCGAAATAAAATAAAAATTACTATATTATCACTTATAGCTATCATTGTGCCTCATTTTAAAGTTCTGACACACTTATTGGGACAATCCTTCATAACAGAAAAATTGTAGAAGACCGCGATAAGAAAGTTCAAAAAAACATTCGTTAATGCAAATCATCCAAATATTTTTCATCAATTGCTTAACTTTATGTTTCATACTGTAAATTACCAAACTATACATACCAGAATTAAATTATTTTCTTTTTTGCAACTGGTATACGTTAAGCTATCAGCCAGCAAATGACTGGCATAGTCGCATTGCATTTGAATTTGTCTTGTAGGTACAGTTGACATCATAGTTAAGTAGTTTCTTCGTGCCTTGAATGCGGCTAAAATGGCTTTTGGCAAAGGATCATTAAGCGAACTTAAAGCCTCTGGTAAAGCTTCAATTTTCTTATACAATTTCTCTGCATTGTCATCTTCTTTTAATAACCAGTTACATGCGATAGCAATAAAAGTACCCCACCAATATGCAACATGATCTTGATAAGCTGAAATAATCAAAACCGGCTTGTCACTCGAATTTTTTACACATAAATAATTATTTTCATATCATCATTTGTGTGAGGAAAAATGTAATGAATATACTCCACTAGTTAGAACATGGGACTACCATTTAAATGACTCAAAAGTGAAGAAAATTGAGAGCAATGATTTATAAGTATTACAAGAGAATGTTGAAGAGCAATTTGCAGAAAGCAAAATGCAAAATGTTGAAAAATACAAAAGTTAAATACAAAATGTCGCTTTAAATTAAAAATAAAATAAGTCATTTTTATATAGAATTGACTTTGATGATTTCTTTTTTTTATTCTGTATACAGGCAATTTTAGGCCCATGGCTACGCCGCCCCTTCAGCATTTATTACACTAAACAATTTTCCAAGCAAAAAGCCATATTTTATTTCCTTTCACCTCCTGTATAGGGAATATATGTTTCAATAGCACGAAATCTAAAAAAGAGGGAAGGGGAAAGCAAAAATTCTTCAGCACCACTATTTTCTTCTACGCCCTCTCACTTTAAAAACCCACGAGCCGCCACTGCAAAATACTGTACCAAAAAAGATTTCAAATTATTACTGCAGTTTATTTAATGTTTCAGGAACATATCAACAGTGAATAATAACGTTCAATTTCTAGTCATAGCTTGTTTGACACAAAAAAAAGCAACATACAGAAAAAATTAGGTTCTATATCAAAGAAATCGATTGCAGGCAAATTTTAACAATGGGAAGGAGCGACAAAGATATTAAACAAGCATGAAAATGAGTGAAATAACATTAAAAACAGTGTATTACCAGGAACAGACCAAGTAAGTGGGATTAAAGATAATCCTAATTCAAAGTTTGTCAACTTTTGCCAACAATTATGGTTGCCATCTTTTTGTCAACCCAGGGACAAACGATCATGAAGCTTAAAGAATACGGGATTTCCCTTTTTTTACCCGGGACAAATAAAATTCATTGCATTTTTAGTTAAATTCTATTTTATTTAGACTTAAAACTATGCTTTGTTACTTTACTGCACACAACATATATTTTTGTGATTTGAAATGTTTATAAAAAGAGACAATGAAAATCGTATCGTATCGCTTATCTCTGTTTTCAAAAACGGTTCAATTACTTTCTTCCATTCCAGGCTTTTTTTTTAGCAGTTGGAGTTCTTCATGAAGCGCGTCCATATTAATTTCAGTTATTAGTAGTTCCGCCGCCCATTCAAAATCATTATAATTTGTATTTGATTGAAGATTCAGAAAAACCAATTTTTAAAAAATATTATATTCGTACATATATCTTTTTGCCAAATACTCCAAAAAGGTGGAATAAAATTGACGAAAGTCGTTTATTGTATATTCTTTCTCGGCTGTGTTTAAACCACCAAGAATTTGGCAGGCTTGGTTTCCGAAAAAGTTGTCTTTTAATCGTTGTTCAAACTATCTATGATTTCTGAAAAATTCTATGTACCAAAAATTCTATGAATTTCAGCATGCATTTTAAAAATTGTAAGTGAATCTGATTCAATCTTTTTCATAATCGTCTAACATTATGTTTTGTAAAAAAAGACAAGTAACTCAAAGCCTTTTTCAGCTAAAATGTTTTCTATCATTCGGAGAGTTCGGGGACTTTTGTTTCCAATTTCCTGAAAAAGCGATTTTAGGGCCGGCCATATTTTTAAAATTCTTTTCACAGCTGGTCAAAGGGATAAAAATGTTCAGTTAGCCCTTCACTTTAATGATCTACTGAAATGGTTTCAAAATCAAACTTTCGATATCGATCGCCAATCTGTTAGTACAAAATCTTGCAGGATTGTGCAAGATGTGAACAGGGCAACCAGCTTTAAGAATTTAATAATTTTCCGCACTGAAAATAGTATAAATCGAATGATATCTTCCGAAATTCACGTTAGTGTTGTCATCAGAGAAAGCTGATACTTTATTTAAAGAAAGACCTTTTTTTCCAGAGTATCCATTAAAAGCTTTGATACTTAAGTAGCAGATTCATCATTGCATTCTACAAAGTCAAGTAGACGATTTTCTACCTCAATATCGTAGTCAAAAAATCGTATGCAAATGGGAAACATTTTTCTGTATCACTTACAACAGTAGCATTCGAAAAATAGAGATTTTTGTCTTGGATAGCCTGTATAATATTCTTAATTTATTTCTTAATTCTTTCTTCCACAATTAAACTTTTGGGCTATTTTTGAATCGTGGCACATGTAAGGCAGCAACTTGTGCAAACAATCCATGCTATTACAACTTAGAGAGAGTATAACCATATGATAAACGGATGCAACTTCTCCATCAGCGATTTTATCATCGGAGTACGAGGTAGACGTTTCTGGTTTCGATAAAAACTTCAAAAGACTACTTGATAATCTAGTATTTATAGTGGATGTATGCGCCTTTGTTGATGCGTGTTATTTTATATTACCGATTCCACCATGAGCACATGAGAAATCTTTATGGCACAGCTGACAAAATACTTTATACGAATTATCCTTTACTTGCTGTAACCAGGAAAAGTTGCGTTCCTATCTGAAATTTTATTTATAACTAATATAGGGAATACAAAACATCACTTTCACTGTCGTTTTCGTCACTAATTTACTTAATTACACGTTTTTTTGCCACTTCAATCAAATAAGATAGAAGAAAATATAAAATATAGAAGAAATAATAAGAATATGTTACATTCAATGTAAACAAAACACGAAAAAGAGCCGACCGATTGCCCGCTTCGTTAGTACTTCTCACTCAGCTGCGTCGCGTCCGATGCATGCGTGTCGCGTGCGGGCGGCCTCCCCACATTTTTGTTAATGCGTATTGTATTCAGCAAAATACGGGAAATGGCCTGTCCCGGCAGGACATTGAAATTTATGCATTTATGCAACGCTGGTTTAGACTTAACCATTTCACATTTTATCAAGTACAAGTAATGAGATAAATATTAGAAAAAAGATATACACATTATCTAGACACATGAACATTATATAGTTTAATCATTTACTTTACTCAAGCTTTCAACCCAGTAAACAAAAAAAGTTACCAAAATATAGTGGAAATGAGTATCTCCGGGAAACTGTTTAGATTGGGAAATTAGTTAGTTAACACTCAACAAAATTAAAGCTGCAATGATAATCGAGAATAGGAAAACAGGTTTTGAAAATCAACAGCGTAAGGCGGGAAGATGCTATTTCATATCTCTAATTTAATTTAGCTCTATTCGCAGCACTATCAAAAATTCTTAAAGCTAAAAGTCAACAGATTGCTACTCATGTGGATGAGATTACTATCATGGATCGGAATGAAAATGCAGTGAAAACAATTTTTGGTAACCTAGAAAGAAATACCAAGTATCTCTCTCTAAAATCAAGAACTGAAGAAAGAAAGGGGCTAACAATGAATAATTATAATTTTAAATGAGTAAACTATAAACTATATCAATATCGAACAATCCAAATTCAATGCGTTAGTTGCCGAAACAATTGCCAAAAGAAACACAAACATAATTCCCCAACCCTAACAATGAATAATTATAATTTTGAAAGAGTAAACATCACCTATCACTACTGCCTTATAAATGAAAATAACTTAAACATGGAACATGGAAACAATATGAATCGGAGAATAAAATATAGCATACTTGGCAACTCAAAAATAACTATGTGCTAACATTCTGCATCAATCATCAAAACGGTATGCAACAAAGTCTACAAAAGCCTAATTAAGACCACTTGAACATTGTTGCGACACTACTTAAAAAAGATGAAGAAGACTTGAAGCTGTTGGAGAGAATGATATTAAAAATATCTGGTCCGAGAAGAAAACAAGGTTGGAACCAATTGATCTCATTTGGTAAACTAGAGTGTGGTGTATTTTAAACAGAAAACTATCTAGAATGAAATTTCGCAAATTAATTCTGACATGTTTGTTCTGTATCATACACCACAACTCATTTATCTATTACGCAAATAAGTATATGACGAAAGTGCCCGCCTTTCTTTTTTTTTTATGTATTTACTGTCATTTTTAAAATGACAGTAAATACATAAAAAATCTATTTGTGAAACTATAAGCACCTTTATAGCACCCAATAACACGACCTAAAAATGTAATCCAAATCTAATCTATTGGATATACTGTATTTTAAAGATACAGAAATATATTACAATTCTTGCAAGTACTACATTTTTCAATAAAATACACTTACCTATTCCTCCAGTTTTAAAGACAGTCCTGGCATCGACTGTTACATTATCGTTAAGTAAATTCAAATAAGTAAGAACATCACTTAAATCGGTCTTTTTATCTTGACTAAGTTCATTCTTTTGACCTGGAGCAACTAAAATCGACAACGCCTTTTCAAGCAGATGCTCATGATATACCTAGAATAAGTACATTATTAAGTTAATCTTTAAAGTAATTGCAAAGTGTTGCACTAACATTCATGAGTTCTATTAAAGGATCAACACTATTCCCCAATTTCGTAAACGGCAATGTTTTAGGCTTATATTGTTCAGAGAATTTGTAAGATAAGAAAAATTTATAACCATAAGGAGTAAAAAGCCATTTTAATCTCAATGGAATGGGATCACATGAATTTGTTGAAGCTAATTTTGCCAAACCTAAATAATATCTAAAATATAAAAGTACATAAAATTATCAATTAACACAAGTATATATGTTTCCTACTTTGTTATAATGTGTAGAAACCCAGGTAAACTTGCTTTAATCCTTAGAGCAACACCAATATAAATATCAATCATGTCCACAGGCTTGATCCTTCCCTTAGCTGCTTCTGCTAAATTAAGAGCATTTAATGAAGTAGTTAAACCAAACAGATGGCATGCTTCTTCGGGGCCTTCCACAAGTTGAACTTTGTGAAGATCATTGTAAAGCAAAGCTAATTCTTTACAAGACGCTTGCGATTCAAATCTTGTAATACTACAAAAATTGAAACGATATTTAACTTTAATTTAAGAAATATCATTTAAGACAGTAATTAAGTAATCTATTTACAAAACCTAACATACCCATCAACAAAAAATCCTCCAGTATGTCTAGATAAATATCGTCCAATCCAAATTCGATGCATTAGTTGCCGAAACAATTGCCAAAAGAAACACAAACATAATTCAACTCTACTTGTCGGTAAAGTAATACCGTAGGCTTGTAGTGATCTCAATAGCTGCTGTTTGGCTGCGACTTTATCACCCTATCATCAGATTTATAATTTATTTAAGTCCCGCTTTATCATTAACAATATTACCTCCAGTAAGTAGATATCTGCTTGTTTTCTGTGAATCCAGTATTTTTGAGCTTCTTTTGACTTGCTTGAAATGATTGGATCGCCATACACGAACATTTTGATTAGGCAAAAGCCCAAAATGAAAATGTTTAGTAACCATAGAGCCAAATATGAAGGTGAAAATGACACAGTATGTTGTTCACTCCCTTAAAACATGTTTATTGAAAACAACTTTTAAACATAATTAATGAAGTCTTACATGCCAAAATAGTACGACTTCCAGGTATACTACTACTGTCAGCTGTAGAAATTTTATTCATAATAAAACCAAATGGATTAAATGCTAACATTGCAAACATGAACATACAAAGTGTCAATCTAGATTGGTCCAACATTCCCCGAGATGATGGAACCACCTACATATTTTATTTTAGTTTAAGTTAAAATAATAATAATCATGGAACTCTTACCTCATCATCACTATCATCTTTGATATTAGTGGAATATTCTGGACTTGAAGGTAACGAATTTTCTGACGAGGCATCAGAGTGAGGCGGCGTATCATCCGGTGCATATTTGACATTATTGGTAAGAAGGCTCTTGAGGGTATTTTTTCTAGCTGCCATTTTCAATGACATGTTTTCTTCTTTCAATCGAGAATTTGAATTTTGAAGAAATCGAATATATTCTATGGTTTTTCTAAGAATAGCTGATTTATTCAACTAAAATGTTGTTTTTAATTATGCAGAAATATTAAATCAATTAAAATTGATTGCAAAAAAAAATAATATACTAGGGACCTTATATAAAAACTTCATCAATTTACAAACTACAAATCAAACATTTGAATACCTGATTATTATGTCTTTTTATTCTTAACAAATAGATCTAGTACTGATATAGTATAAGGTGAAAATTGACATATCAACAGTTCTTGATTTTATTACTTATAACAGTTGATAAATGATCAAAAAAATAAATGAAAATTAAATATGTCAATAACATAATAGATGGTGGATTTTTCAAGAAACTAATATTTTCTGTGAAAAGAAATACTGAATGTTACCCTATTACTTATGCTATATTAATTTTAAAAATATTTAGAATTTTCTTTTACTAATCAATTTGTATTCTCACAAAAATGATATATTATTGTATGGTACTTCAAACATATCTTTATATCCATCGATATTGAATGCCTTTTATCGACAATACAAAAAAAATTGTACTATTTTGTTACATTACCCACATGAAAGTTCATCATATCAGATTCAGATAGTTGTATATCAAAATGAAATGTTTCATAATATGAAATTTATATTAATATACAGTAAGTCAATGAAATTACTTTCGAAAATGTAATCAATGATTATTTACATCATTTCGAACAAAAAGTTTCCTCAAAACATATATCCAAAATGGTACTATTTTCGCGGAAAACGGGTCAGAACTTAAAAGTATTTTCTTAACAATTGGCAAAATAGCATCGGCGTATTTACTTCGATCAAAGGAATTCAGTTTTTTGTTTCATTGGCCTCTTAAGGTAGTATTTGAAATTAGAATGTAATATTTTTATAGCCATTCATTCCACACATCCATAAATCTTGTTTGTTTGGTTACATTCATTAGTTTGTTAAATGACATTTTTTTTTTTTGAGTAAATGATAATAACCAATTTGGTAAATACACTTCTACACATATTTGCTTAAAATGTTAATTCTTATTATAGCTTTTGATTGGTGATTTCAAATTTAATTAAGAATTTTTTTCTCGAGAACACTTAGTTTTTTGATTCTTGAGGTAAGGAACTTTTTTCTTTCAAATGATGTAAAGAATCGTTGGTTAAATTAACAAAACATACTTTCCCTCACACACTGTAAATGTAAAATTTAGAATTATTATAACAACTAAATACCTTAGCATCTTCTCCAACAACAATATTCTTTAACTCAACAATTTTATCATTAATACTAGTTCTGTATTTTCGTTCAATAGCATTATGAGCACTTCTTTTAACTTCTTTTACTTTTGGTTCCTTTCCCTGTGGTATCCTGTTAATAGCAACCTATTTTTTTTTTTAATTTTAATACATATTATTTATATTTAGAAACTAAATATTACTTTATTATCAGAATCCAACATAACAGGTATTCCAGCCGTTGTGATAATTTGTGGTGTAGTTAATATTGTGTGAAGAGAAGGTGTCTGATTAGGCGATGTATACATAACAGTTGAAGTTGGTATTTGATTATCAGTTGTAATAAATTTAGCCTAAAATATCAAAAGAAAGCCCTGCCATTCTTAATGATAACATTATAATGTACTCTTACCTGTAGAACTACAGGTTGAATAAGTGAAGTTTTTGAATTCTGTTTTACTGCTTGACTTTTCTTACTTGGAACCTGCTGTGATTGTTGCAGAATTATATGTTGATTAGCTTGCAATGGTAATGTACTGTATACAACATGAGGTGTTTTTTGAGGAATTGAAGATGAAAGCAGAACTGTTTGTGGTTGAGGCTGAGCCTGAATATTTGGTTGTAGATTTTTGTATGTTACTGAAGATAACAAATTTGTATTGGTTTCAGCATATGATGCTTTTTGTGGTACATCTGCTTGATGTTGATAGTTTGGTGATAATTGTGGTGTTAAAGGAGAACCAAATGAAGCATCACTATGATAAGCACTGTCACTAGGTGACAGGGTCTCAGGATCCAAGAATTGGCTATTTTGAATGTTGTCTAAATCAAAATCCATCGGCAGATCCCCAAATTGGGACAACAGGGGGTCATCATCGAATAGTTCACTTTTGAAAATATCTAGAAGTTAAATATTGCATAAAATTAATATCCTACATCAAATTGTGAAAACCAGATTTATTTAATTATAAATACGGATGAGAAATTGTTACTTATTATAACCACCACAAACAGTGTATTAAACATACCCCACTGTGGTAAAAAATATAAATATTATGATTCTTGTAAGTCAACGAAAGTTGAACACTTACCTTCCAGACCGGATAAATCTGGCATTATACTGTAATCCCCTTGAGAGGAAAAACTAGGGAGGTTTTCAGCCATCCCCGGCTTATTATTTTCGCGGAGTTAGAGAAACGTTTTTATTTAATAATCACCATACGTATTTTCAGCGAATCAAATGTCACTGAAATCGTATGATTTCTTACGTCATCGAACCATTGTATTCTGATTGCGGTGACATCTTACAGTCAGCAGACAAACTAAAATGCAATTTTCAATATTTCTAAATATATCTTGCAAATCAAAAAAAATACTGTGCTATAGTATACAAAAATATTTTAATGTATTAGCGTTTAGCAGCTTAGTACATAAGAAATATTTGTGTTTAATCTATAACTATTACTGCATATTTATAATATTAAAGTATACCCTTAGTATTTTTTATGCTCTTTTATTCTAACATCTAATGGTCTAGATGTCTCACCTATATAAAATTTGCCACATTCGCAGGGAATTTTATAATCACATTTTTGATATTTTGTTGTGTATTGTTTGGTTTAGTTTTTGTTAATATCGATCTAAAAGTATTTTTAGTTTAGTTTAGTGAGAGCATAAAAAATCTTCTTAGAAAGGGTGATTTTAATAAATCTAGATTTTGTTAACACGCATGGGAATCGGGTCATAAAATCAATTGGAACAATTCCAAAGCGGTATTAAAAGAATCGGTAACAAAATACAGAAGATTAAAAGAAACCGCTATAATTAATTAAAATAAAAATAACTGTATTGCTATGCCTTGGGTAAATTTAATTTAATATGGTTCCCGATTCTAAAGAATACAATTAAAAACATTTAAGTATTTCAATATACAATCACAATCACACCGTAAATCTCACCATTATATATTTTTTTTTGGTAGTATGTCACTGTCATTAAAAATTAATTGTCAATGTATCATTGACATACACAAAAAATATATTTACTTCCAATCTTTTCATAATTTATAGAAATTAATTATAATTTATTTTTAGATTCGTTTTGAAAACGGGAGGAGAATACTTCCCGAAACGTTAACATTAAAAGTTTGTATATTTTTTGAGAACATTTTTATATTTTTAAAATTTTATTGGTTAGGCAAATTTATTACAAAAAAGAATCACTGAGAAATTTGTCTCCGTTTGGTTTTTTGTTTTTACCCAGCGGTTATTTACATAAGAACAGATATTTTTTGAGTTTTAGATTGTGTTTTGTGCGAAAAACCCAAATAAAGAAAAAAAATATATGAACACCCCACAAACATTCAGACATTCCTTATACCGTTAATAACCTGAAATCTATAATTAGATTTGAAAAATAAATATGACAAAAATAGGCAACTATATCTATATACAACAGTATGCGAAAATATTTTAATCTATGGCCACTACCACCATTTCATTAAAGTTTATTCGTTTTAATTAGAACTCTGGTAGTTTATGGAAAAAAAAACATTGGAATTTTATTTTATAAATAATAAAGTATTAAATTAAACCCCTGCATACTTGCTGTAAAAGTAAATGTGCAAAAATCCTTATGAAACATTAAAATAGATTTTATACATTATATAAATCAAAGAATACTACATTAAAGAAAATTAATCAGTTTAAATGTAATTGATATTATTTTACTACAAAAAAAGAACTTCTATTAACATCCTTGTTATTTTTTTGTATCGGCAAAATGGTTAAATTTTTTTGGAAAAAAGAATAGTAAAATTGCTAAATTGATTCCAAGATTGATACAGCTCCGCTGCAAAAACACGTCATTGTATATGGTGTTGCCTGCACCAGAATATGCATTTGCCTACATACGGTATACAAAGTTGCAGGAAAGGTGATTATTCCTTTTTTTATTAGCACATTTTAGTTTTTACCATTACCATAGTTAAAGTTACCATCAGTACTTGATTTTTCATACAATGATTTTTCAAAGGCATTTGATAGACTTGATCATCTGCCAGTTTTGGTGAAGGTGTAACGTACCGGCATAGTCATTCTTTCGTTTCTATTTCTTAAATCTCAGTAAGTTGAGCTCAGTAAATAATAGCGTTCTGACATCTTGATTGCTGCCAGCAGTAGTCCGTAGGGTAGCAATCTGGCATCTTTAATTTTAAATGTAATATTTTGCTTTTTACTGATCTCAAATTATACTCCGAGGTAAAGTCCATTGATGACTGTCATGATTTGAAGAGGGATTTACACTCGCTGTCAATGTTGTCCTTATCGAAGGGGTTCATTAAACATTATCAAGTGGAAAAAAAAATCGTTTTCCCTTAAGATTAATGAAATATACTGAAATAATGACTATATTCTCGATGTATCGACTCGGGACGATTGCAGAGTTATTCGGAATCCTGGTGTCATTATGAATAAAAAGCTAAGGTCCAATCATCATGTTTAGTACTTTAATATCATAAAGGGTTGCGCATGTATGCTTCTTCGGTATGGTCGACTATTTAAGTCATTTCTACGATGCTCCCTCTGATTCCCCAAGTGATTCTATTAGAGATCCAGTTTAGCATCCACAAATTTCTGGTTCAGAAGTTAGTTTTGAAAAGACTTGTAATGAGAAGTAGAAGTGAACAGTTTTAGATTCACCTTCAAATATGAAAAAAATATTGAAAACAATAATTTTGCCAGATATATAAATTAATAATGCCTTAATTGAATATATAAATAAACGACAAATATAATTTTATAATCGTATTATTAAAGATCGCACGACGTTGAAAAAATTATTTTGGCAGCTGAATTTAAACTAATTGTTACATACGTCGATTATCCAATTTTTATTAAATTTCCATTTTTCTCATAATAATCTGCAAAAATAACTTCATTAAAAGCAAAAGAAATGACTAAAAGTAAATTATAAATATTTAATAATTAAACATTGCAACTAAAACAATATATAATAATCAGTAACCTTCAGTAACTTTTGTATACAGTAAGAAACAACGGTATAAGTCTATGCGGTTTTCGATGATATATTCAACTTAGCTATTATATTCATTCCAATTAATTTTTGCATTTATACTTCTTGATCAATTTTCATGAAATATAAGGAGAATTCCTGCCAAGTTTCAAGTCTGTAGAACCTATAGTTAAAAAACGGGTTTATTTGTACATTTTACGCCCCCGCAACCCCTCCTCTAACTGGAGGTGAATATCTGTGAAATATAAGGTATATTTATGTCAAGTGCCAAGCTTATAGGACAACACCCCCATAGCTCTCCCCAATTTACCCCTTTAGAATTTTCGAAAATTCTATTTTTAGTAGATTTTTGTGTATTATAAGAAACATCCCTGCCAAGTTTCAAGTCTGTAGGGAATTTTTTGCATTTAACACCCTCGCAACCTCCCTTCGGAGTCGACTTTCGCAAAACCCGTTCTTAGCTGATCTCTACGTAGCAAAAGAAATATGCCTGCCAAATTTCAAGTCTGTAGGTCTTATGATTCCGGAGATTTCGTAATGCGCCACTGAGTCAGTGGCATTTCTCTATACACATATATATATATATATATATATATATATATATATATATATATATATATATATATATATATATATATATATATATATATTATTAGGTGCGAATAGACCCAGTTAGATCACGTAAAGCATTCTGACTCATTTTCGAGTGTTCCTTCTGATCTTCCACACCTCTCTCATCCTTTCCAATAGAATCTCATGGATTGTCTTTCTCTCCTCCGTCCACCTTGTCCCCGATCTCCCTGAAACTTCGCTCTCTGATGCAACGTTTCACATATGTATTTTGTTTCTGTACGTTCTTCTTTCCTTAATCTCTGCCCGGTCTATTTGTGCCTTTCCCAGATTAGTTCTGACTTGTGCAATCCATGGTACTTGACTCCATTGACTTGACTTCTTGTATGTACGTAAGAATTATGTTGGTGAGTCTTGTCGGTGGGAGTCTACTGATATGTCCATATAATTTTAACCTTATTTTTCTTATGTCCGCCGCTACGTTGGACATTCTCTCTGTGGTCTTTCTGGAACGTAGTCTGTATCCTTCCTTGGTTAGTTTTGGGTCGAGAATTTTCCTCATAATTTTGAGTTCTTATTTTAGTATATTTTCTATGCCGCTTTTTGTGTGGAGTGTAAGTGTCTCGCTTGCGTATAGTACCTCTGGTTTGATTACTGTATTGTAGTGTCTTATTTTTGCCTGTGTAGATATGCATTTCTTATTGTAGATATTGTGTGTCTTCCCGCTTACCCACTTCATCTTCTGTAATCGAGTCTTCTGTGCTATCTTCACTCCTCCTGTGGGTTCGACGATCTCGCCCAGGTATTTGAAGTGAGTGACCCTATTTATCTTGCCGTGTTTAGTGTTTAAATTTTTGACATCTAATTTTGAGCAGAATTCGGTTGTTCGAAAGGAGATTTGTAGGGCGATTTTCTCTGCACATTCCTTGAGGACTTCTATCTGTTTGGTTGCCCTTGTTTCATTGTCTGCGAGTATGGCTAGGTCATCTGCGAAGGCTAGGCATGAGATTTCTATGTTGTCTTTGGGTAGTCCGAGTCTTATTGGTTTCCGATGTCCTTGATTTTGCAATTCTTTTTCCCATTCCCACTTTGTCCAGGACCAGGTTGAAGAGGAGTGGGAATAATCCATCTCCTTGGCGCACTCCGGTTTTAATTCGGAAGAGTTCGCAAATTTCTCCCATAAATTTCATTTTAGAGGTTGTGTCGGTCAGTGTCTGCTTGATCAATCATAGTGTTTTGGGGTTGAGTCCCTGTTCTTCTAGGATGTTTAACAGAGATTTTCGGTCGATGCAGTCGTATGCTTTCTTGAAGTCTACAAACATGCAGATGATTGGGGCGTTTCTGATAATATTTTAGTTCAGTTCAGTTTAGATAGTAATAGTTCCTTTGTATTTCAGTATTGTTTTTGGGTTAAAGATTTGTTCAGTGCATGAGCGACCGGGGCGAAAGCCTGCCTGGTACTTACCAATTTTGTGTTCTAGTTGTTCTTGTGTTCTCTGAAGAAGGCATGCTGAGAGGATTTTGTAAGTGACTTGTAGTAAGGAGATTCCTCTGTAATTGTTCACATCTGTTCTGTCTCCCTTCTTGTGCAGCGGGTGGATAAGAGCACATTTCCGTTCATCTGGCAATTTTTCTGTTTGCCAGATGTTGTGATAATTGCTATAATTTGCGTAAATTTTCGCAGTGAATTTGGTCTGAGGTTTTTCAATAGTTTCGCGATGATATCATCTTCACTTGATGTTCTGTTACGCTTTAGTTTGCGTATGTGCCCGTGAATTTCTTCCTGTGTTGGTGGTGGTGATTCTGAGTGGGTATAGATATAATTTTCCTTGGGGATTCTTGTGTCGCGATTGGGGCCATTGAGGAGATCGGAGAAATAGTATGCCAGCTCCTGACAATTCTTTTAATTGGTTAGCGCTAATCTCCCATTCCGCTTTCTGAAGCAAATATTTTGTGGTGTGAACATGACTTTGATTCGGGTTAGGTAGTGGTCTGAGTCAATGTTCGCGCCCCCGCGGATTTGGACATCTTGTATCTCTCTTTGTTGTGGGTATGAGTTCGCAACGTGATCTATCTGGAATAATATATATATATATATATATATATATATATATATATATATATATATATATATATATATATATATATATATATATATATATATATATATATATTCTTCACTATTCTCATAACTCGCAAATATTTTCTATTCAATGAAGTTTTTTCTTTAAGACACTATTATGGTTTCAGGAAAAGTTCTCTTAGTATGAGATGAGGTTAGATGCCATAGTTGCCGCGTATGTTGTGCTCAGAAGTATTTAAAAGAGTTACTATTAATAAAATGGACAAAAAAATCGAGAGGTACTTCACATCAGACTTATTGTGTTAGATATTGTGAGTTTGGGGATCCGAAAATCAAAATCACCTAAGATTATTTTATTTTTCGAATAGGAAGATTTTCTTGCCTATGATTAGGAGAAAAAAGGTTTCTGTAGTCTTGCAAAACAATATTAGATTCAACGTGTATGCCCCAGTTTAAGCAGTTCCATAGTTTAACTTTTAAAAGAAAATGGACAAAACAATTATAATTTCTAATAGCTACATTAATGTTGTTCAGAAGGTGATAAATATTCACTATGAATCTGAAAGCCTCGTAACATGAAGTAACGGGCTTCACTTCACACTTCACTTCACTTCACTCACACACCACAAATTTTGGTATTTGGGAAAAACATCCCGATTTTCAGGACGTATTATGAACAAACAGTTTATTTGGTAGATTCCGGAATTACTTCTTAGGAGAGGGTTATGTACCTAATAGTTTAAGAATATTTTCTCTATTTTTTTTTCTATTTCCGCAAAATATCCATGTTATCTATGAGCGTAATGCCAAGTCATATAACCTGCGTAGGCATCAGGTTTATTTTAAAAATGGCGAAACAATAAGTTTTGCCTAAAACTAGGGGTCTGTCTTATATAAAGAGTAATGATTTTAGCCAAATTGCCACCACCGATCTTTTTGCAGACTCGGGTCCACTCGCACCACTTTTCGATAATCCTGACGCACCTTTCGGGCTGTATAGCGACTATGGTTTGATGAATGTTAGTTTTCAAGAAGGCCATAGTCGCGTGTTTATTGCCATAAACCTGTGTTTCCACATGTCCCCAGAGAAAATAATCTAAAGGACTTAAATCGCATGATCTCGGCTGCCAAGCGATGGGGCCATTTCGTGAAATTAGCAAGTTGCCGAACTTGGCTTGCAATAAGCCCATGTTTATTCGGGAAATATGCGGTGGTGCGCCATCCTATTGAAAATAAAGGTCATCCGCATCGATTCCATCAAATTCCGGAAAAAAATCTTCTAGCATTGCCTTGTAATGCTCGGTATTGATAGTAAGCATGGCCCCTTCCTCATTTTTAAATAAATAAGAACCACACCAAACGTTGATCTTTTGTGGATACAAAGGGCTCTCATGTATCACGTGTGGATTAGATTTGCACCAATATCGACAATTTTGTTTATTGACGAAGCCATTTAGTTAGAAATGAGCCTCATCGGAGAAGATGATTTTGCGATGAAATTCGTTGTCGACTTCCATCATTTCGAGGGTCCAATCAGCAAATTCACGACGAATACGATGGTCGATTGGCTTCAGTTCTTGTGCTAGTACCATCTTATACGGATGCAAGCCAAAGTCCAACCTTAAAATTCGCCAGGTTGTAATTGGCGAGAGGTCTAACTCTTGGAGGCGGAGAGCTACCACTTGCTTGAACGGCAACAATATCCTTAACACTTCTGATTTTTTTATTGTACGCACTCTACTACTCGGACACCACTATCGTGGAGAATAAATTCACTTTTAAATTTTCTAATAACACGATCAATAGCCTGTACAGAAGGACCACCACGACGAATACCTCGATGGGTCTGAATTGCTCATTGAGAAGAACGAGGGGACCGCGAATTTGCGTAATAAAACTGGACAATTTCCAAACATTCTTCTAACGTGAAATGAACCATGATTTAATTACCAACCTTTCGGAAAACAACCGACAAGACATGTCAAAATTGGTAAACAAATATGGCCGCAATGACCTGTCGCTTTCCATCATTCCTAATGGTAGACCCTTTATATTTAGTTTAGTTTATGAATTAAATAACGAGGATGGTACTAAAATTGGCAGATACCGTATAGAAGACATAACTGTAACGGAAATAATGTCGAGAATAAAAGGAATAATGTTGATAGTAATTATAAGTAATTCAAGTGTTTCTTTCACCTGTTTAGTTTATATTGCTTTCCTCTATATAGCGATTTGTTAACTGGTCTCTTAGCCCCTTTGTATTAAGTATTTTTGGTATTTTAATATATATTTGGTATTGGATTATATATCACCAGGGCCAAGAACGAGCCCTGGGGTATGTCGTTATGTTTTATTTACCTGTTGTTGTTGTCGTCCACAATAACTTGAAAAGGTCTTTCACTGAGCATTGCGTTGATGTGAGTAGCTGTTTTCCACCCAAAAAAAACGTACATCTTTTGAAGTAGTTTCATGGAAAGTGCGTGGGAAAGTGGTAGTCGTAAAGGGCCAAGTCTGGTGAGTACGGCGGGTTACAGAAATCGTGTTACTGGTCGCTGTGTGTGATGGGGCGTTGTCGTGCTGCAAAATTACTTTTCCGTGTTTTGTAGTCCATTCTGGTCGTTTTTCGATCAATGCATGGTTCAAATTGATCATTTGTTGACGGTAGCGAATGGTATTAACTGTTTCACCTGGTTTCAGACGCTCATACTACATGTCACCCTCCTAATCCCACCAAATGCATAGCATGGTCTTCAATTCAAAGCGATTTGGTCTTGGAGTCGATGTTGATGGTTGTCCTGGGCAACCCATGTTTTTCTGCATTTTGGATTATCGAAATATGTCAATTTTTCGTCTCCAGTCACGATCCGATATAAAAAAGTCTTCGTATGCCGAGAAAGTAAAACGTTCTGTTAAAAGTCTGTCGTTCAGCTTATGTAGTACCCATTTTCCTTCCTTCTAGATCTTTCCCATGACATGCAGACGATCACAAATGGTTCGCCGACCAACATTTAACATATCTGCTATTTGTTGTTGAGTTAGCATTCATCTTCTTCCACTTCGGCATCTTCAATTTTTTCGCTTGATCTGGGCATTCCTTGTTTTTCGTTGAAACCACCACTTTTGATTCGTCTAAACCAAAGCTCACAAGCGCCTTGCGATTGGACATTGTCACCGTAAATTTCCACAAGTATACGATGGCTTTCACTCGTGTTTTTCTTTTGATTGGCCAAGAAAAGTAGTACTTACCACAAATGCTCTTTATTTGGCTCGAAACTCGACATGTTACCACACGAAAAAATAGGACGCTAACTAGAAATCGTTTAAACATCAATGGCGTTTTGAAAGGTACTGTCGTAGCAATAAAATGACATAAGCGATTAAACCGTAAACCTACCTTTGTTTCCAGCACCATCTCTTAACAAAATTAAGAATTATTAACCACCACGTTTGGTGTCTTGCCAAAAATTTGTGACATGGAGGCATCGATCTGGTCGTAGTCAGAAATTTTTCCAACAATTTTAGTTGTTCTTCGTTTTCGGCGTGAGTTTCCTGGATTGTTACTATGTCAATGTCATTCTCTCTTAAAAGATTACCAGCCAACCACGTTAGCATTTGTGTCTATGGCGGTGGTCTGACGGCAAGATAGTTCCGTGGTAGTGGGTTCGACCAAAGGTTCGATGGGATGTGTTTGTGTATATGTTTGTAAATGCTTCTAGACAAGAGTATAACATCTGACAAGGAATCATCTCTGAGTCATGCCAGTTCGGTGCTGGGTAAGGCCGGATAGCTTTTAAGAGGTATTCTACATTGATCACTCGCAAATCGGTAGACTTCTCGAGACTTACGGTTAAACACAAAACCAAGGGTTTTGTGTTTAACCGTTAACCGATAAATATCGTTCGGAACTAACTAAAATTTTACTCATATGAATATATCTTACCCATATGAATATGTTTTGGCGCCATAAATGCCTCCCATATTCATTTGACAAACTAGAATATGGTTTTTTGGTCAGTTGGCCCTTAGAAGATTATATACAATATACATCTGTTTTTTCGGAAGTCGTCTTGAATGGTTCGTTATAACTAGAGATCCTCAAGACTGTCTTCAAGATTGTTTGGTCGCCGACTTGTCCTAATTTATTTAGCGGTTACACGAAGTGCACGTGTAGTATTCTACTACGAACGCGAACTAACATTAGACCTCATTAATCACCCCCACGAGTTATCTTGAAGGGTTAGCTGGTGATGCTGCAAATCTGTGAGTGCATTAGCCCATATGGTCATAGCTTTTATTTTATTTTTGTTGTGGTCCATAAGTTGGTTTTCCACTTTTCCACTTTTCCTAGTACTAGGGAGTTGCATGTATATGTATCTCCAAAAGTAAATATGACTGATGCGAAATTAAATATACGTTATTTATTTGTTACCTTCATTATTTATAATAAAAGTTTTATTCCTTGACAATCAATACAATGCTAAAAACCGTCATCATTTTTTAAGTTCTCCTAATAGATACAGAATAATGTTTTCCAAGAATTTCAGGTATTTTTTGGTTTTCTTCAGTTCAAGCTGTTATTAATGGACCTTAATAGAGCCGTACATTGCAATATACATGCAAATATACATTGCAATTACTTGAAAAAATTTTTATACCTGATTGCTTCTCTATCATAAACAGTGGAAATCATTTTTCATTTTCTTTTACACAACTTAAAACAAATGTATTATTAATACGTCGTTCAATTTTTGTTTTATCGACAGACTTTAAAAAAGGTACAGTCACATTTTATACGAATAAACAACAAACATTTATACCAATTTAATTTTTTCGTAAATACTGTTTTAATCTACCTAGTTAAATTGTTATAAACCCCAATTATTTCTTATGCAAAGTAAATGCTAAGATATAAAGAAAGATAACGAGAAGATAAAACGAAAATGTTATTTATTATTTATTGACGGATAAGGCTGAATAGCTTTTGAGATCGTCGTTCAACATACACCAAGAGTTCATAGGTAGATAGAACTTCATAATCGAGGCTTGTCAGTGACTGATATCAGTGCTCAGGCTGCACATTAAGTTTTAATATATTTGATGGAATTAGTCTCAATATTTCCTAAAATATTAATGCTTATCTAATTTTAAAAGAAATGAACCAAATGTATTTATTGTGTGTAATCTTTGAGCATATAATCTATTTGAAATATTATTATTTTATTAATAGCACTTTAGTTATGCACCTAAATAATTAAATAATAAAGCGCATTTAATATTTAAAATATACTGTTTATTTATTTCACTTACAGCAAATGCTTTACATATTGTGCATAGTGCATAAACATTCGTAAGAGAACTAACAGTAACGTACATATAATGAAAAATATTATAAAAAATCTGATAAGTCACCTTTCTTTCATTTCACCTAGTAAAAATAATATATGTATATAACATTTAAAAAAAATTGTTAATGGCCTATTTTTTCAAATTTCTAGATGTAAAAGAAAGAAAAGGACATTTTGATTTAATTTTTTACTGAATATAACTTTCGTTAAATTAAAATAACAAGGCATTTATGAAAACGTATAACCATATAACTAATGTAAAACTAATATAAAAAATCTGATATGTACAATATGAAGATAATATTCGGTAATAAAAATAATGAGGTAGATAGATATAAGAGAGGTTGTCCCTAATAAGTGTGTAGATAGATAGGTTAGTAATCGAGAGATCTGCATAAATTATTAAAGTAAAATTATAACAAACTCTAAAAATACTTGACAACAATAATTATAACAAATAATATAATCAGTCTTAACTTAAATGGCAAAAAGTCACTTACATATCTTTACCTATCAATCAAAAACGTGGGTGCTGTTTTTTTTTCATTCTGTTGCTATCAAACCGTGTTTTTATAACATTAATACATCTACTGGAATGTTTTTTAACATATATAGATTTTTTGTGTATAACATTTTTCATTTTTAAATTGTTCAAAAGGCACAAACTGTATGAAATGTTTTTTTTATTATATTGGTCCACAATCCCGCTGTTTAAAAACAAACGAAAAAAACCTGGTCTGCTTATAGTAGATGCATTTATAACTGCTCTTCAGTTAACAATGAACATACTATAACAGGGCAAATAAGAAACTATCAGTCTTATAACATATAATTAGTAACACCATGCAAGAGTACCCTGTTTTGTATTAACAGTGCGTATGTTTTATTTTTCTTATTTGAAAATGATGGCTGTTTTACTATTTGTCAATCTAAACTTAATATATATTAAGTTCTCATTTAATACAAAATATTCATCATGGCAAAGGAAATTGCACTATCTGTTAAAACTGGCAATAATGGTAATTATGTATTTTTTGTTGTTAACATTTAAAAGTTGTATGCTTGAAGAGACTAGACATTATCGTCAGTCAAAATTCGCCCCTGCAATGTATATATAATTCCAAAATATTTAACATTTTTAAAAATATTAATCGAAATATAATTCTCATGGACATGGTCGTTAATTAAAAATGAGCGTTTGTGAGCAAAGTTATTCTATAGTCCTGTGCTTCATAAACAACCACACATTTAATTTTAATTTTAAACACCCATAGAAATGTCCCTACGATGTCAATTCAATATTCCTTAAAAATTACTCATTACTTACATTTCTAAGTCTAAAACCCAAAACCATATTTTATCTGTTCCGTTATATATATCAAACATTGATCTCAATCACATTGATTTCAAATATTACATTCCAACCGTTAAACAATATTTTACATACAATTTGAAACTGTAATCAGTTACTGTTCAACTGTTCAGTATTTAAAAATAGGCTTAAAGCCTTTCAGCAATTAAACTTTTTATACATTTCAACAAAAATATGAAAAATTGTCCATTATTTTAAAGCTTCCAGCTATACATACATTAAAATAACTCTGTTGATATGGTTTCCTCCCTTTACACAATTTTCAGCTTTTTGCTTTATCCTTATACAAATTATGTACATCTTTTGAAGACTAACAAAGAATAAACACCGGAGCCCAGAACACTAATTTGTCGCCAAAGTATGTAGACCTAGTTTTTTAATCTTGCTCTTCATCCTGCTAGAATCAGTCTCATAACATAAAAAAAGGAAATATATCTATCAGTCTTATGAGTTACAGTTTCCTATTAAAGGAACTATTGTAGCAAAAATGGTGAGCATTGGTCCTCATACAGTGCGATATTACAATATTATGTACTACAAAAAACAGGCACTCAGTCACATATTAATGTCTTAAAGCTACAAACTTAACGCTAATGGTGTATCTAAAGCTACAAGTGAGTACGGGTTATCAACCACAGATTTTCTTATTGCACGGTTGAACATTCTAGTTAAACTTGAAGGATATAAATCCTGAAAATAATAATTCAACAGCGTTAATCAGCTTCTCCATCTACTCGCATCTCTCTCCTTATATCGTCTTTAATGCTATCGATTAGCGTGTCTTCTTTTTTAATTATGGCGGACACTTGATTCATGGGAGCCATGATAACTCTCGACTCGAAAGCTTCATGTTTTCTATTAATTGACAAATCTTCTACTTGGTCTTCATCTTCATCACGTTCCCTTTCTGAACTGCCGTTAGTTTGATCGCTGTGATGGTGATCACTGCCAGGGGCTGGTGATGGTGTTAGACTGCTATGTCGCATGTATTTGAGCATAGTGGGACTGGGACTGGGGCTTCTTGCTTGTCCCATATTATTAGGACTAGTAGAATGACCTGACGCTACTGCATGAGCCGCCGCAGCTGCAGCCATAGCTGCGAGAGCTTCTCTTTCATCACCTCCTCTACTATCTAAGGCGTGTTGTAAAAAAGTGCTTGCTTCCAACAGAGCGGAATTGTTGTTTATATTTTCATTTTCTGCAAGATGTCCACCGTAAGGTGAACCACTGGAATATTGAACACAGGTGGAACTTCCGTTTGTTCCTCTTTTAAAGGGTCTGCTAGTAGTAATCCCTAATTTCTTTACTTTATCGTATAGAGTCCTAGAAGGCACTCCATATTTTTTAGCAGCTTGTAAAGCAGATGTTCCTGTTCTTACAGCTTCAATGGCCGACATGATATGGTCCCTTGTATATAGTTTATATCTTCTCCATTCGGGTTTTTGAGGTGGAACATATGTAGCTATACCTGAACTAACTGCAGTTCTTCCATTAGGCGTAAGCGATTGGGGTGAGGACGATGGAATAGCCAATTTTGACTTTTCTTCTTCATCATTCATTCTTTCCATAAAATCGCTGTATGGTGATTGGGCATCTTCAGAAGGTTCATTTTTGAAGTGCTGCAACCACAAAAAAATAATAAGGCTATGGTGATCTAGTTATAAAATATGAAATGTTACATGCAATTTGAATATATTGTTGAAATATATTTACTTTTGGAAATCTTTCTTCATTGGCAGTATGTTCGCCACTGTCGGGATGGCAAACCAAGCTGACGGGTTGTGATGAATCTGCTTGACCCTGCCCCAAGACGGTTCTTAAAATGGGCGTATCTCTTTGCATCAGTAAACTGCTTAACTTTTTCCGCTTTAATGGTGACATGTCTGAGCTAACAGCTTCGTATGCGCTACTCAACATGGCAGCTGCAGTGGTTGCGGCAGTATGAGGAGTCGGACTGGGTACCTGAAAGAAAATATATTTAGGATTTTTTATTGTTTTTTTTTTGTTGTTTTTAAAGCTCACCGATGCTGTATGGGGTGGAAGAGGCAACCCTGGAACAGCCCAAATTGGTAAATTCATCCTGGAATTGTGGTCTTGGGTTTTTCTTTCGTAGGTATTGTAAGCAGCTTTGTACATTGATTTTGTGGAATGGGGTGGTGAGTGGTTACTGCTGCTGTGAACTGGATTATGAATAATGGAGTTTGACGTTGAAATTGAAGGTGAATTATTTACTAATGTAGGTTCTTCTTTTGGACTTTTGCAGGACCTAAAATAAATGAAAGTTAAGTTTATTGTCCTTTTGGCATTATAATATGAGGAACAAATGAAACGAAAATCAGTTTTACTAACCTGTTTTCTTCAACTAATCCTTTAACTTTAAGTGCTTCTGCTACTTTTAAGAGAGCTGCCAATTGATCTTGAGCGACATTTACTTCACCTCTGTACATATATTCTAATATTGCTTTGATTTCGCAATATTTTACGTCTTTTAACACTACTACGGGGTGTTTGCATGGTAGTTCAGTAAAAAGACTCTGAAATAAAAAAACATTATATTAACATAATAATTATAATTAGTTTTTTAACCATAATTACTTAATTATAATTAATATTATTATTAATTTGTTTTTCGCCCATTCAGTGGTTGAAATTGACAATGCCGGTTTCGAACCAAGACACAGTCAAGTAGACTGAAGGAATGATCTCAAGATTCTCGTTATTCCCAAGATAACTGCCTTTTGAGTTGCCGCAATGATATTTTCTGACAGTTGAAGTAGTCTAGTAAAATGTTTGTTTCTTTTAATTTGTAATTTTTTTTAGTTCAAAGGCTAGCTCTTCGTATCTCTATCTTTTTTCTCTGCATAAGCTTTCTCAATGTTTTCATCTAGTGGTGTTATAAAATCAATGATTTTACGATCGGTTATGAGGGTTGTGTTCCAGTATAGCCGAAAATTGGCGTTCTCCAATATTGGTTGTGGTTTATAGTTATAATTCTGCACCTGATTTTTAAAAAGTCCAGTTTTGTTCTAAAATCTGATGAAAAATTTTGCCCATTTCATCCTGTATTTTAAGATATTGTCGTGGTGCCATAATAGGACATCCCGCTATGATAGGTTGTATGCTCTCTATTGTGGAATTGCAACAAATATCCTGCCTTGAGATAAGCGTTTGAGTATGTCCTATTTATGCTTCTTTTCATTATATTAGCTTTATATCTACCGTGTAGTATTTTGCCTGCCCATTCAGTTTTTAATTCTGTTAAGGATTTAGGTGGTGTTTCTTCCGCATTGGCCAGTTCGAGAGGTGAGAAGTTACTATCTATGCATTTTAATGCGTGATGAATCGGAAAATTCGTGTTGTAGAAATAGTTTCTTAATTTTTGGACATGCATATTATGAGTTATTTCCACATTCACTAGACCCCTTCCACCCCATGGTCACGGTATATACGCTCTGCTGATTTCTGCTTAGTAGAATAAGCGCCACTTCCCGAACTAACCCGAAGTGTTGTATCCCATCCTTTCATAGGATATATAAAAATTTCTAACCGTCCAGTTTATTTGGTATATTTGTAGCACTTTTCGAAACCACGAATGGGGTACCAAATCGAATACTTTCTTGTAAGCAACCTATGCCATTGAGATATTTCGTTTTCTTTTTCTCGCTTGTTTACAAATGATATTATCAATGACTAACAATTCCGTAGTTCCTCTAGCTCATTTTTTGCAACCTTTTTGTTCATTAGCTAGTATTCGGTTAGTATTGATATGTGTGGTCATATGTTGTGCGAGAATCGCAGTAAAGAGTTTGCATATTGTTGGTAGGCAGGCCGATATTCACTCGGTTGGAATGCTGATTCATTTTTAGATATCATAATCGTGACGCATTTCGTAAAGTAATCCGAGAATCGAACGGGTTTCTCCAGAGCCCGTTATAGTTGCTTTGCTAAAATGTTATGAGCAGTTGTGAAATTTTTCCATTAATAAATATGGATTCTATATATTTCGGGTTCTTTGCAGTTTCCCATGGGCAGGTTCCATGCTATTGTTGTTCTGATAGAGTTTTCTGTGATATGAATTCGTGGTATATCCGGTAGCAGAATGCCCTTTTCCATAGAGATGTTTCACAATGCCTCTTTTCTTGTGTCCATATATTTTGCCAAAATTCAGTCGTTAGTTAGTTGTTACCATAACTTTTTGTTGTAATGGTCGGTAGAATAGTTTTTTTATCCCTGCTAAATTGTTTGTTTTGTTTATATTTTTTAGTTCTTTCTTTTGTTATACCTTTGCAGTCAAGTCCCTAATGTTTTAACTTTTTGTTTTAGACTGTCTTGTAGGGTCACCAAGTTCTATTTTAAATTATTATTCTCACGGCCTTCTTCACTTTCTCGGAGTGTGTATTGTTCAATGAAATATGGAGTTGCTCGACTATTTTTCTAAAATTATTAATTTTTTGGTTAAGCGTTTAGTTATAATTGAGATATTATTTTGAATCTTTACATTATTATTCATGCTAACATTTATATGTTTAACATAAATCTTGTTTGAAGACTTAATTACATTAAACTTGAATTTTCAAAATTTAATTCGTAGGCTTAAAAATCTAACTATACAATTTATTGGAGGCCCACAAACCGTTACATTTTTTAAAATCGTCGATTTAATAAATTTTCGTTGCAATATGTCGAGAGTGACGACAGCATTATGATATGTGGCACGGTCCTGTTGGAACCATATGCCATTCAAATCAATTTAATTCAATTCTGGTCACACAAAATTTCTTAACATCCATTTATATCGTTCACCACTGGCTGTAACTGAATTTCGTTCTTCAATAATCAGAATCAATTTCCAGTCGTTGTAGAGTCCAACAAGCAAACTAGCAAGGCTGACAACGTTAAGTGTATTCAATTCTTAAGTTAAAGAAATTTTAGTTGAGTTTTGGATATCTATAGGTGAATGACTAATGTATAACTCTCTCTAATTTTCTCTCGCCTTTGTTAAAATAATGTCTTAAAATTGCATTCATTTCGCGACTTATTTCACTCATTTTAACGTTTTTGTTAAAAACCACCGACTGAATATTGCGTACTTTTAATAATGAAGAAGGAATGTTTGTTTATCGGAGCCAAAACTTAATATCGGATTAAAGTTCTGAGGAGTTAAGTATAATTCTGTATTTATAAGTAAAAGAAAAAATGCAAATACTTGTGTTATACACTAATAATACACATGGATGTTATACAATTTGTTTTAAATTTGAAACGCTGAATATTAATCTGCAGTAAGGGCAAAATTTGCAGTAAGTGCATGTATTTCGAATGCTTCATTAAAATCAGTTTGTGAACGTTCTTAACAATTGGTTCTCCCCACTGCCACATTACACCACCTTTCAATAACTAACTGTATATGGTTAGCATTATATACCTAATTTCATTAAAATTCAATAAGTTGTGATTATATGGTATTTTCTTACCTGAAAATATGGGGAACACGCAGCTAACACCATTCTGTGACATTTAATCGGGCTTCCTCCATCACAAGCTAGTGTGACATCAGTAAACGATTCATTTTGGAGAAGTTCATCGAACACCGTAAGCAGATTTGACCGATGGTTGTTCCATCGAAGACAGTATTGCTGGGCTTGAGCCATTATTTATGGAATGATGATGGAGAAAGCAATTTCTGAAAAGAGACAAATATTTATTAATTTTGTAATTAAGATTTGCTAACAAATATTGAATGCCGACTGAGGACGTGATCTTTGCATATTCGCACGAAAATAGAACTAAGTTGATATATTATTAATTAGTGTTGCTAATGGTAAACAACTTTTTCCCCATCAACCAAAATTTAATTGTTTTCGCAACTGATACTGTTTCTTCGTAAATTTGAAAAAAATGATGGTGAACATTAAAAGGTGATTTTGTTGGTGTGGCTCGTTATAGAATTCTTCAGACTTGATAAAAGGTCGTGTGCAGCTTTAAAGTCGAAACTATTTGCTACCAATTTTTATCTGAGAATAAATATTTTTTGTCTGAAAGCCTAGACCTATAACCGGATAAACCGCATCAATGACGAAAGGAAATGGAACATAAACAATCTGATTTATCTGTAAATAATTTTGCATGATGTCGATAGCATTTGAAATAGTATGATGTTTTTTTTTGTATGTTTACGTTCTTGTATATTAAATCATGACACTTAGTGTCCGAAAGGCATACCATAGAAATTTCAAGAACTTTAAATATAATTTTGATTGTTCGTTTTTGGAATTTTTTATTTATTTTTCAATTTATTTCAAATACAAATTAAAATATTGGAAAAGAGAAAACATTTAATTGACCTTGATCAGAATACTTAACAATTATTAGTAAATATAAATTTGTTTGGGCGTTAAAATGTTAGACACACTTGTTTATCTAGAGGTTTTATTAGAATTTATCAGTTGGATTCAGTTATTTATCAATTTAATATTGTGGATTTGTCTATAAAAGAATTAAACATTTGAAATCCGCCATGGGAAAAAATAAGTGTTTTTAGAAGATGAAATACGTTTAATTTTTTCGTTATATGCAAACGGGATTAGTTGTAGTGACATGGGATGCCAATTAAAGAGAAATTTTTCATCGATTGCCAAATATTATAGATTCGGTTTGGCGGGACCTACTCAACGTTCAACTGAGAGTTCATCTGCTCAGTCAAGATGGTCCCATTCATTCTGGGAAATTTATAACGGATTAGTTTGGATAACATAATATTTTAAAATTCGACTGGCTTATTGTCTTTCCAGATTTGAATAACATTGAAAATATCTCAGGGATGCTTTCAAGACGATTTTATAGTAAATCAAGATATTTTATAAATATGGAATACTAAACTCAAAGAGATTTACCACTGAACATCGAATCACTTTTTTAAAGTTCTCGACGCACGTTTCGCTAACCATGTTAGCATCATCAGGAGATGATTTACATACATCAGGAAATAATCTGTTAAATGATTTAATCTAACAGATTGAATCATAATTATTATGATTTAATCTGTTAATCAATAATTAAATGATTTAATCTAAGAGATTAAATCATCTCTTGATGATGCTAACATTGGTTAGCGAAACGTGCATCGAGAACTTTGAAAAAGGTGTTTCGATGTTTAGTGGTAAATCTCTTTGAGTTTAGTGTTTCACACCAAAGGTTGCAATAGAAAAATTCAAATATGGAATATTTGAAATGTGCTATTCAGGCTTCATGATAAGAAATTGTTGATTTAATTTAAGGTGGTGAAAAGACCACAAAATATTAAAATAGTGTTGTTTGTTTATGTTTTCATCTTGTTAACTTTCCTCTTTCCTATAAAACCGAGGGTGTGTGAACATTTTGACATCCATTTGAAAATTATAAATATTCTGTTCTTTAAGAAAGTTTCTTAAGCTTCTTATTTCTTAAGTTTTCTTCAGTTTCTTTCCTTTAAATCATTTTAAGATATTATTAAAAATTAAAATCTCCAAATGTAGAAGAACGTCTGTCCACCCATCATACCAAATAATGCGGATAAAAATTCCATCCTCTCGTCACAATTTTTACATCGTTTCTCGGACATTTATCTCCAGCGACCGTATGCTACGTCAATTGTTTTGTTGGTTGCCAAAATTCGGGGGGTTTAACTGCTTTCTAAAATATGCGATTTGGACGTAGATTCATTGCGACCGAGCATATCGGTAATTAGTTTTAAACGCTGATTGGACTGATATGGAGCGTTTGATAAGTCTCGCGTTACGTATTTCGTTCGCATCGCGAATACTTGTTTTCAACACTGAGTAGTACTTTTTAAATACAAATAATCAACTTTTAATTGTAAACATGAAGGTGTCTGATTTAAAACAGTTAATAATAACCAATTTAAGTTTGGAGGAGAAAGTTGAATTAAAAACTAACGGTCATCCCACGCCCGTGTTGAATTTGAGTCAAGTTCAAAAAGTATGTAAAAATAGGGCAAGTTTTACGCGAAAATTTGACAGTAAACTATCAATTCAAAAATGTGAGACTTTTCCGACGATAGAAAAATAAGATTTGAAGACCGAATTGGAAATTTTTTATTCAAGGCCCAAGATTTGTCAAAATGAAGACATTAAAGGCTGTTTAAAGACATTACATTTTATTTTGAATATAGGACTGGATACAGCTTTTAAAAAAATCACTAAGGCATTGAGAATACTACTGACTATACCGATGACCACAGCCGAAGTCGAAAGGTGCATTTCGACTTTGAACTTGATTAAAACATATTTAAGGAATTCAATGGGGGAAAATATACCAAATGCTTTAGGCATGTTAAATATTAAGAGTATTATGGTTGAACTAATTCCGCACTTAAAGAATGAAAAAGTTATTGAAAATTTTATTTTGGATAAAAACATGCGAATGGAATTTCACTTTAAAAATTAGGAAACGGCGAGGTGCTATTCAACGACAAAAATGTGTACAATAACCTTTTTTTGTCATAAAACTTTGATATTTTTTTAACTTTTCAAACTTCTCATGAACTTTTTCGAATTTTCTCTATTGATTTGCAGTTACAATAAACTGTTTGAATGATTTGCTCTTCGGGAAACGGTAAGTACCTACTTATTCATTCCTTTATCTGCGTAACAAGCAACAATCCATCCTCCAATGTCCTTGTAAGTAGTAACAATACAAAATTTTAATGTTTTCCTGGTTCACCTCCTGTATAGGATTTCAATAGCACGAAAAGTAAAAAGGAGGAAGGGAAATCAAAAAAAAATCTTCAGTCGCACTATTTTCTTTTACTTCTTTCTCCCACTTTAAAAATCCACAAGCCGCCACTGGTGTATATATTATAAGTTTATGAATATTCTTTTAATCGAGCACATATATTGTGCAACATGTGTTTATAAAAATCTGCTTTTAAGTTTGTAACAAAGTTGTATTGTCGCTATTACTTATATCGCAAATTAATTCGTCTAAAAAGGCAGTACACTGGATGAAAATAAAACGAAATTAAGATAGTAAAAACATTTTTTCGTCTATGGTTTTGTTATTTAAAAAAACCTTAAATAAAATTTAAATTAAACATAGAAAAAATATGCGTAAAATACTGGATACTTTCCCATATAGGGAAATCATTCAACTTACGTAATGTAAGGAAGGTACACTACGTAAGTTGAATGACTTCCCTATATAGGGTTTTAATAATAACTAAAAAAAAGTCGAA
This sequence comes from Cosmopolites sordidus, assembly GCA_031761425.1. NCBI lineage: Eukaryota > Metazoa > Arthropoda > Insecta > Coleoptera > Curculionidae > Cosmopolites > Cosmopolites sordidus. The sequence continues at coordinate 122,707 of JARFXV010000433.1, read as the reverse complement.
AGAAAAAAAATTGCTGATAATTGTACTATAAATTTATTTTGAACATAACATTTTTTGTTTGTGTCGGAATGTACAAAGAGACGGAAAAATAACAAAAACATATTTTGTCTTCATTTTTTAATGGATAGAGATAATAACAGCGATAGTGGTCTAATAAATTGAAAATGAATAGAACGTACTACTGTAAGAGAAGAAAAATAAAATAGAAAATCAATGGTAACAACTATCGACAATACAAATCAGAAAATTAAACAACGATATTATATTAAGATCCTAACTAAACTCAAAGAGATTTACCACTAAACACCAAATCACTTTTTTGAAGCAGAATGTGCGTAATTAAGGCGCGTCGCGAAGTTAAACAAAATGATTTGTGTGGTAGGTCTATTTGAGTTTAGTGTTTCATACCAAAGGTCCCAATAGACGAATTGAAGATCATTACTGTTGAAATAAATAAAAAATGTAAGCAATATAATTTCAAAGAAGGATAATTAACTATAAATTTATATATGCAAAAGATCAGCACAAAACTTTTGATTCATTGCTGAAATGATATAAGTACTAGTAACAATATTCAGAAATATCTGTCACTTTGAGTTATAATCAAATATAAATAAAGAGAAACCGTATAAAATTATGGCGACAAATACCTTGTATGTTTTATCATAAACTCTTTCACTTTGTAGATCACTAGGTCACAACAGATGAGAAAAAAATGTTCATAAAACATCCACGACACAACTTCGATAACGATCCTGATCTAGGACCCGCACATTCCAACTATCCGCTCAGCTATGCGCGACATCAGTCGCCAATTCAAAAACAACCCCTTGAAACTGTCCCGTTCCTAGATATGGCCGGCCCATTCGCACCCCGCAACCCCTTTCCCCTGCGAGGACTTACCTGTCTTTCTAGGCGGGTGGGGGCAGGCGCAACAAAAATTTGCGGTCTGATGATTTTTATCGTTTATTGAGGGTGGTTTTTTTCTCCCGCTCTTCTCTTCATCGGCGACGACTGAAAGGGGGTGGTTTATGAGGGTGGAGATGCGAGAATAGGCAAGGATTATACGGCGCTTTTAAAGAGTTTTTTTATATTGTGTAATAAAGCTGATGCTAAAAAACAGCCAGTCTTTGCTTATTACATGTTTTACTTTAGGAGGGTATTTTTGAACATCCCTTTTGTTCAGGTATCTTTAGTTTTCTTGTTTTTATATAAAGGGTTGCTTACAATTATTAAATTATTTGGGCGCTTGTTTGATTGTTTTTATTGTTTAGGTCTAATGAAGCGATAAGTCCGTATTGTCTTGGAAAGAAAATCTGACATGTATTATTAACATTTTGCTTTTGGGGTTAAATAAATGTTTTATACCGAGTTTTTCACTCCACACCAAATCGAAGTGAATTCATATTACGGGCGTTCGCCAAGTCAGGAGATTATTAAAATCATCTCTCATCAGGAGATTATTAAAACTGTTGGTTCAGTTTTAATCAATGTGATACCATTTGAGTGGATTTCTTTCTAATGTTTTTTGTTTATGTTATAATTGGATAAAGCGATAAATAACAAATAAATTATCAGTGCTTTCACAGTATTAAAAGTATCGGCTCCAACAAAACGCAAAGCAATTTCCAAGGGAAAAGTATCGTTTTCGCTACAAAATTGACTTGATTGAACTAGGAGTTACCTCGAAATGTTCATTTGTTATATATCGTAAACTCTAATACTTGTCTTTCTTTGGCATATTTCTCAAGTAACGATTGCCGTACAAGTTCATGCATATTCCTTATGTAACAAAATTCCTCATAATAAAAATTATCTCGTGAACAATTTCACGTAAAATGAATCTTTATTATTGATTAATGCAGAAGGTATAATTGGACTGAAAATATAAATAAATAAAAGGTCCTAAAACAGTTGTTTTGTTAACTTATTTTTTATGAATTTAAATTTAAAATTTTAAATAATTTAAAATATTGGCCGCGTTGTAATGATAACGGCAATCGCAGGTTCAAATCCCGTTAAAGGTGTGAATATATGAGTTTATTTAGTTTTCTAAATAACCATTACGAGAATCTAATTTAAAAATTAACTAAACTAAACTAAAGTCAATAAATAGATAAATAAACTGGAACATTTGAGCAATTTATTTTCAAAACTTAAATGACCCTAATCAACGATCGAAATAAATAATTAAAAACTAAAAGATCTTTTTTTAAATAAGAAACAACTAAATTATGAAAGATCTCATATAGGCTTTTATATAAGTCCTTATATATTATTATACAATTTTAGTATAATATTAGGTGTACAAATAAGTCTTGATCTCTCCGAATTAATCAACTTTATTTCAAGTTAAAATATTTTTCCCGTTGCTTTGAGAATTCATAGTACCAATCATTAACATAAAAAAAAGCATTTGTAAACTTTGCTACACGACATAACCTCACAAATGTCACAAGTGAGCACGATGTCGTCTGACAACCATGTGAGAGCACTGTATTCTGTTCGCTTTTGTACTAAAAAAAGTGTTCTCGAGGCGAAACAAATGATCTGCTCTGCTTTGGGGGAAAATGTGATGGCACCGAAAGTTTCGGACGGGCAATTTCGATCTTTCCGATAAACATGGTTCGGGAGCACCAAAAAAAGAGTTGAAGACGAGCAATTGGATCAGCTGTTACAAGAAAATCATTGTCAAACACAAAGGGAGTTTGCTTGAACAATTGGGTATCACTCAACAAGCGATTTCCCATCGGTTGCAGAAGCTGGGAAAAATTGAGAAAGCTGATCGTTGGGTCCCACACGTTCTTAGCTCAGAAAATAAAGCGAGAGGCTACGACACAGCAGTTTGCCTGCTGTCAAGCTTTGAACAGAAGGATTTTCTGTTTAAAATCGTGACAAGTGATGAGAAGTTGGTTTTATACGATAAGCCTAAAAAGAAAAAAGCATGGGTTTATCCCGGGGAAATATCAACGTCAACTGCAAAGCCGAACATTTACGTGAAAAAAAGCATTGTTATGTGTTTGGTGGATTAAGAAATGTGTGCTATACTTTGAGTTGCTTAAACCCGGGAAAACTGTAACTACTAAGCGTTATCAAAAACAATTGATGCGTTTAAGTGACGAAATCGAACGAAAACGACCATTTACAGGCAAGGGAACTTGGCAGGTGATACAGTTGCACGATAACGCACGGCCTGTATGGTGACAGCAACCAAACAACTTATCGATACCTTGGGCTGGGAAGTTCTCCCTCATTTGGCCAATTCTCCAGATATCACCCCTTCAGATTTCCGCCAATTTCGTTCTCTGTAACACCATCTTGTTGATACACACTTTCACACAATCGAAGTGGTCCAAAATTTTATTACCGAATGTATGGGATCAAAGCCACAATCGTTTTTCCCAGCTGGGATTCGCCAGCTGCCCGAGAAATGGCAGAAATGTATCGAAAGTGATGGAGATTATTTTCAAGACTGACAGGTATGTTGGTTTTGTATAAATAAGTATTAATGTTCTGTAAAAAAAGGTCAATATTTTTTTTAAATCTAATATATTATACCATAATATGTTTAGTGAATTAATATCATTTTGATATGAAAAATTATCATAGAAAATGGTAATGGCCAACTGTCAACCGAAAATTTTTTTGCCTTATTATAAACGTGAAAATGGCAAAAATAACATAAGACTAATTATTTTTACATTTCCAGGTCATAGTGATTGTAATGTTACATAATATATTAATATTTAAAACTATCTTGATTATGAGATGTGTCCCTGAATCTATCCCCAAATAAATTTGTTTTTAAAGTCAGTGTTACATTCAATTTTCATTGCGTTCCATATTAATTACATTCATTTACATTTAAACTAATATTAACCTTTTTTAGTTGAAAATTGAATTATTTATTCTATTACCTGAGTGAAGGTTAAACTTCAAGTCAAATTATCAGAAAGCCAAATTGAAATAACTATAGATACATCGTCTACCTGAAATGCTCTAAATATAAAATAGTTATATAAAACTATAAAACGGAATTGAATCAATAATAGATATTGTTATGATGTGGTTTTGGAGGATGTTTCCGCAGTAACTATTTCTCGGTAATATTTTCATAAAATGGTTTTTTTGGTGATCAGAAATTGAAAAAAAATCATTATTATGCTGCATGATTGTGCCTAAGATATAATTTTATCATTGATAATTGTGTCATTGATATAGCTAAATAAATCCCTACGTGCAATTATTTACGTCATAAAATAAATACCAATTTATTTAAATAGTTATTGATAGCTAGCTAATAGGAGAATAAAGTGAAAAGTCAGATAATTTTCCAATAGATAGCGATGTGATCACAAAGCTGATTGCATTTCTGAACAGTAGCTTCCTTTCTAGTAACGCTCCATGAATTTCATGTCGATGTGACTATTATTGCATTGACACTCGCAAGCAGATAAGCTCGATATTTTTACTATCATGGAAAAAGGCGAATTTCCCGTATTGATTATTTGAACATTATTTTTTACGTTGAAAAACCGTCGCGCAAGTCGAAAAAAAGTTGAAAAAGTATCATGGGGTAAGTTCAACAAAAGTTCATAAGTGGTTTACCGAATTTCGATGAAGTCGAACTAACAGGAGTGCGGTTCTGCACTCAGTACACCCTGTTGAGAACACTACTGAGAGGATATCGTATAGGTCGATATCAGAAGTGAAGGTGAGGGAGATTGTTGAGATGATAATCATCTAGAATAAACGCGTACGCAACATCATGCTATTCGAACATTTGGGCATGAAAAAGCTATTAAGTTAGTATTTTCCGGTGGTGTTTAGACATGTCAGCGCAAACCTAAGTAGTTTTTGTGGCGATCCGTAACGATGAAACTTTATTTTTATATAGAGGTATCGGTTACTCTGGTCATTGAGCGTCTATTTTTTCCAGTATTTCTTAATGTCCAATTAAAGTCGGGTAGACTGTATAGATTTCCATACCCGAACCAGGATTCGAATCCGGGACCATTGGATTACCAGACGAGTGATTAGCCCATTGACCACCCCATCGTACCCATACTGGTTCGATGAAACTTGAACTCATCAGTACGCATCAGAAACGAAGGATCAGTACACATGAGAAACGAGGATTTTATCCGAGGAAGACGATTCCATCTGCCGGAAATGATCTGCGATCAATAACGGTTCAAAACCCATCAATAAAGGCTGAAACTGAAGAAAAGTGCCCGAAACTCTTCGAAATAATCATTACTAGGTGTGGCGATTAATAATTCTGATATTTTTTTTAAAGAAATGGCGCTGGGAACAAGGGTCGGTTCACAGTCTAATCATTTATGTAATTTTGTTGCTACGGCAGAACCTTTGATGTTTAAACGATTTCGAGTTAGCGTCATATTTTTTTTCGTATGAGTTTCACACATATGTTGAGTTTCGAGCCAAATAAGGAATATTTGTGGTACATACTGCTTTTCTTGTTCAAAAAAAGAAAAAAGCGAGTGAAAGCCGTCGTATACTTATGGAAATTTACGGTGACCTCCGGTAATGTCCCAACGCAAGACGCTTGTGGGTGTTGGTTTAGACGATTCAAAAGTGGTGATTTCGACTTTAAAGAAAAAGAACGCCCAGGTCAACCGAAAAAAATTGAAGATGTCAAATTGCAAGCATTATTGGAAGAAGACGATATGCAAACTCAACAACAAATGGGAAAGAGGTTAAATGTTGGTCGCCGAACGATTTGTGATTGTCTACATGCCATGGGAAAGATCCAGAAGGCAGGGAAATGAGTACTATATCAGCTGAACGACAGATAGATGGAAAAGTGAAAAACGGTGGTAGAAGTTTTACTTTCTCGGCATGAGAAAGCCTCTCTTTTTTGGCATCGGATCATGACTGGAGTCGAAAAATGGATATATTTCGAGAACCCAAAACGCAGAAAATCATAGGATGACACAGGACAAACATCAACATCGACCGCAAGGCCGAATCGTTTCGGAAAGAAAACAATGCTGGGCATTTGGTTGGATCAGACGGGTATCGTGTACCAAAACTTCTGAAACTAGGTGAAACATTTAATACCGTTCGCTACCGTCAACAAATGATCAATTTGTACCATACTTTCATCAAAAAACGACGATGAAGAATGGGCTACTAGACACGGAAAAGTGATTTTGCAGCATGACAACGCCCCATCACGTACAGCGAAAGTGGTTTGAGACACAATTTCTGCAATTGGCTGGAAACTGTTGCACCATCCGCCATACTCACCAGACTTGGCCCCTTCCGACTACTACTTGTTTCCATCGATGTTTTACGCACTCTCCATGGAACACTTCAACAATTACGAAGATGTCGAAAAATGGCTTTATGACTAGATTTCCTCAAAAGACGTACGGTTTTTCTGGGAGGGTATTCACAAATTGCCAGAGAGATGGAAAACATGTACACCTAGCTATGGCGCATACTTTGAATAAACCGGTTTTTACCTTTCTCACAAATTAAAAGTGTTTTTATTATTTAAGGAAAAAGTAAGAATTATTAGACGCCGCACCTGGTATGTGTCTGTCAGGTAAATCGAAAAGCTCACTAGCATTCCTAAGTCGATCGTACATTTTATAGAAAATTTTGGGAAAAGGTCTGGATTCGCTTTTTTTTTTAATTCAAAGCAGTGTCGTAGTGGTCCTATCATCCCGTATTTTACCATACTTTATATTCTATAATTTGGTTTAATACGACATCTAGCTATAACATATATAGTCCTGGTGATGGTCTGAATGTATTTTTATAGGATTTCGGATATCAATCAGGTTTCGATTAGGAATTTAGAGGCGATTCTCAAAAAGAAGTGCCAAGATCGCTTCGAACGTTATATTAATTCACAAAAGAGTCTATTTTGAATAAAAATAAAGGAAACTATAAATAAATACTGTATACTTTTTTAAAATTTCCCCATCAGTCAGCTTTTCTTATAGACGCATTGTGTATTCGATAAACTGACTGTTTAATTGACACGAGAAAGAGAAAGTTCGGAGGGATCATCGGTCTATAGTATTTCGAAAGTAATATTAGTAACTTGGTTATCAAATATATGTGATAGATTACTTTTTGTAGTGTGAATTGGAACATATATTTTTGGACGGTATGTGGTCTTAACATGTTGGTGCTGGACTGTACTAAAGTGCTGGACGTATCTCCTGGACCTGGACCAAATATCTAGCTTGATGTAAAACGTCCAAGTAGTTGAACACGTAGTTTCTTTAAATGATAATGACAATCTAACGAAATCCGATGATTCACAATAATATCTAAAAATTCCAGGAGTTTAGTTCCAACATTAGATGTGACTATTATTGATGTAACATTAGTACATTTTTCAATCAATATGTTTTCATACCTAAATGGTTACTATCCTTACTACTATTTAACATAGTAGCCTTTGATTGATAAATGAAAAAAAAAGTGGAGTTGGCATTTATTATCATAATAACAGATTAACTTTCAAGTCTCCCTTATTTCGTTCAAAATATAAAGAGTTGACCAATAAGAGTATCAGAACTTTAAAATGAGGCATAATGATAACTACAAGTGATAATCCGGTAATTTTACTTTTACTTTATCTTGAAGAACAAATAATGGCATTATGTTCTGAAAACAATGTCGTTAAAATGCCCCCCTTGGCTTCGTCTGGTGGAATGCATTCTGAAGACCCAATTTTCGATTACTTTTTCACACATATCGTGTGGTATATTTTCAATGGTTCCCTAAATGTTTCGTTTAAAGCCAAGAATTGTTCGGTGTATTTTCTGTAAAAAAGAGATTTAACATAATCCCATAATCGCATGATCTGAGTGGCCGATTGACATTAATTCGCGAAAGAAAAAAAGTCCAGGAAATGTATCTTGCAATAAATCGATTGTCTGGCGAGATGTATGCAAGTCATCCTGTCTTGTTTGAATGAAAATATTGTTTATATCCACATCTATCAGTTCAGGGCAAAGATTATCATATTCCTATAGGGTTCACCATTAACAATAATGATTTCCATCATTAAAATTCCGTCTACAAAAGACAAGGTTCTATCATCCTCCATCTATCGCTCCAAAGAGTTACTTTCTGAGGATAAAGGGGTAACTGCTGAATCACTTGAGGATTTTCATCGACATAAATCCAGCAGTTATGTTTATATAACAGTTATATATGTCAGGAACCCATTAAGCCAGAAATGCGCTTCGTCGGAAAAAGAATATTTTTTCCTCAAAGTAAGGATCGCTTTCCAACTGCTTTAGTTTCTGCGCCTTCTAACTGTTGGTGGATGGTGAAGTGATACAATGTACTGAACACAGCAGCTTTACGAGTGATATTGATTGACATTTCAAACAGTGTTGCCGCTAGTACATTTCAAAGTTCTGAAACTCCTATTGAAAAACTCTATTAATTTTATTCTGTCGTATTTGAATTTTTCAATAAATGGATAAAACTGAAATGAGAGCGGTAATAAAGTATATATGCAAAAAAGGCTTATCACCACAAGAAATATATATTGATTAAAATTAAGTTTATCAAAATGTATTCGGTGATTCATTCTATTCCTTCATATCAACTAATTAAAAATTGTATCAAGATTGTAAATTTAGAAGGGCGTCAGTCGTGTGAGAACAAAAAGAATCGTTATCAAAGGAAATATTGATTTGGGTTCATAAAATGGTACTCAATGATCGATCGATAATAAAATTTATAGTAGAAACATGCGGCTTTCAGTATGCAGTGTTGAAATTATTTTGTACTACAGAATAGATGTGTAAGAAGTCAACTGTTCATTGCCTAGAATGTTAATGGTCAAAACCACATCAGGTAAATCACCGTTAAGATAAATTTGGCGATAATTATCATTTATTCGTAATATGTGTTTATAAATATTTGTGACGCTGGAAATATAGGGTACCACATAACTTATCCGCCATAGAGCAGCTGGTGATAGTAGAGATCAGAATAAAAGGATTTAGTCAATAAATGTGTTGGCAAATGTTAGTCTTAACATTTGCCAACACATTTATTTTTGCTAAATATTTGCTAAATGTTAGTCAAAAGATACAGGGTGTTAAAAGTGAAACTAAATTTTGGAAAAATGGAGATAATTTAAAAACGGTTGAAAATATGAGGTGAATGTAGTTGGGTTTTCAAAGACGACAAATCCGAATTTTGTACTAGCTTGATCCTAGTTCTTAGAGGGCGCTTGCTACCTACTTTGAGAGGAATTAACTCGCTCATATTTTTTTACCCTATAAAACTGGGAATATTTTAACTTCAAAATAGAGAAGTCATCATTTCCACGAAAAAAAGGAAATCTCACGCCATTTACGAGATATTCGTGTTCGAATATACCTTTACACACCTTGTCGATGGCTGAAAAATCCGCAATTCACAAAGTCTGCCTTGAATGCGACGAAAAAAAAAACATTAAGATGTCAAAAATACAACGAATTTTATTTAAAATAACAATTTTTTGAAAAACGGGGGACACTTTCAACACCTATTGAAGTAAATTTCAAAAAATTGTTATTTTAAACAAAATCCGATGTATTTTTGACATATTATTTTTTTTTTTCGTCGTATTCAAGGCAGACTTTGTGAATTGCAGATTTTTCGAACACGAATATCTCACAAATTGTGTGAAATATCGATATTGACCAAGGGTACCTTTTTACGCGGGAATTATGACTCTTCTCTATTTTGAAGTCAAAATATTCCCAGCTTTATAGGGTAAAAAAATATGAGCGAATTAATTCCTCACAAAGTAGGCACCAAGCGCCCTCTAGGAACTCAAGCTTTAACCAAGCTAGTACCAAATTTGGATTTGTCACCTTTGAACCCAACTACCCCGAGTTTGAACCTTGATATCTTCAACCGTTTTTAAATTATCTCAAGTCTTCGAAAATTTAGTTTCACTTTCAACACCCTGTATCTTTTTAATAACTAACATTTATTGACTAAATCCTCTTATTTTGATCTCTACTGTCACAAGTTGCACTATGACTGATAAGTTATGGGACACGCTGTATATATATATATATATATATATATATATATATATATATATATATATATATATATATATATATATATATATATATACAGCATATATATATATATATATATATATATATATATATATATATATATATATATATATATATATATATATATATATGTATATATATATATATATATATGTATATATATATATATATATATATATATATATATATATATATATATATATATATATATATATATATATATATATATATATATATATTTATTTATTGACGAATTATCGTACGAAATAACTTTCGTAAAATTAACAATTCAACCAACAATTATTTAGATTCATTGAACATAACGTTATTACATTGAACAAAAAGTTTCCTTAAAACTTGTATCCATTTCCGCGGAAAACACTATTTAATTTTCTTTACAATTGGCAACGTCGCTAATTGTTAGGAAAATGCAGTATTTTCTTTCATTGTCCTCTTAAGGTATTATTTGAAAATAAAATGTAATATTTTAATAATTATTTATTCCGTACGTTTCAGCACAAATTTGGTTTCTTTTTTTACAAAAAATAGGCAAACTGACATATTAATGTCGTTTGATATCAAAGTTGAAATGACTAGCATGAATTTTGCACATCATAACACATTCTAAACGATTCACATAGTTTATTCGTTAAATATTAACGAATTATTATTTGCTCTAATATATATAATAAATATATAATTACACATATTTGCTTAAAATGATAATTCTTATCATACAGCTTTTCTATTAGTGATACTTTGGTGAACGTTGCAATGTTTTTGCGGAATCCCTTAGGTTTTTAACCCTAGTTGTAATGAACTTTTTTCTTTCAAATGATGTGTAAAATAGTTGTGGTTAAATTTACAAAAGTACTTTCCCTACACCCTATATATATTAACATTTAGAGATAAATATCCTTTAAATTTAAATTAAGGAACGTAAATGAAATATGTAATTATTTAAGAATTGTAGTTTTTGTTAACCTTGATATATGATCTATATGATAAACTTATGTTATTTAATTTTTGTCATTTACAAATATTTTTGCCATTCTAGTGGATATTTTAATCTAACTCAACTGTTTGCAACCTTGAGCTGTTTTCAGTGATATGCTAATAACGTACAAATTAATAAACGATTAATTTCCTTTTAATTCCATTTTTATAATTGTATCGGAAAAAGGTAGCACAACACGGTCATTTTGATTGTTGACTACTGTACGTAGAATAACGCTAATACTTCAGAAAGAATTCCTGAACAAATAAAAATTTCAGGGCCGCGATCGACTACGTAAATACAGAGTATCACGTAAACACTTTTATCATTTTGCAACAATGTCACTGATGTAAACTACACGATTCCAAAATAAGTTTTTAAATATCTACTCTAAAGGACAAATGCAGTGTCGTAAGCTATGGAAAAATGAAAAATAGGCAGTTTAAAAATTTGAGTATGTTTACACCGCATGATCGTTTTTCGAATGTATTTGCATTGGTTGAATGATTTGATTGTTGATTTAAAACAATAGTTATAATACCAATAATTTTAATAAGTGTACGCTTGCTCAATAATTTCTTTTGCGTTTGACATACACATATATTGCACAAAATAATAAATATATATATATATATATATATATATATATATATATATATATATATATATATATATATATATATATATATATATATATATATATATATATATAGTTCATTTAGGTAAATAATGGTTGCACGTCATCAATCTAGAGAAATCTATTGCCAATTTAAATTCATAACATAAAAAAAATCAATTATAGTTCGAAGCACTCTCCTTCTATAATGGATAAAAATACGATGAGCCGGTGAATCACATTCTGCGAATTTGCTGTCAAGATAACATTTAGGTTTACGGTTCTAGACAGGTTGCGGCCTAACACAACTTTCTTCATCGAATCTGCCATTTTCATGTTCTAATCGTTTTTGAGTTGTGTCTTCAAACGATTTGAATTCTTTTTACTGTATTCTTTGCTGTTTTAGTTATTTCCTGGTTTAGTTTCTATTTTTATAGTAAAAAATCTGCGATTATAATTGCAAAAAAATGCCAAAACAGTTAAGCAGTAAGGTGTAACTTGTCTTGTCACTTATCAGTTATTTTGAACAGGAGCGAGATAATGTGGCCCCTCTTTTGCCATTAAACGCTGTGAGAGAGGTACGTATTAATAACATAGTAGGTTTCATGGTTAAGTGGAGTTTTTTTTAGCGAGTTTTAGCTGCACTAAATATGAGTGTATTGATACAGTTAGTGCAATTTCGAAAAAATTGAAGAATAACGAAATCTTAAAATCACCGAAGAAAAATGCGTCTACATCCAAAACAAATAACTAATCTAGATAATCTTGATATGGGCTCAATTCGAAATCACATCTATGAAATCTATGAAACAATTGAGTAGATTTACATGGTAATATTGTATTTTTATCAAATTTTATTGAACTATTTCAGAACAAAACGGTTAATTTGAAAATATTCATAAAACATTAATATGAACATACAGCTCATTAATGGATGTAAAACTTCGCTTCATACACTTCTAAAAGAAATTGGTTTCAAATGGAGTAAGGATTATCCACGTAGGGGCCTGATGAAACGAATCCAATTTTTGAAGATGTATCAAAATATCAAAGACGAATCTCTGTTTGATTTTGTTTATTTGGATGAAACATATTTCGAAATGGGACCTTGGAGGTCAAGAGATACTTCTCTTGACCTCAAAGAATAGAAAAGTTGAAGGAAAAAGGTGAGTGCTATACATAATTCTTAGGAGCCGTTAAAGTCATGTTGTCATGAATAGTTGTATTAAGTATATTGTTCTTCATGCTGGGAACAAGCATGACTTTATTCCAGGTGTTCCAATTAGTCTTCTCTTCTAAAACAAAAGGCGATTATCATGGAGAAATGAATCAAGAAAACTTTCTGTTTCAGTTGTTTGAAAATCAGCTATTGAACTTTTGGAGGAGCCATCAGTTACTGTCATCGATAATGCACCATATCACAGTACACTGATGGATAAACCTCCAACTAGTACATGAACAAAAGCAAAAATTGCAGAATGGCGGACAAAGCATAATCTTCCTTTTGAAAACATTATGTTGAAAAACACTATGTGAGCTGCTGCAAATCGTTATTGTTTTATGTTCGTGTTATCGTGTTATGTTCTTTTTAGGATCAAGTCTATGTGGAAAAAGAATATGTGGCAGATCACATGGCTGAAGAGTATGGCCACAAAGTGTTACGTCTTTCCACTTATGATTGCATATTCAACCCTATAGAATTGATATGGGGGTGGCCAAAAATTATTACAATCGTCATATAGGTCGAGATGGAAGAACGATTGATAACTGTTTGGATATGTGGAAAGAAGCTTTATCAACAGTTACATCACAGATTTGGATGAACAGCATCAGACATATAAAAGATGGTCGAATCGCGAAGAGTATTTGATAGACTAGAAGTTAATCCCCTAATAATTTACTTGAACAGCGATTCAGACGCTGAAAGTTGTTTTAGTGATAGTGAATAATTAAACTTTGTGTGAACTAAATGAAAAGCCGCTATGTTTACAAGCATAAGTTTCGAAACCGATGTTTGATTTAAACTTTAGAGAAAACACTTTTCGTGTAACTTTTTCATTTATAGTTTTATCGATCATACAAAAGCCAAAATCTGGGTACTTTGGTGTTGATGGTGCAACATTGTAACGTGCGTGCGCCATAGATTTTGATGACGTACAACCATTATTTCCCTGAATGAGATACACACACATACATACATATATATATATATATATATATATATATATATATATATATATATATATGTCCTGGCTTAATATATATGTCCTGGGGCGTCCGGGCTTAAACGCAAAATCTTTCAGAGGGAATCGGAGACCTCTGGCCAACGTCTGAAACCGAAAACAAAAACTTTCTTTGGAACGCTAAATATCAATTCTCTCCTGCGTCCAGGAAAACTACACGAATTGGGGCGAACATTAAATCAGCAAAAAATCAAAATTTTAGCTTTGCAAGAAACTAGATTGACTGATGATAACACCTTGGAATTCGGCAACTACAGACTTTTTACAAGTAAAACGGACAAAAAAATACTCAAAAATACACCACATCTCGGTGTTGCTTTCGCTGTCTCAAGAAACATCCTTGGTTCTATAACAAATGTCCAGCCAGTAAATAATCGACTTATGACACTATCCCTTAAGTGTGCTAACAAAAACTATACATTAATCAATGCACACCTCCCAGTTAACGAAGAAAATAAATCTAATCCTGAAAAAGTAAATAAGTCCTGGGAAATTCTAGAAAAGACTATCTCTAAAATTCCCTCTAACCATGTAAAAATCCTATTGGGTGATTTCAACGCCCAGCTAGGGAAAGAAAAAAAGTACAGGAAAACAGTCGGCAGTTTTCCAGCTCATAAATGGACTAACCATAATGGTAGAAGATTGGTTGAACTATGTTCGCAGTTTAATCTAAAAATAATGTCAACCCATTTTAAGAAGAAAATATCAAAACAAAAAACCTGGAGGTGCCCAAACACGTACATGGGTGAATTTCAAATTGACCATGTTGCCATTTCGTACCCCAATTATAAAGAGATTTTGAATGTTCAAGTCAGGAAAGGAGCAAATATAGACACGGATCACTACTTGACTAGAATCAAACTTAGCTTAAAACCTCGAAAACTTATTCAAAAGCGGCTGCTAATACCAAAGTTTGACCCAACGAAAATAAAACCAGCCCTAACAGAAGAACTTGATAAACAACCAGCACAGAACTGGCAACAATTGAAACAAAAAATTATTAAAACAGCCTTAAAGTTGGTCCCTTTACAAAAACGTAGAAAACATCCGTGGTGGGATGAAGTTTGCGAGCAAGCAGTATTAAGCCGAAGTGAAGCATTCAAAGATTGGAATAGTCAAAAAACAGCAATAAACTATAACATATTTTTGGAAGTAAGAAAAGAAACATCGAAGCTAATTAGACAAACTAAAAGAAAATATGAAAACAATCAACTTAATGAAATAGAAAAAGATTTCCAAAAACATAACGCTCGAAACTTTTACAAAACATTTAAAACTAAAGTAACAGGCTATCAACCGCAAAGTCTTTGCTTCCAAAAGGAAAACGGACAATTGGCTCTAAATAACCAAGATAATTGCAAAGAACTTGCGAAATATTTTGAACAAATACTAAACTGTCCTGAGCCATTAATCAAATTAGCAACACTAAAGCCTAAACAAACAAACCCAGATTCATTACCACCGAATGAAGATGAAATAATTAGGCAAATTAAGCGGCTTAAAAATAACAAAGCTTCTGGTGAAGATGGAATCACTGCGGAACTTTTGAAATCCGCTGGTCCAGGTACAATCAGGGAAATAACCAAAATTCTACAAGAAGTTTGGCGAACCGAACGGATTCCGGAAGATTGGAAAGATGCTTTAATCCATCCACTACATAAGAAAGGAGATAGAACGGATGTAAACAACTATAGAGGGATATCTCTTCTCCCAGTTTGTTACAAGATTCTATCTCAATGTCTACTAGACAGAGCACAGGGACAGTTAGAACCGAACATTGGTGAATATCAAGCAGGTTTTCGACCGGGCAGATCCTGCCCTGAACAGATCCTGAATCTGAAGTTGATTCTAAGACATCAAAAACTGTACAATAAAAATCTCGTCTGTACATTTGTGGATTTCAAAAAAGCATATGATTCTATTGACCGCGAATCTTTATTCCGAATCTTGAAAGAACAAGGACTAGATCTGAAAACGCTGGCAATTATTAAAGCAACGTTAACTAACACAAGGTCAAAAGTTAAATTCATGGGTGAGATCTCGGAGCCCTTCGAAATTAAAACTGGAGTGAGACAAGGGGATGGACTCTCGCCACTTTTATTTAACTGTGTTCTAGAAAAAGTAATACAGGAGTGGCGTGAAAAAAAGTCGGCCCTGAATATTGACCAGCCCATTAAACTGGGGAGAACCAACATCAAAATTGATTGTCTGGCATTTGCTGATGATCTAGCAATTTTAGCTCAAGATGTATTAACGGCACAGAAACAGATTGAAATCCTAAAAGAAACAGCCGAAAATGTAGGACTCCAAATTTCCTTTGAAAAGACACAATACATGACCTGCAACAGACTAAGAACGCCATTTCTAAAAACAAAATATGGTAACATCAGGCGAGTCTCTCAATTCAAATATTTGGGTGAAATAATCATGGAAAATGGGTTGGAAAAAGCGGCCAATAAGGGTAGATGTCAAAAAATGGAAACGGCATTGAGACTTACACAAAACATTTACAACAAAAAATGCCTATCTAAAAACACAAAACTGAGACATTACAACACAGTTATTAAGCCAGAATGTCTATATGCTGCGGAAACGCTCATTTTGAATAGAAAGAGGGACATCGAGGACATTGAAAAGAAGGAAAGAAAAATCATAAGAAAAATCCTAGGCCCCAAACAAATAAATAGCACAACATACCGACTTCGAGAAAACCAAGAAATCAAACAATACACAGATATACATAGCGATATGAGAAAACGAAGACTTAAGTTTTACGGACACATAAAACGGATGAATCCGAGTAGGTTAACTAGACAAATAGTCGAATTTTATGAAAATAGGAGTAAAGCTAAAGTGGAAATAATTAAATGGATTGCTGCAATTAAAGAGGACCTAAGATCAGCAAATATTACACAAAGTGAAATTCAGGATAGAGGCTGTTTCAGACACAAGGTTAACGTTTGGAAGGTTGGCCAGAGAGAAAAATGTAGGAAGACTGGAACAACTTGGTCTGACGAAAGGAAACAAGCTCATAGCGAAAGAATGAAATCAGTATGGGCACAAAGGAAGGCTAACAACAACAAACACCTCTAATTGTACTTCGCGTGGTCCACCAGGGCCCATACGTGAATAATAATAATATATATATATATATATATATATATATATATATATATATATATATATATATATATATATATATATATATATATATATATATATTATAAAAAGAATTTATGTGAAATAATATTCAATGGCATTAATGTTTGAAAACAATTCCAAGGCGGCTACTTCTGACAAAGCGCATTCTATTAGTCCAATTACCGACCACTTTTTCAAGAAAATGGGGTTTTATGTCCGCAACTGTCCGAGTTATCTTGGCCTCCAAGGCATCAATAGTTGTTGGTTTATCCACACATCAAAGATTTATCATAATCTCAAAGGAAGAAAGGAATTAAATCACATAACTTTGGTGGTGAATTAACAGATCCATTCCTCGAAATAATTTTCTCACCGAAATGTTCCCTCAATAAATCAATTGTTGCGTTGGCTGTATAATATATGTAGCCGTCCTGTTGAGACCACCAAATCCAGATCAAATTTTCCTCGTTGTGGAATAACAAGGCCCAAGTTCCTTCGAACGGAGACGAATTGATACGTTTAGATCTTCATCAACACTCCAGCAACAATATTTTTTTCGGAAGGCACAGTTTTTTATTTTGTTTTTGTTTTAACATCGGGTAACGTGAAATGCGTTCGGATATATATATATATATATATATATATATATATATATATATATATATATATATATATATATATATATATATATATGCTAGACTATTAATCCGGGAGTAGTGAGTCTGAAGACTTCAAACAAGCATTGAGAATGCCAAGTGTGACCTTGGCGAAACGTCTGCACATTCCCAACGAACGGGACACAAACAATGATGTACTCCCGGACTAATAGTGTAGCGTATACTTCCATCCGCGAAACACTACGAACTAACATATATATATATATATATATATATATATATATATATATATATATATATATATATATATATATATATAAATATATATATATATATATATATATATATATATATATATATATATATATATATATATATATATAAAAATATATATATATATATATATATATATATATATATATATATATATATATATATATATATATATATATATATATGCATACAGTGGTAGCCAATATGATAAGAGTGCTGGAAAAAACTTTTAAAAATCAAATTTTCTTTTATAATTTATTTAACATAATAGATAATATAATATGCTAATATTAAGGACATTCAAACATTTGGTTTAAAATATAACAAGCGGATTTTCTTGGTGCTTATCTTCTTAAAGAATTTGTTTCCAGCTGGTTTGTACTTTAGTAGACATAAAAGAGTGTACTAACTTTATGGAGGTTATCGCGTAGCAATTCTGATAAAACATGCATTTATTTTGTTGACACAGTAAATGATAATTCGTTTCCCACTATATTAAAATGAAGATTGGCCGAGGTAGATACTGAACAATTGAAGAAAACTGTTTAATTTTGCAATTGTGAAGCCAAAACAAATCTTATGCATTTTTTACGAATGCCATCAAACAGTTTCGATGTGTAATTGTTAAAGTTTTGAAAGAATCATATGTGACCCAAAAACAACCAGAAAACAGAGGTCGTCCAAGAGAAACGAGTAAAAAAAGGATAATCGTATTGTTCTCGAGGCTTTGAAGGATCTTTTTGTCACCTCTATCGTTAATGAGTCATATAACGGGGTCCAATATTTTGCATAAAAGAAAATATCAAAATCAAAGGAATTACATTTCAATTAAAAGGAATGACATAGAACGAGGCAAAAAGAAAATTAATGGAGATCGAAAAGGATGGTAAATAACCAATAATAACCAATATATATATATATATATATATATATATATATATATATATATATATATATATATATATATATATATATATATATATATATATAATAATATGAAAAAAACAAAGTTAGATATATTAGACACATGCATTTGATCTGTAACGGCAAAAATAATTTTTAATAATAAGTTTCTGTCCTCAATAAAAGTAGGTTTTTTTTAAGTGAACTGTGAGTTTACAAAAGTATTTCAGGAAATTATTGAACCTGTTCACACCGTAACTCCGTGTTATTCGTTATAGATTCGTATAATTAGAAAACTATGTGCACAACAAAGTGGCTAGTTTAATAATTTGTTGCGGTAGAACAGTTTTGTGTTTTTAAGACATTCGAATTTTAATCCGGTAAAAAGTAAATTAATTAATTACTTAATTTTCCAAGAAATTGCCTAATGATTTTTATTTAAACAAATTTAAGGCTATTTCAAACAGACACGCAAGAGTTTAAAAGAGTGGTATAGTAGGTCATATAAACACAAAAAAAAAATAACCAATGTTCGAAATGATATTATGCGTAAAAACTGCAACTAAATTTTTATCTCTTCCACCTGATATTATGCATGCATATATGGTTTTAATGTAAAAAAAATATTTACTAATTTAATTGTTTTTAATAATTCCTGATGCATTTAATTTTTCTACGATTAATTACTCAGAAACAGAATTAAGCTTTGAATAAAGTGTTTATTATGACTTCGTGGAATTCCTTACGGTAAAGTTTGAGTCGACATGAAAAAAATATTACATATTCATATGTAGGGAGAAAATTTTAACTAATTAAACAATACTTACTCAATAAAGGAAAAAATTCTCCTTAAACAAATCAAAGGGTTGTGGATTGAACTCATTCGCCACACAAAACAAAGTCCGAAAAGATTCGCGACGACCAGTGGCGTTCGTCGCTCTCCTCCTTTTTACTCGACCTTTGGTGCGTTTCGTACGCAGCGTACGCACTATCTGCATGCACCGCACGCACTTGAATCGAAAAATTTTCACCGCGTTTCCGTCAAAACGTCCCAAATGTGTCTGAAAAGCGCACCGACCGCGGATCCCGCATCTAGGAGGGGGTGGGTAGAGAGCGAGGGGGTGGGCCGTGGTGGGGGGGATTTGGCGGTGCGTACGTTGCGTGCGTAGGCCCGTTTTCGTCTTTTTTTAGCGATATCGCGCTTTCCGTCTGGGGCGAGGCGACCGTCTGCTTTTTCTTGGGCCCCCGTTGCACTCGATGTCTGCGCTGCGATTATCCGCTGCGTTCGCGATAGGTTTCGACGCCGTTGCCTCGCTCTTTTTCATTTAGCGTCGCTCTCTGTTCAGGCGAAACAGTGCTTAATTATAGGTGATTGTATTGCCTATGTTCGCTTCGAAATATTGTGCGATGTTACCAGTCAGAAAAGAAAATGACTATACAATTTACTAAATAAAATACAAATTATGAATTTATTCTCCTAAAAATATTTTACCTTCAAAATATTCTTCTCCCAATTGAATTCTCAATTTAAGTACACAAACATAATGAATTGTAATTTATTGGTAAACGTTAAAGAAGTGGTGATTTCAGACAAGTGATTTGGAATATATGACAGAATGTTACATTATTAAAATACAATGCTTGTGTTATGTAATAATAAAATGATAGTGATATTCATTCATTTCTTCAACCCATATGACAATGCCTAGAAAAATATTTTCCATAAATGTTCTGATATTTTAATTATTTTATTATATTTTTATTTATTTTCTCAATTCAGAGCAAAATTGTTCAGAGTATATTTCCGGAGTGCATTTTCGTCTGTAAACCAGAGTTAATATAACATTATAAAAGATTATCCAAGGGCGTGAGATCGCCTTGGTGCCCAGTTGATATTACCATTTCGCGAAATAACGCGTCCAGGAAAATTTTCTTGCAATAAATCAATTGTTGAGATATGGGATAAGTTGCACCGCTTTGTCAAAAAAACGCATTGTTTATATAAAACGCATTACGTTTATGAAAACAATGAACAAGTGGGCATAATATTAACTTACCGGGAGTGACAACAAAATGCAGCCGCAGCATGTCGTTTGTATGCGGAAAGGTTTCCTTTAAGAAATCATCCGGTTCCGCGGATGTTTGTAAATTTAGCTATCAGACATCTCGATACAGGGTACTTAAAGGCACAACGAGGAGGTCACGCTGGAAGACCTCATCCATTTGAAATAATAGAGATTGAGGAAAAAAAATTTGAAATTGTAAAAAACGAGCCAACAATGTAGTAATATGTGGAAGACTATACGACAAGAGTATTCTTGTCGTATAGTTATCCCTATCATTATCAACGGGTACAAGCGTTAGAACCCGAAGATTATCCTAGAAAAGTTGAATTTTGCCAGTGGCTTTTACATCATTACAACAGAAATGAAAATTTTACCAAATTTATTTTGCCTACCGACGAGGTCACATTTACAAGAAATGGAGTAAATAATTTCCACCACAACCATGTTTGGGCAGTAGAAAATTCGCATGCTGTGAAAATAACCCATCTTCAGCACACATTTTCAGTAAATGTTTGGGTTGACGTAGTAAATGGCATGCTTATTGAGTCTTTCTTTCTTCCAGGTCGATTGACAGGTGAAAATTATTTAGACTTTCTTTAAAACAATTTGCCACAATTATTACAAGATGTTCTTTTAAATGTTAGACAGAATACGTGGTTTCTACATGATAGATCTCCGCCACATTTTAGACGAGAAGTTCACGAACATTTAAATAATGAATTTCTTAACCGATGGGTAAAGCGCAATGGACCCATTTCTTTGCTTGCACACTCCCCGAATTTAACACCTTGCGATTTTTTTCTTTAAATACTATGGAACTACTACAACAGAGCATCGAAAACGCTATTAATGTTATTCGTGGACAAGGGGTTTAATTTTGAACGCGCGTAGTGACGGGTAGGCTGAGTAAGATTTTGTGCTAACTGAACCAATGGTGACAATTTTGAATAATTTTTGTTTGTTTTTGGCAAATATTTTTGATACGAATAATACTATTTAACAAATAAATTAATGAACATTGTTAAAACATTTTTTATTAATAAATAATTATTCCCTACATCAACCATGAAGGATGGGGCAACATCGCAATATTGCCACGGCAATTTTTTTTTTTCAAAATTGGGACACAAATTATTTCAATGTTTCAGTGCGTGCATTTAAGTTCGATTTATAAACTAAAAATATATTCTACGCGAATATCAGGATATGTTTCTCATTTACAGAGAACATCTCTAAACTTCCGAAGGAGCTAAGCGTATTTACGGGCAACGATACGCCGGAAGGACGCTTCCAGATCGGCAGACATTTTTTCAAGTTCTTCAAAGACTTTTGGATATGTGTAGTGTCGTTCCAAAGGTTCAAAAATGTAGACGGCAGCCAACAATCAATCCTGAAGTCAATGAACAAATTTTACATCTTGTTGAAGACCATTCTATCAGTTGACCAAGTCAATCAGTATCAAGTTCTCGAATTATTGCTTAAGAAGTTGAAGTTTCCCGTTGAATTGTACATAGATCACTAAAAAAGCAATTACTCTACCCTTATCAGGTTCAAAGAATACAAGCACTCTTACCCGGTGATTTTTCACACAGGCAGAAATATTGTGAGTGAAATTTATCATGTGCTTCTCAGTGTGACGTGAATCGTTTAAAAAGTGATATAGTGTGAAAGATTTAATTAAAGATGTGAAAGAAGTATTTTCAATAAAGAAGTGAAAAGCATTTTCTACTGTAACGTTAAAGGAGAATAATGTGTAAATTTTCCGTTTTTTTGTAACAAAACAAACCAAATTTATGCGGAAAGGTATGGAACAAATGACTATAAAAATATTATATTTTATTTTCAAATAAGACCTTAAGAGGCCGATGCAATAATAACTGAATTCCGATAGATCGATATAAACAAAGAGAAAATTGAGCGTCTTGTTACCATTGTTAGGAAAATTTATCTTGTTCTGATGCATCTTTTCCAATGAAATGGCTCCATTTTGGATACAATTTTTTTCTTCTAACGACTAAAGAATATATATATATATATATATATATATATATATATATATATATATATATATATATATATATATATATATATATAATCATCATCATCAGTCTGTCGATCTACTGCAAGATGAAAGCCTCTTCAACATGCTTTCAACTTCCACAGTCCTGGGCTTTCCTCTGTCACTCGGGTCCAATATACTTAACGATGTCATCAATCCATCGTGCTTTTGGTCTTCTTCGGGGACGTTTGCGATCAAGCGGTATCCACTCCAGGTTTGCCTTGGTCCATCTGTTGACTTATCGCCTCGCATTATGGCCTGCCCATCTCCATTTAAATTGCTTTAATCTTCCAATAATGTCACAGACTTTCGTTTGTTCCCTGATCCATGCGCAGGACTTGTAATGCCAAGCATACATCTTTCCATCCTCTCTCTCTCCCTCTCCCTCTTTCTCTCTCCCTCTCTCTCTCTCTCTCTCTCCCTCTCTCAAATATATTGAGGTTTATTAAGAAATTTTAATATATTTTTAGAAATTTTAGTTTTGTTATGGAACTTATGGGAGGCATTTTCACACAACGACTATTTTCATAGTAAAATTGAGTTATACAAATTGTACACGCTGCTCCATATCGTATATCATTTGTATTAATCGTAAACAACTTTATTTTTCAAATGCACTGGTCAAATATGTTGTAGGCTAGCTGATGGAAAGACTTCTTGTTGAAAGAATCCACTAGATTTTAAAATAGAAATTTATTAAAATAAAGATTAAATAGGTTAAGTTAAAGTTGCATTACAAATGAACAGATTTTCAGTTAATATAAAATCAAAATAAAAGCGTATTTTTACCTAACTTGCGTATTGAAATAAAATTAATTATAATTATAAAGTACGTACCAAAATTATTATTTTATCACTGATATTACTAATATAGCTCCACAATTTTAGTTTCTGTCGCATATCAAATATAATACACCATCTTCCAAATACTAAATCAATATTATTATTTTTGTTAAAAATAACTCCTATTCCATTAAAACCACAAGGTATTTGTTTTTGTGGTATTTTTAGTGATATTACTCCTGATAGAAACTTCATTAATCAGGCTGAATTATTTAAATTAAATTTCCTAGCCGTTCTGATCTCAGTATACAGCATATAGTTGCGTATATATTTAGTTGATTCCATCTATCAAAGTTAAAGAATATGTGTTTAGAAAATGAAAAACATAACATCCAGATTTATTATATATATATATATATATATATATATATATATATATATATATATATATATATATATATATATATATATATATATATATATATATATATATATATATATATATATATATTAATAAGTGAAGAAAGAATGAACAAAATATTTAAATCGTAAAATCCAAGTGAAATTGGTTCTCATATATCAGTAGTACCTCTAGTGCTAGTAGTGTCACCAACTGGCAGAGACAGAGACATCTTTCCGAGTTCAAAATGACATCTGTTAGCAAAAATTCGCTTTTCACTTCAGCCGAGATATCATTTGTAGAAGCGACTAGTGACTCCACATAGGTGAAATTGTTCACTACCCCTAAGGCACTATTATCGAGTTCGTTGGTTGTGACATTTCTGCTGGGTTGTGACTTGTGTTTTTCTGATTAATGTAAGCTTTATACAACTTGCAGCTATGGTAAATCCTGAAAATTTCTCTATGCTATTTGGCTATACACTATGTATGCGATCAGATCTACATCATCAGTATAAGTTGTGAATTCGGTGGATTTATAAATAGAGCCTCTATTATCTCGTTATCGAGTCCAGAATCTCTCTCTCAAACTAATAGGTGTTTCAGTCAATAATGTCGAATTTGCTAAGGGATGGCGTTACTAATACATTTGTTGGTATAGCCTAATGACGTCTATGGTGGTTTATAGGGTAAATATAAACCATCAACAGTCAGTTCGTTATTAATTTTCATTGTGTAAAAACATAGCTTTAAATATGTCGAATGATGTACCAGAAAAAAACGTTTTGCAGGGAAGTTTAATAACCTTCCTTCATTTGAAGAAAACGGTCGCTGAACGTTACGGATTGTTGGTTGAAGTTTACAGTGAAAATTCTCTAACCCAAAAAGCTTATGAATGATGGTTTAAATGCTTTAGAAGTGCTGATTTTGATATAAAAGACAAGAAGCGTCCAGGACAGCCCAAAAAATTTAATTGCAAGCATTGTTGGAAGAAGACTCAATTCATACATTGAAACAATTGGCAGAAGCATTGAATGTTGCCCAATCCACTATTTCCGAATGTCTACATGCATTGGGAAAGATCCAGAAGAAAGAAAAATGGGTCCCATATGAATTGAAGGAAATAGACATTGAAAGGCAAAAAATCACTTGTGAAATGTTGCTTGCCAGACAGAAAAGAAAAGGGTTTTTTGTATCGAGTTGTGACAAAGTGGTTCTATTTTGACAACTTAAAGCGTCAAAAATCATGGCTAGACCTAGGCCAGCCTTCAATATCATAACCAGTGCGCAATATACATGAAAAGAAGGCTTTGCTTTGTATTTGGTGGGAGAGTAGCGCGTAGTTGTGTATTACAAACTGCTGAAACCTGGTGAAACGATTACTGACGATCGATACCGACAACAACTGAAAAATTGAACCGAGCATTGAGTGAAAAACGACCAGAATACGCCCAAAGACACAATAAAGTAATTTTTCAACATGACAATGCTCGGCCCCATGTTGCAAAATGTGTAAAAAAACTATTTGGAAAATTTTAAATGGAACGTCCAACACCACCCGCCGTTTTCACCGGACTTAACGCCTTCGGACTAACACTTATTTTGATCGATGCAGTACGGACTTTCAGAATAACACTTACATTCTTACGAATAAGTGACAATTTGGTTTGATGAATGGTTGAAAAAATCAAAAGTTCTTTTGGCGCGAAAGTCATTATTTGACAGAAAGATGAGGAAAAGTAATAGCTAACGATGGCCAATACTTTGATTATTAAGGTAATTTATTTTGTTATCCAAATAAAGGCTCAACTTTTGCGAAAAAATCGACATTATTAACCGAAACACTTATTATCATCTGGCCTGAAGTCGCTCTGATAGTCTCCCAGCAAGTTTTCAGTTTGCTGATATAATCTTTTATACATGATAATACCTCTGATTTTTTACCTTCGAATTTGTAATTTTTGCATTGTTTTCCTATTTGTGAAGCGGACAATTTGCTCTTCGGTCCATACTCTAGTTATGATTGTATGCAGTTGATGTGCTATGTTATCTTATTAGGAAATTTTATAATATTGCTTTAAATTCGCCGAGGCCCGATAATAAAGATTTCCTGCTAATCATAAATATTTTTTGAATAGAAATGTTCTTGCAATGGGCGATTTCTGCTTCAAAAAGAATTTCTATTGTTGGTATTTTGTTCAAAAAAAAGTTTACATTACATTTACGAAAGTTATATTTTTCTCAAGTTATATTTCTCTCATTTTTTGCATTTTAAAAATAATTTGTAATGACCTAGTAAATTTTTAGTCAAAATACGTCTATTACAATTGGTATCAAAATAATTAAAAATTCAATTCAATTGGCGTAAAGGATAAACAAAAATAAAGTTACATTACAATTATCTCAAAAAGAAGTTTTTTTTTTGATATAGCGATAGAAATAAAAGAGCGATGTCCATCAAAAAAACCTTTATTAATTATTGAAATAAACATTTTAGGAAATTAGTTTTTAAAAATATTGTAATCCAAATGTAAACCTTTACGCTCACGGCACTCATTTAAACGAACAGCAGAATTCCGGCTCGGCACGGCTCGATACACAACGTCTAGAATGGCTGCCATTTCGTGTCAGATATTTTATTTTAACTGCACCAAAGAACCAGGTTTATTAACGTAAACTTTCGATTTTAGCTAACCCCCAAGAAAATGTCTATAGGGCTCAAATCAGGACTACGGGGAGGACAATTTTTGTCACCTCTCCTGGAGATCAATTTCTTACCAAATAATTGTCCAACATTTCCACATAACGCTCTGAATTGACGGTAACTGCGCGTCCTCCGACGTCTTCAAAAAAGTACGAACCAATTATTTCTCGTGCTGACTTTAGGCAAATGTGGGGGTTTTTGATGCTTGTGTTTCGAGTTCGTTACACTCCAGTAACGACAGTTCTGCAGATTTACAAGACTTTTGAGATGAAAATGAGCCTCAAATAATTGTTTTTGAAAATTCTCGCACACACAACGGAAGCACAATCTGCTTCCGAGAAACGCTCCATAGCGACTAAATTCCTAAACGCGGGGCTATCAATTGGCATGCACCCCACGTCCCTCACAGTTGTAGCGTTTGCGCAGTGAGCCAATAAAATAGAAACTTTCTAATGGGACACCTTGTATGATTATATCTAAAGCACCTTGCATGTATCCTGAGGCCCTACTATATCATGTGGAAGTTTAAGCATTGAAAAATGTTTTCAATATAAGAATGGTTACCAAAATAATCATAATATAAAAGAATATCTTAAATAATGTGTTGTATGATTGAATCTAAAGTGAATTTTTATAATACACACATGGTTAAATGATCCCCCTTACAAAATTATTATACATTATTTATTTGTGCCCTTTAAATATGGATTAGCATGGAAGATATTTGAAACACTTAATCAATCATATTAAATTATTAAAATTTCGTTTTAATCAGATCGAATTTAAATATTTACATGTTTTTTTTGTCGTGAATTTATTGCATAAACTTGACGACTTCTAAAGATCTACGCAACGTAAAATGTATATATTATGTAGTCATGAATATTCATAAAATTATATTAATCTAAATAATATCGCGTTAATCACCCCTTTTGCTGAATTTAAAGAACACGTGACTAGGTTAACAGGTTACAAAAAGAAGAAAGTATAATCAGATTTCCTGCAAGTATAGTAAAAGAAAAAAAAACAATGCCCAGTTGTAAAATCCAATAGGGGATATATTTTAAATAAGTTTCGACTTCTTGGTTTAACCCTTAATAGTACTTTCTAACCAACAAAACTTTTCTTCTCTAGTAACTAAATAATTTAATTTAAGTTTTAGCCTATATTATTAGCTGTGTTATTGGATGTTAAAGCTATTATCCAGAGCATGGATGCCGTGCAAAACACTTCCCGGAACATACTTCCCACAACTTTACGTAGTTGTCGTTATAATTTAGAAGGGATATTCAATATGAACCCTTGATAAGAGATAATTCGTTGTCTTACATTTTCATCGAACGGTGTTTTTACCCTGTTATCCGGCATTTTTTTCTTTTTCTATTTCCACGATATGCCAGCACATTGTAAAAAAGAATACTCTTCCACTATTGACTAATCGCACACCTTCAGATTTCGTTAGTTATTATGGAACTCAACTACGCATTTTTTGACAGTACACCAGATACCATTTCAAGCAAGCAAATCGGCCTGATACGGACACTAGTCAGAGCTATAATGAGTCAATAAATAATATTTCAGACGTGGTTGATGTGACTGAAGGAGAGTGTAGCAAAATTTGAATGTATATCCGACAGACTAGTCCAATGCGTCATTCAACTGAATCAAAAGTTAAAGCTTCAAATTGTCCAAGCTTCTACATAAGGAAGGAGCACAGGAAAATTAAAAAAAAACTATCGCCCAAAAGCCTCCTATCAGTAATATACAATGGTACCAAGATAATAGCTAAACGAATATTAAGAACACTGAATGATGCACAATCAAGAGAGCAAGCAGAATTCAGAAGCGGATCCAGTACAATAGATCACTTTTACTGGCTCTAAAAAGGCAGTTGACTTAAACACAAAGCAAGCCATAATGGATGTATAGTTTAACCATGGGATAGACAGAGCATATGTAAAACTATTCGGATCCATGTATGATAAAGCAATAACCAGAGTTCACATATAGAACCGGGTGTACGCCAAGATGACGCAATATCGCCTGTTCTTTTTTTTCAACTTACCTTGAACAGGCATTCCGTAATCTGGATTAGGAACAGGATGGCATAAAAATCAATGGTGCATACTTGAGCCATTTTAGATTCGCAGATGATATCGTTCCCCTTTCACAAGACCCAGATTAGTTACAAAAACACATACACAAGCTGGAAATGGCGTGAGGATCATTTGACTTAAGAATAAACCTGAAAATAATCAATAAATTTGCCGAGGATAGAAGAATTTCTGTTTTAGGGAGGGATTCTATATAGTGGATCACTACATATATCTTGGGTAGAGGATTTTGAACCGGCCCGGGAGGTGGAACGGAGTGTTAAATGTGGCTGGCAGGTACACTGTTGGACCTGCAGACATTTGGCAGGCTCAATAGAGTGTTAAAGAACGAACTCCCACTTTGTCTGAAGAGAAAAGTAAAGTCAGTACGTCCTGCAGTTATGACAAACGGAAGTGGAACATGAACACTCACATCACATTTAGTTTAAAAACTTCGGGTAGTACAGAGGGGAATGGAAATGTTTTATTCCAAGGCGGGAAAGAAATACTTGTACATAGATTAGAGAATAAACGAAAGTATATGACATTACTGTAAGAGTGAAAGAATTGAAATTGAGGTAGGCAGGGCATAGCCGAAGATCGAAAACAGGATGGATTGATGACATCATTATCTCAGCTTTGCGCGAGTTTGAAACATGCTATATTTGAATATGTATATATATATTTATATTACTGAAAATTTCACCAGAATTCAACTCTCTTTGAGGTTGAAGCGTTGATTGGCAGAATTTGGACTTTCTATTTACATGCATATAAGATTCTATTGATTGAAGAAGAAAATTTATAAACCTTTTTATCCATAGCATGATATAGAGATATGATAATGTTTGTTCGAATTTGATTCCTTTATAATAAAAAATAACATTTATTAAACTCGTATTTAAATTTTAACATTATTCTAAACAAAGGGTTTTTGCTAAATTTATAAATTCTCTAACGGGTGAACTGAAATAACTATTTAACTTTTGAAGTAAATATGATGATGAATATTTAGAGCATTAAGTGACTGAAATACTGTGAAACTTTATATTATTTTGCGTGTGCGTTTTTATTTTTTTAAATCTATAATATAGTATCTACAATAATAATTTTTTTTCAATGTATAATTAATATAGCCTGTAAAACCATTTTGGGATATAATGTCGAAACAGTGAATTAACCTATTTTAGTATAATATAATGTTTTACAGAACATGTGTTGGTTTAGTAGATACAGGCCAATACGCCTGTAGAAACAGTGTTTTGTTAAAGGCCCAGGTTTTCTAGAAAAAATGATGAGAATGTCCACATAATTCGGGATGTGCGTTCTGATCGTTGGTTGATGGTCAGAATGAGCAGAAAAAATTGTGTTTGACTCACACAACGGGTCAGATTTTGACAAATTAATTGTGGTCGAAGAAAATTATATGCGTCAAAATGGGCTCGAAAAACCTTTCGTAAGATCAAAAAGATAATAGGAAGGAAACATGTCTTGACTTTTTTGGGCGGATTGAAAATTATCCTCATATTTTCGAAAATGTGATTACTGGTAACGATTCTGGGATTTTTGAATACCAGGTTTGAATGCCATCTTTTGATGAACCATGTTTCGTACGCAGAATTTCTGGGGTAATAGGCAAATTCGGGTAAGTGACAGACGATATGTGATCGTTTTATGTCTCGTATAGCAAGATGTATGTATAGGGCGATATTTTTAGTGCGTCCGAAATTTAAATTCAAATAAAACAACAACCAAATTCGATGCCTTGAAACTATTTATTTTATGTGAAATAACATTCAATGGCATGAATGTCTGAGAAACAATTTCGGACAAATATCCACCGCGGCTACTTCGGACAAAGCCTATTTTGGCAATCCAATTTCCGACCACTTTTTCAAGCAATTGGGGTCTTATGACCGCACTTGTCCAAGTTATCTTGGCTTCCAAGACGCCAATAGTTGTTGGTTTATCGGCATAGACAAAGATTTAATATAACCCTAAATTAAATAATCTAAAGCCGTTAAATCACGATCTTGATGTTCCCTCAAAAAATCGATTGTTGCGTTGGCTGTATGACATACGGAGCCATCCTGTTGGAATCTCCTCCAGATCAATACCATTCAGATTCGGAATTAAATAATTCACGTAGTCGAATAACAAAGCCCAACTTCCGAACAGCGACGAATTGATAAATTTGGATCTTCATCAACACTATCAGCAACAGCGACAATATTTTCTTCGGAACGCACAGTTTTTTATCTTGTTTGTATTTTAGTATCGAGCAACGTGAAATGCGTTCGGAATTTATTGATAATTCGGCGAATTCATCGCTCGGTTGGGCTCTATAAGTTTGGCGCATAGAACACTGATTTTAATAATAAATCCCGACAATTTGAAAGCGTTGGTTTGATGTGAGACGTTCCATGATAACTTTCCAGACTATTGAGACACAGATTTACAGACTTGTGTGCAAACTCACAGTTCGTTTGACAGCGACCGCTATCGGAAGGTCGGGCACACAAAATCTCCAATTAATAACACAACAATGTTCCAATTTTAACGCAATATCAATAAGTACGTCATTATTGTTTCCATACAGCACTGGCAGTAGAATAATAACTTTTATTTATATTTTAGTAAATACTATCTAGGTTGGTAGCTATAAGTCTTTATAGTGGCGATTCGTGAGGGAGGAGGTTGGGGCGCCGCCCCTCCAGCATTTATTACAGTAAACAATTTTTCAAGAGCAAAACACCATATTTTATTTCCATTCAGTTTCTTTCCTTTCACTTAGTTTCCTCGTTTACCTCCTGTATAGGGTCTCAATAGCACGAAAAGTAACAAGGAGGAAGGGGAAAGCAAAAAAATACTCAGCAGCACTATTTTCTTCTACGTCCTCCCACTTTAAAAACCCACGAGCCGCCACTGATATCTTATTAATAGTGAAATTAGTATCTTAAACGTATTTCAAATTGAATGAAATAATCTCTTGAGTTCTTACAATATGCTGACTAGTCAACCATTTGAATCAATATTAGTTGATAGACAGTAGTTAATTAATGAACAAGATATTGTTACATTTTTAATTGTTCATACAATATTTCACATTCGATATCAATATGTAGACTAAATATTTATGACAAGGAGATAAACTGAAATGCCAAAACCATCATGGCATATTATTGCTTTATACAACTTATAAAGTTTTAACAGACATAGTAAGACAGATATAATAGTACCATATATCAAAGAAAGAATGGATGAATATCAAGCAGAGTTTAGAAGAGGACGCTCAACGATAGATTAGTTTCATAGTCAGTTAAATAATAGAGAAAACAACATAATTGAAAGCTCCTTTTTTCCATATGTTCATAGACTTCAAATAGGCGTTCGCCCGCGCTGAAAGAGAGTGAGAGAATTTGGGGGAAAGCCGCACAGACTACTGAGGCCATTTCGCCGACATCAAATTATTTCGTTTCGATCAATTTTCGTTCGAAATCAAAATATGTTTTAAAAGTCTGCACTACTCACATATACGTACTCGTACATACTTACATATTCAAACATACATATACATATAGGTAAAGAACTACATACATAGGAAAGGATAAATGAGAGGATTATCGAACGGATTATTAAAACGTACACATTGGTATATTGAAAATTATGTATAAATATAAACATGAAGTACATGAATAGATATGAAATTAGGTAGCAGAATCAACGAATGAACATTGACTTTGTGAGACAGATTACAAGACATATAACAAGTAAATATGACTGACAGACTAGCAAGAACTGACTAGGATTCTGTGATACAGGTTTGCTATTCTGAGGAAATTTAAAATATTTTCGATATTTGCTTCTGTTAATACCTGAGCTAGATCGTCTCCCAAACCGTAGGAGATCCTGAGGCGATCCAGCTCGCCAATACTCCACTAGGACATGACGCACCGTAAGAGGAGCACCGCATGGATCACACATAGGGGGGGGGGGGGTACTGTTGTCCATTAGATAACGGTGGGTGAGTCTGCAGTGTCCGACTTTTAGTCTATTCCATGCTATAAGCTCAAATCTTTTGGAGAAAGTGGGGAAGGAGTGTGTAAAAAATACACTCTTAGAAGACCAGAGTTTGTTTCCGCTTGTTTCCGCGCCGAAAGAGAAATGGTATACAAGGTAATATATAATATTGAACAAAGTCATCAGCCAAACAGATATAGGCATAAATCGAACCGCGATAAATAAAGAAAAACAGATAGTACAGTACTTCCTTCAGTCTTCGCCTCCAACCGGATCGATAAATTAATCCAATCTAAGGATGTCTACGAGGCGTGCAAATAATGCAATGAGACTAGTGGCATACTATGGAAACAGTGTTTTGTCAAGAGGTCAAGTTTTTAGATGACTTAAGGCATTCTCAGAAGCCCGAGACTCAATAAACTTCGCAGCGGAAGGAACTAAATTGCAAGAAATGATGAAAATGTCCACATAATCCGGGATCTTGTATGTTCTAATCGTCGGTTGATGTTCAATTTGACTGAAACAACCGATGCTCTGTTTTGACCAATGAATTGAGTATGAAAAAAATCTGCGCGAAAATTATTTTAAAAAACTTTTCGTAGGATCAAAAGAACAACAGGAGAGACACATGTCTTGACTTGTTGAGGCGGATTGAAAATGAACCTCATTTTCTAGAACGTGTCATTACTGGTGATGAGTACTGCATGTTTGAATACGTCTGGAAAACGAAGCGCTACAACCAGAACCATTCCAACATCACCACTTCCAAAAAAGCCAGAATGAATAAATCAAAGATCAAAAGCATGTTGATTTGCTTTGTTGCTAGTCCATAAGAAATTTGTGCCTCAATTTCAAACGGTAAACCAGCATTTTTGCCGAGAAGTTCTTGACAGATTTTGGAAAAAGGTCATTTGTGTAAGGTTGAACATCAATAATACTTAGGTGGTGTATCACGACAATGCACATTGCCACACATCGATTTCAACTAATTTTTTTGCTAGTACAAATATCACTGTGGCTTGGCAGTCCCTTACTCCCCAAACTTCTTATTTTTACCAAGATTGAAAATGTACCTCAAAGAACACCATTTTGGGACATTGGAGGACATTGAAAAGGCCGTAATCAACTAGGTGAAGTCGAATGCAGTATCTGAATTCCAACACTGCTATTAAAGTATCTGAAATCAATCACCTATCCCACTAAAATTTACATTTAATCTTCAGATTCATTAAAATTTCAAGCCAAAATAAAACTTTCAAACCCCCAACTCAAAAAATAATAGTTTACACTCTACCCCTTAAGAAATAATATATAAAACCAAAATTTAAATAATTTCATACAAAATCACTTAAATTTTAAAAAATTAAAATAAACTACCACATACTTATGATAGACCCAAGAATATGTCTATCATATTCTGAATTATATCTGTATTCCAGTATCTGAATTCCAACACTGGTATTAAAAGTGGACAAACTGTCTTCAGCCCAGTGTGGCTTCCCATGGCAATTACTGTGAAGAAAACAATGTATTGTAATTTCAATTAAACAAAAACATTATAAAAAATCAGTCTTATTGCTCTATTTACACACCTCGCATCAATTTTTTTTGCAGCAATTGTTTTTCTGGGTGGGATAGCAAGACCCACGCCCAATCCTCATATCTTGGAGGACCGGGCACTCGTTTGTAGGGGTTGCCATACCTTAACAGACGGGTTCCGTTAGTTAGGGGCTGGGGGTTCGCCCTTACCCTTAATTCTGTTAATTCCGATCGTTATTGCCATATGATCCGAATTTTTTTGGCTCCAGAAATGCAAAACTGGATTGGCTATAACCGCAACACATATTTTTACAACAAGATGGAGGATCGATTTTTACAACTTCCCACGTCACGAATAATTCTTTAACAGCTCTTCACGATTTATTCCCTGAAGGAGTAATTAGTAGCCAAGGGGACATCAACTGGCCACCAACGAGTCCAAATTTAATACCTGCTGATTTTTTCTTATGGGGCTACTTTAAAAGTAAGGTTTTCAACTCATTACCATCCAACTTAACTGTTTTAAAGCAAAGAGTAACAGACTAAATCCACGCGATTCCAAGAGCGATGCTCCAGTGAGTGATTTAAAATTTCAGTTCCAAGCCAAATGAGTGTGAAGAAGCGGATGCTGCGCATTTACGGATAGTTGTTTTTTATAAATAAAAATTTAAAAACTACTCTGTAATTTAACAGCAATTAAACAAGTTTGAATTAATTCTGGTGTTTTATTGTTTTAGGTATCAAAAACGAAAAACATTCTGAGATACCCTTTACTTCTTCTCCATAGTGTACAATACTATTCCTATAAATATCAACGAGTTAATTATAAAGGTTAAGGTAAAAAAAAGTAGCTGTCAAATAAGTATTAGATTAGTTTTCAAAAAACTAAAATTTAAGAACCTTATACTAAAATTGAATCGCGTATATTTGTTAAAAATAACCGTTATTAACGTTTTACAATATAATGTTTGATATTTTGGTATTTTAAATAATATTATCAATATATACTCCGACTATATTATTCCAGAATAATTTTAACGTTTACGTATTTTTTGTCGTGGAAATGTTGCATAAGCTTCAAAACTTCTAACAGTCTACGCAAAATAAATTTATATTTATTTTATAATCATGAATATTTATTAGAACTTTTCGAATGTTAGAAATATTGCGTTTAGTTGGCACCCCAACTGCCAAATTTAAAGAACGCACGTCGGAGTTATCAGGTTAAAATGTGTTAAACGAATAGATTGCGTAACTAGATAGTATATAAACGAATAAAAAGCGAACATTATTATTTATAGAAATATGGTAAGTCGCAAATTAAAAAAAAAATGGTAATAAAAGATTTTAATTTTTTTTTAGAACCACAAAGTTTTGGTTTAATCTAATAAATAATATGAATACATCTGTGAAAAGAGTTTAATACCACAAAAATAAAACTGGTGCAGGTGCGGGAGCATTGGAAATAGAAGTGATCAAATAACAACATGGCCGTCAATAATTAAAAGATTGCAAAATGTATAGCAGAAACATGTGCACTCACTTAACACAAATTCAGAAAAGTATTTGGAAAGATCTTGGTGGGTGAACTCTGGCCATTATTTTGACCTAGAGTCAAAAGTACAAATTATAGAATAGTGGCAAAAGTGTTCACGGTTCCATAAAAGTTTTGAGTCACTTATTCACTTACCATAGTCATGGGAGCACTTTGCATTTTTATTAACGATTTAGAGCAGTTATTTT
Organism: Cosmopolites sordidus; assembly: GCA_031761425.1. Classification (NCBI taxonomy): domain Eukaryota; kingdom Metazoa; phylum Arthropoda; class Insecta; order Coleoptera; family Curculionidae; genus Cosmopolites; species Cosmopolites sordidus. The sequence continues at coordinate 86,429 of JARFXV010000433.1, read as the reverse complement.
TATTAATGATCTACCATATGGACGCGCCATCTCAAATCAGTATTATATAGTTAGTAAAAGCTCGCTCGCAATAAAAGAAAGGAACAGGAAAAATTAGCGTTTTGTTAGAGTAAGATAACGCCCCATATCACAAGAGTTGCATTTGAATTACTTCTATCGACAATATTTCTTTCCAAATGTTTTGATGGTATGGTATGGTATTCATATCCTTATAACTGTAAAAGCAGCAATGTCGAACCGTCTCCTGGTTCCCAATTTTCGTTCATCCGCTATAACTTGTCCCTTTTTAAAACCGGAAAATGTCCTGAAACGACGTGTTGTATGAACACATGGTATTTTATTACTTTACTAGCCTTTAACTTAGTAGCTTACAAAAAATACCACAACGTGACAAAATCAAACATGTTTAAATCGATAAAAATTTAAGCACCCAACAATTGAGTGCTTCAAATTATTGGTATTAAAGGATGATTCATCGTGAGGTTCAGAAAAATATTTTGAAATAAATCACATAAAATTGAATGTGATGGTAAAAAAATTATTATGAACCGAAATAACAATCGATATCATTTATTTTCTGAAGATTATTTCAGTCAAATGTTGGCTGCCGACTATGCCATAGGTGGTCCATTCTCATCCTCCAATTGCCTATCACCTGTTCGAGCAAAATCCGCGTAATATTGGCTTTCAAGGACGCAATCGAAGCTAGCTTATTCGCGTAGACTTGAGACTTAACGTAACTCCAAAGGAAATAATCCAGAGGCGTCATATCACACGATCTAGGCGGTCAATTCACCGGTCCAAAACGTGAAATCAGCTGCTCACCGAAAGGATTTCTCAATAAGTCTATCGTTTCACGTGTTGTATAACAACTAGTGCCATCTTGTTGGAACCAGATATCACCGACATCACCCTGATTGAATTTTAGGTAACAAATACTCCGTTATCATGTTGCAATAGCGAATGCCATTGACGATTAACTTCCGGCCATACTCATTTTTGACATAATATGGCCCGATTGTTCCAGCAGTCCATAAACTACACCAAAAACTGCATTTTGCTGGATGCATTGGACGTTCTTGAATTGCTTTCGGGTGCTCATCACCCGAAATCCGGCAGTTTTGTTTATTAATGTATTCATTGAGCCGGAAATGGGCCTGGTCGCTAAACAAAATTCTGCGAGAAAACAGCGCCTTATTTCCCAGATCTATTCACCAGCGATTTTTTTTGTCCTAAGCTGAAGGATCATTTATGAGGAGCTCATTTTTTATGATAAAAAAGGAAATTCGAAAGGCATTGTTTCCATCGACTATTTGGAAAAAGGAAAGGCGACAGGTTAAACTTCACGAAGAATTGAAAAAACGCCCTGATTTGGCAAAGAAAAAAATACTGTTTCGACACGACTATGCACAACTTGTGCTGCGAATTTATGTCGCATCCACCTAATTTTCCAGATATGGCGTCGGCTGTCTTCTTACTCTTTCCAAATATGAAGAAATAAAATGAAATGTATATCAAATTAAAAGATTATAGCTGAAACAGATTATTTTGCAGATTTCGACAAGTTGGAAGGCATAAAATAGTTGGAAATACTTTGGAATACTTTGAAAAATAAATCAATTTTCCTTCAAAAAAGCAATATTTAAAAACTGTCTGACCTCATTCTACCCATGTATCTTGTACAATCAAACGAATTAATATTAAACTAATTGAAAAGTTTGCGGAGCGGAAATGATAAAACAAATTTATGGTTGAAAAAATTACTTTATTTTTCCATATATTCTCCTTTAAGCTCAATACATTTTTTCCAGTGGTTCTCCAATTCATTTATTCCATCTGATTTTGTGGAAGTTCTTCAAAATACTCATCTACGGCTGCTATAACTTCTTCGTTTCATGAAAAATGCTTGCCACGTAGAAATTTTTTGAGGTTTTGGGAACAGATGAAAATCAGAGGGGACCAGATATGGTGAAATCTAACAATTCGTAGTGTAACTTCTTCAATTTGGCCATTGCAAGAACACCTCTGCATTGTCTTAATGATAATACTTTTTTTCTTCGCTATAAAAGGTCTTTTCTCAGGAATTTTTGCATCCAACTAATACAAAAGATTTAAGTAACACTGTCCTGTTATTGTTTTATCGGTTTGAAGGCAATCATTTAATAAAATACTTTTTGCATCCCTAAAAAATTGATGCTATAACCTTTTTGGTCGATTTTGACCACTTTGGCTGCTTCGGTTCTGAAAAACCAGGCTTAATCCACTCTGCGGTTTGTCGTTACATTATTACAAAAAATATCTCATCCATATTATGGAAGATCCAATGTTGCTTAAAAAGCATTGCACATAGCTTTCACAAGCCCAATTCCTTTTTCAAAATATGATACCCATTCAGTTGAGATATTCATAGCCTTAGCAATTTCACACAAACTCAATTGTCTGTCACCATATTCTGTATATAATTAATTATATGTTCAGTAGTTGCACTTGTTGGGCGTCCAAAACGAGGATCATCATTCAGGCTTGTACGACCACGTTGAAACTCACCTGTCCACTTACAAATCATTGTTTTTGAATGAGCAGACTGCCTTAATACATTTACCATTTCAGTATGAATTTCCATTGTCTTTAAGCCTTTTTTTAGAAAAAATTTAATCACTGTCCAATTTTTAATATTTTCCATTTTAGAAAATAACACTGATACGTCTAATTTAAGCTGCTGTTTTAATAGGAATGAATTGACAGATCGACTTGAAACTTCACATATGTTCATATGAAGTACGAAACTTCAAAATGTAATAGGTTTAATAGTTCTAACTAACTTTTCAATTAGCCTAGTAATATGTAAATAACATTACTAATTCAATCAATGTCTACGAACTTTCCGGACAATCCATTATAAGTTTCAGGGACTTGTATGAGGACAAGATATAGTATATTTTGTTCCGACTGCAATAGAACATACATAGGACAAACAAACAGACGAATATCGGCCAGAATACAAGAATAACTTGGAACAACTTGACACACAACACACACATCAACTACAAAAACACCTTGAAAAACAGCAAACCACTTCGGCTCTGTTCCAGAACCATCTACAAAGAGGACATAATATAAAATTTTGAAGTAGCCAAAGAAATAGCGAATATTGAAAAGTACAAGGTCCGAATAATCAGAGAAGCCCTTGAAATAGAAGAAAGGGGTGAGCTAAATACGCGAAATGACGCTCGCAACATTCCAAAAGTATGGAAATCACTTCTGAAAAAGAAGAAACGCGGCAACGTAGCGGCGAGGCAGAAAAATCAATAAACGGACACCCGATGGCGTTGCCGAGCGCCGCAAATAGTTCCGAATTACCCCGATATAATCTGCGCAGTCACCGGTCGGCTATAAAAGCGAGCACAACGACCAGTGCACGTCAGTTGGACTCTTGAGTCGAAGTGGATAATTGAAAATGCCAAATGAGATTTTGGCGAAACGTCGTCACTCTTCACAGAATCAACAGATCGACACCCGGAATGATTTAGAAACATATATATATATATATATATATATATATATATATATATATATATATATATATATATATATATATATATATATATATATACTTTAATTTTTAGAATATGCTAGTTAGGAAAATTATATCGCAATATCTTTACTGGAAGTCTATCGAAATTGGGCGTGAAAAGTAATAAAATAAAACGCAATTTCAGTATATGTTCAAATAAAATCAATACATTTCTCTGTATTCGAAATAAAAGGTCAAAAGTTAAACTTTCTCAACAATTACATCCTGTCTAATTACGAATCGAACAATAAAAAGAAACAAAAAGAATTAAATAGGTTCAAAAGCTTTAGCAATATTGACTGTAATTTGTAACATTTATGAAGAATAGGGCATTTATCAAAGAACGTCACATATGGAACCGTTTTACGGGGAAAACATTAGCCATTGACCATGCCGGTAATTTGCGCTTTTCGTGTCGTGAAAACCTCGTTCCTTTTTTAATATTTAATAGATAATCAGGAAAATAAGCCTAGGAAATAGACAAATCTCGCTAAAACATCTACATATTTTAATCAATAAAAAATATTTTTGTTTAGCATACATCAAATAAGTCTTTAGGAATAATTATTTTTTGTTCTTTGCGGTATATTTGTTTTATTTTTTTTTGGCAGAATCATCTATTAGATTTAAATTAATAATTGTGTTACAATATATATTTTCAATATATTGTATATAATGTTTTTTTGTAATTATTTATAGAAGCCGGGATATAATATAAAGAGTTTTCCAATAGGAGTGTCAGAACTTTTAAACTTTATAGAGGCAACACAGTTTAAAATTTAAATGTCACTCATAGACTACTGTGTTCAGTACATAGTGCCAATCCACTGTGAAAAGATATACGATTCAACAAATGGGTTCTAGAACACTTGGAAGGCGAGCTGCACTTTGATAAAAAAAATTGTTTTTCAACAAAGGGCACTTTCGGCTTAATGGGTTTGTCAGCAAACATAACTTAATAAAATCCTTAAGTAACTCTGGAGATACCTCTTCATCCTCAGAAAGTCACTGTTTGGTGCGATTTTTGAGTTGAAGGAGTGATAGGATGTGATTTTCTTGAAGAGGATGATGGCAATCGACAGAATATCTTTAGCCTAAACTGATAAATATTGATATAGACAATGATTTATTTCAACAAGACGGTGCGACTTGTCACACATCTCGCCACTCAATCGATTTATTGCAAGAAAAATTTCCTGGACACGATATTTCGCGAAATGGTAATGTCAACTAGCCACCAAGATCTTCAAGAATATCGTTAGTTCTAAAATTTGCAAGAATGGCAAAAACCTAGTTCAACATAGAGGATTTTGCATGATAATGCACCTTAACACAAGAAGTACTGCAGTTAGTTTTTGAGTCCACAAAAATATATTGCAAATCTTAATCATAACTCATTAAAACAGTTAACTTATTAAACTCATTAAAACAGTTTAATACTGAAGAAGGAATATTTATTTGTCGGACAAAAAAGTTAAATCAAACGATTAAACCTCCGAGGAGTGAAGTATAATCCAGTATTTATAAACAATCCTAGTAATTGCAACTTCACTAACATATCTCACAAATCATCACAAATAAATATGATCATATATGTTCATATATGTATATGTTCATGTATATGTTCATATATGTTCATATGATCATATATATTCATATGTTCATATGATCATATATGTTAGTATAGCATATTCTGGCTTCGTATGAATTCTAATTCGCGTATTTTATACAATTAGCATGTTGCTTTCATTTTAAACTTATGCGTACACTTGCAGTGCTGAAGGAATACAGTTATATGCTTAAAGGGGTATCAATTAGAGTTTTGTTAATTAATTATTGTTAAGGGATATCAGTTAGAGTTTACTTAGTTAATTACGCTTTAGTTAGGAAACCAAAAATATATTTAAATTAATTGATATTGAGTATTTTTGCTACCATAAAACTAATTCACACAATTATTCAATTTCTTCTGTAATTGAATAATTATATGATGATCAAACGTTAATAAGTTAATAAAATGAATATATATATATATATATATATATATATATATATATATATATATATATATATATATATATATATATATATATATATATATATATATATATATATATATATTGGCCCCCGCACAAAAAATCAGCAAGCTCCCCCCATACAAAAAAGACAACATTTTTCAAGAGTACTTAATCAATTATTTTGTTAGTAGATTTATATAATACTATAGGTTTGAAGAGAAGTAAATAAAATTTAAATTTACATCAATATAAAAAATATTTACAAAAAGAAAAAAAAAAAAAAAGACAAAAACTGGTAGACAAATTTTGCTCAAAATAAGCTTTGCAATATACTTACCAAAAACTACGTGTACAGTTTTGTATATAGAAGATTGAAAATATCATAAGCTGAACTTAACTGTGCTATTTCAGATTGAAACCCCGTCCGAAGTGAAACCAGTTCTAAATATATAGTGGGACCAATATCAACTTTATATTTGGTTTGCAGTCTTTCAATATTATCTTCCGACAAAGCAAATAATTTTTGTGGAAATAAAACTGAAACATTTTTCGTTAAATTTTGAAAAGGTGAAAAACGTTTAGTAATTTGACCATTTCAGTGTCCAATAGAGGAAAAATATACTTTAACTTTGAATTTGTGTTCACCATCACAAAACATGTAATCTTCGGCAAACTCGCTTAAGTGTCTTAATCTTTGACTGTCTATTAACCGGAAACATTTCGTCTATATTCTATTTTGCCGCAATTGCTGCAGCTTCTTCGTTTACTTCGAAGAAGCTATCTCTTAGCGTATTCAATTTAGAAACTATGTTATGTTTTGGAAAACTGCTGTTGCTCTGCAAAATCCATATCTGTTCTTTTCGAGCATTTCGAAGCAATATTTATGTGCGTGAACACTTTAGTTAAAAGCACAATTACAAATACAAACTGGTAGCTATCCAGATGTTTTGTGAGGAGCTTTGCCTCTGATACCTCATCCATTTTTTTGCCCTTTAAAGAAATTTCTATCAGGGCTTTCATAACATCAAGGTATCTTAACTTGATTGCTAAAATTTAGTCATGACGAGATACCCACCTTGTGGGATCAAGTTTTTTCAGTGTTTCCTTAGATTGACCTGTTAAAGATGTCAATATGTCCCATCGGTTAATACTCTGGTCGTAAAACACATATATAGACTGCAATATTATACTAACGTCTCCAACCGCGTCATTGATTACTAAATCAAGATTATGAGCGGAACAATGAACATATACAGCCAACTCTTCAATATCTTACAATGTTTTTTGTACCCCGAAGTATGCTCCTTTCATCTCTACAGCTCCGACATACCCTTGCTCTCGACACTTTTTCATATATAAACCGCAATTTTCCAAACTGGTTATAATATCTGAAGAGAGACTAGCAGAAATTGGGTCTTTCACATTAAAAAAATTCCATAATATATTCCTTAATTTCTACTTTTTTCTTTTCCAAAACGTCTTCCCATTGACTTCTTTGATCATCTAGTACAGCTTTTGATAAATCGACGTATCGTACTACAAAACTTATTTGGTCTTTCTTAGACAAATCTGGTTTTGTGTTAATTATGACTAAAAATACTGCGCTTTTTGTATTTTCTGAATGAGTTCAGTTTTAATATGAAAAGATATACAACGGATAATTTCATTGTGTATGTCATGATTTAAATACTTTATATGTCTTTTTGACGCACTTAAAACTTGCGTCATGATAGAATCGTATTTGGCTAATACCTGCACAGTTGATAAAAAAATTCCCATCTTAGTTTCCGCTATGCTCTTTAGAGCCTTTAAATGCAAGAGCATTTTCTACGAGCATCATAGTTATGTCAATGAGCCTCTCTAAGACCAGATTCCACCATTTTTACTATTTATTTTTCTGAATCCATAGTATCATCTAATCTTTTTGTCTCTTCTCACTGATGTTATTCTGTGTGGAAGGTTGCAATGCAACGTTTAAAATTTACTTAACGTTTAAAATTTACTTAAAGTACTTATTAACCCTTTGTTACTCGCACTGGGTGATATAGTCACCCAGAGATATATTTTGATTGCTATTGTTGGCACAACTGCGAATCTAGACTTGGCCGCCCTTCTAACCTCCAATGGACATGTGTTCTATTAGATTTGATTCGCTTCATTGCATTCATATCAGTATTTGATCAAACAGAAAAGTTGGTCAGTTCTGATACGGAGTACTGTATACCCCACGTGAGCAAGAATGTAAGTATTTTTATCCTTGAGTTTTTTATTTATTTATTCATTTTACTACTGTTTTATGGCAGTTTCCATTCAATTTATTTATTTCTTTTAATTATATTATAATAATTGTCGAAGTAAGTTGTTAGAAAGTTGAGACTAAAAACGTTTGATTTGTGTTTTTTTTTTTATTAATTTACTTTTCTATTTCTTAGGAGTAATCTGTTACGCACAGATGAAGAAATCAGGGCTGCTTGGGATGCTCTATCGGAAGATGAGTTAGAGGATGAGTCAGAAGTACTACCTATTGGTTTCTCTGATTCTGAAGAGGAATGTGTAAATGATGAGGACAAAAATCACGACAGCGGCAGTGAACAAGGGTACTCGTCTGACCAATCCACTGATGAAGTAGGTGATGATGAAAATTATTATGTGAAACACATTTATAAAAAAATTAGAGGTGAGAATGTTCCTATAGAAACTCACAAATGGAAAAAAACTCCTATAACAAGTAAGTTTGCAAAAACGTCAAAAAAAAAATTGAAAAAAAGGTTTCCTTCCACTACATCAACTGAAATATCAAATGAATTATCAGCATTTAGAAAAATCATTGATGAGACTATGATTGATGAAATTGTGCTTGGCACTAATATTTACATTAGAGAACTGAAAAATGCTGGTACTTATTCTCGAGAACGGGATATGAAGGAAACATCTAAAGAAGAAATATTAGCCTTTGTGGGTCTGTTGTATTTGATCGGTACAAAGAAAATGAGTAAAACTGATCTTCATGACATTTTCGCAAGTGATGGGACAGGAATCGAAATTAGCAGAGGGGTGATGTCGTATGCAAGGTTTTATTTTTTGCATAGCGCTATAAGACTTGATGACAGAACAACCAGGCAGGAGAGGAGAAAGTTAGACAAGCTTGCAGCAGTCCGGTCATTTTATGATCAATTTGTTGCAAATTGCCAAAAAGCATACTCCCTGGGTGAGTTTATAACAATTGATAAGAAATTAGAACCATTCCGTGGTAGATGTTCTTTCATACAATACATCCCAAAAAGGCCGGCAAAGTATGGGATCAAAATATTTGCTGCCGTGGATGCTAAAACCTTTTATACATATAAATTGGAGGTTTATTGTGGTCTTCAGCCAGATGGGCCTTACAGAGTAAGCAATACCCCCACTGATATTGTCCTAAGATTGACTGAGAGTATGAAAGGATCCAATAGAAATATAACCGTGGACAACTGGTATACCAGTGTCCCTTTGGCAAAAAAGTTACTTGAAAACGGGATGACTCTAATTGGAACCATGAAAAAAAATAAAAGGGAAATTCCACTTGAATTTTTACCGTCAAAGACAAGGGAACTAGGGTCTACTACCTTTGGCTTTCAGGATGGGATGACTTTAGTTTCTTATGTGCCAAAACTGAGGAAATCCGTTGTACTTTTATCAACTATGCACGATCAAATTGAGATAGACGAAGAAAGCAATAAGCCTGAAATAATTATGCAATATAATAGAACAAAAGGAGGTGTCGACACTGTTGACCAGATGTGTAGTTCATATACGGTAACGAGACGTACCCAAAGGTGGCCATATAACTTGTTTACGTCGTTTTTGAATGTTGCGGGGATAAATAGCTACATAATTTACTGTAAACACGGTCCTAACATGATGAGGAGAAAATTTTTTCAAAAAAATCTAGCTCTGTCCCTGATGAAGCCACATCTGTAACAGCGTGTATTGATCAGATCTCTGCCAATAAATATTCGCTGCATTGTAGAGAATATGGTCGGGAAAGTAGAAAATCGTTCAGAGCCAACTGATCATTCACAACGCAAGAGAGGAAGATGTTATATGTGCGGCCGATCAAAGGACACCCAAACTACGGTAAAATGTTTATCCTGTGGACGGTTTACCTGTAAACAGCATTTGGACATCAAATGTAAGACCTGTGGTGGTTTACCATCGGATAATAACTCAGACGATGATTTATAAAATAATTTGCATTATGGTATTACACAATTTGAATTTAAATTTTTTTTACAATATCATTCGATATATATTTTTTTTCAATAAAAACCATATAAATATTTTTTTTTAATGTAAGATATACCTTATTATAATTATATTTTATTCATAATTCTTATTGAAATGTTAATTTATTTACCTAATTTATTGATGAAAATTGGGTGGAGTACTGTATACCCCGCGCGAGTAACCACGTCACGAAATTGAGCGCGAGTAACAAAGGGTTAAATATAAAATGCTATTTCTTTTTCCATTTTTCCTTTTGGGCCCTCTTCAGATACTGTGATTACAAATTTTTCAGTGTTATTTTTATAACGTGATCCTAACTAACCATGCTATTAATCGCAGTCACAAATGAAACAATGAACGTTGTTAACTTAGAAAAAAAGTTTCATTGAGTCGTGGTTTAAAAAATTATATCAGCTAATTTTGACACTTCATCTTTTAAAAACAATGCATTACACTACCCTGGGCATATTATTTCAAAAGATGGCCCATTTAGTCAAGATTTCAAAATGGTACAATTGGCACTTTTTTCCACAAAAAATATTATTGCTTATTTTTTTGCAAAAGAACTACATTTCAAAAAACTTATACCATGATAAAAAAACTTTTGTTCTTCACCATTGTAAGTGAGATGGACAGACGTGATAAAATATCACCCGTATCATGTGCAACGTGTACAAAGCTTGCTACTTCGTGACTACAGTCCCAAAATCGATTTTTGCAGAACAATGTTGACTAGAAAACGTGAAGATCCGCAATTTGTAAAAATTTTATGAACTGACGAATCGACATTTAAAAAAGGTTGTTAATTAATCTTGCATAACTTACATAGTTGGCACACATCCCGCATTTAACGCCTGAAGACCGGTCCCAGTATCAATTTAAGGTTAACATGTGGACTGGGATTTTAAATGGACAAATAATTGGACTATTTGAGCTGCCTGAAACTTTCAATGGCGCTAACTACTTAGATTTTCTCCAAAACGATTTGCAGATTTTGTTAGAAGATGTACCACTCAATATCTTCAGATAAATGTGGTTTCAACAATATGGTTGCCCAGCGCATTATGCTCGTCCTGTACAGGATTATTTGAACAGAAAGTATCCCGAAAGGTGGATTGGGCGCCGTGGTTCAATTTAGTGGCTTCCTCGTTCTCCGGACCTAAACTCTCTTGATTTCTTTTACTGGGGCTGCATAAAAGAAAAAATGTATTCAAAACCAATACAAAATCTAACCGAACTGCGTCACAGAATTGTTGAAACAACAGAAGAAATAAATACAAGGAGATTCGTACGACTGGTGAAAAGATCTTTTCTGAGGCGATGCAGGGCATGTATTCGTGCCGAGGGCAAACAATTTTAGCATTTACTTTAGTTTTAAAGAAAAATATTGTCATAAATAAAAGTATTACAATAATTCGTTTCATTTCATTTTGATTAAGTTTTATCTTAATAAAATAATGGACCAATTATTAATTTAACTCACACACATTGCCTTTGGGTTGAGTTTTTTTGAAATAAGCTTCTTTGCAAAAAAAGACAATATTTTTTTATGTAGAAAGAAAAATGCTATTTGTTGAATCATTTTGAAATCTTATCACTAAATGGGCCATCTTAAAGTTGAATGTCAATCTGTCTCTTTTTAATTCGTCGTCGAACGGCGTCACTATCTATTTCACTCTATCACATCTGTCCTTCTCACTTTTTGAGTACACAAAAGTATTTTTTATAATAGTATTTTTATGAGTTTTTTTGAAATGTGGCCCTTTTGCAAAAAAAATAAGCAATAATATTTTTGTGGAAAGAAAAGTGCCAATTGTTGTACCATTTTGAAATGTAATATTGTTTGTACCAATTACTAGATTGGTCCAAAGAAAGCAAAGTGGAGCAATGAAAGTGACAAGTGGAATAGTCGATTGAAGGGGCAGTTTTAATTTGTACAACGCAAAAACGATTTAGAAAGTTTAAAGTGGGAAATACTTACGGTTTGGGTATCAATATCCATACTCTTTGGAAAATAATCTCAATTAATTGTTTACTCCTTATTAGAGTAATTTCTTATTTACAGTAGGGTTAATTTGTTTCAATTCAGTGAGTTGGAGAGTGTGAAAATAACATATCTAAAATAATATTTTTTTTGTGTATACTTTTATGTTAAGTATATCTTGTTATTACATTCCGAATAATATAATATAATATTAATATAGTTATAATCAAATGATATTAATTAACATTGACCATTTTGAGAAAATAGGTTTGCAAAATAATTTTAGCCAAGTGCGAATTAGTCAGAACAAACTTAGTGGCGGTTCGTGGGGGAAAAACAGATGGGGCACATATAACCAAATTTTGGAATGGGGATAGGGAAATGCGTCGCAACTAATACATTTCTTAGTATTATACACACACTTTGCTGTGTTGAAATACGAGTGTAACTGTCAGACATCAAATTTTTATTTCATTTTTTAATTGTTAGTTAGTCACTGAACATGAAGTCAATTGTTAGTCACTGAACATATTACTGTCATATATAATAAAAATATTTATATTGATGTTCAATCTTATTTGATAGAAATTATGAGAAAATCTACATATATGAAATTTAAAATTGATTGTGCAATAATTATATAATTTCGAACTGTTTTGGATATTTTATAATATTATTTTCTCGGTGGGGCTTTGTGCGTGTTGCCAATGATTTTCTAATGGTAGGAATTTAAAAAAAGACTCAGGCATGAAATCCTACCTAAGCTGCGTTTCTCTGCCGTCTCTAATTTATCGCTTCTCGAGCCTCTATACGGATGTTATATAATAAACGGATAGTCGCCTGAATAATAATGAGAATGTGGAGGCAGAGACGGTGTATAGCATCCTACGCACTACATCGAAAACCTAAAAAAAGTTCGTATTGGACCGAAGTGCCTGCAATTAAACGAATAGTGTTCCATCCAATCGATCTAAATGATCGTGTGAGACGAACCTTTAGGGTTAAATTTAAATTGGTTTAATATTAGGGCAACTAAATATTAGAATACGTGTTATTTTTTGAGATTTATAGCTTAAGGGAAGGTATAATATACACCAAGGTAGCGTGAGTAGTTTTAATATATTTAACTACCGTGGCGTATATCCCGGATTGGTTCACACAATGTTTAAAATTAATGTTAATTTCATATTTTTGTTGCAATATCCCGAACAGAACACGTCTGCGATGTCATATGAGAACCAGTGTAAAGTGGTTTGATTCTCCTCGACGTTGAAGAATTACTAGAAGCCTTACATTGTAATATCACATGAGTATAGTAGCTATTACACAGGCAATATGTTATACCAAAAAGTATTCAGTTACCACATCAGAGTGGGAAGAATCGATATCGTTATTGGTTATTAATGTTATTCGCAGGCAATATTGTATGAAAGTCGTTTGAAAAGTTGATACAGATATGGTGCAAGTATGAACAAATTACTATGATATTTGTCAAGTATGATTTAATAGATAGCGTATTACGAAGTTCGCGTCAGACGCGTGCTTTTAGTTGTTTGTTTGTGGCGATTCTATAAAACAATGGCGAAACTTCTGCCATTTTCTAAAAAATGGATTAAAATGAAATTTGAACTGTTTTGTTTTAAATAGTTTAACCTCGACGAACATACAAAAAGAGTTAGATGCTGCTTTAAAGTATTCTTCCAATTCGTTTTCGACAGTAAAAAGTGAACTGTTCTATTTGTATGTCGACGTACATTCACTTACGATGACGAACATCCAATAACGGTTATGACCAGAAAATCCTTATAAAAATCCATAATGTCGTATTAAATGATCGCTGAATGAAGGTCCGCGAGAAGAAAGTGCATGAATGCGTCTGCATACACGTCTCGGGGTATTCCCGAAAACTCAATGACCTGAGCTTCAAAACTGCTTCACACACATCATTTTGGCCGGATTTGACGATTACTTTTTCTACACAAACCTACAAAAATGGCTCACTAGACGAAGGCTCACTTTAACTAATAAGGTCAAAGTTGAGAGAACCACTTATTTTGCAGAGTGGGGCCAATCTGAGGATATGATACTGAGGATATTAAAAAGCTGGAATGTCGGATATCTAAATGTATCGAATTAAAAGACCTTTGAATTAAAAAAAAATCTCAAAAATCATGTTTTCTTTATTAAGTCAAAATACCGTAACGTACTTTTGTCCTCCTATGTTAACTAGTAGTGAACCAGCTATTCCAGATTATTTTCATTTTACACTGCAAGTTTTTATAATGGGGCCAGTGTGTTCCTGGGGATTCAGTACTTGACAGTTCGTTTTATTTGGTTGATGCAATATGATTTAAAAACAAATATTTCCGGTAATTTTCAACATTCAAATCTTAAATTTGAGTTTTGGCATCATCCTTGATCATCAGTATCATAAGACTCACACGAGAATGATGATGGGTAATTATTACCATTAAAAGTGTATGTAATAAAAATATAGGCATTTGTATAGTTTTGAACTAGAGATTTTTTTTCTCATCCCATTATTTTTCTTGAGTTATTCCTATTTGTATATGGAGTGGTGACTTTTGTAGACATTTTGTTCATACAGCTTTCCATCGACCTTTAAATCAAAAAATAGATTTAAATTATCTTAAACAAATTTTTTGGACATGCTTCAAACATTTTTAAGTTCTAGTTAAATTTCCCTTTCCCATCTTCTGTTTATTTATTAAGTGGTTCTAGTTCTATTATCTTGCTTTCTAGTGATTAAAAACAAACAAAATGTTCAGTTTTCGAACTAGATGTGATCTATAATAAGTAAAATTTCACAGTGAAAACGATATATAGTTTAAATGTTCAACACTGGATTTGTAGTAATTATATAATTTATATATATTTGAGGTAAAGCGGCAAACACTTGAACTTAAGTTGAACTCTGAGTTCACTTTTTATTTGTTAAATTTGCGGGAGTATATAAATGCAAACGCATAGAACACAATAATAGAATAATAGAATCGGACAAAATGAAGATGGAAGAAAACAGAAATGTAACGGTTTTCAATGAAATCCAGCCATATTAGAATGATACTAGCAGATACCGATATTTAGATCAAAGGCAATTAAGTGGATGTTTCGACAATATGTAGGGTGATTTTTTTTGTGCGTGCGTACTTTAAATTCAAATAAAACAGTAACCGATTTAGATGTCCTGAAACTATCTATTTTATGTGAAATAGTCTTCGATTGAATTAGTGTTTGAAAACAATTTCAGACTAATGTCCGCCAAGGCTACTTCTGACAAAGCGAATTCTGTCAATATAATTTTCGACAACTTTTTCAAGTAATTGGAACCTGTATGTCTGCCATTGCCCGAGTTATGTTAGCTTCCAAGGCGTCAATAGTTGATGGTTTATCGGCATAAGCCTATGATTTAACATAATTTTAAAAAAATCTAAAGGCGTTAAATCACATGACCTTGATGGCCAATTAACAGGTCCGTTCCTCGAAATAGTTTTCTCACCGAATTGTTGCCTCAATAAATCGATTGTTGCGTTGGCTGTATGATATGTGGAATCATCTTGTTGGAACCACATCTCCTCCCGATCAATAACATTCAAATTCGGAATTAAATAATCCACGTAGTCAATAACAAAGCTCAACTTTCTGCGAACGGCGTCGAATTGATAAATTTGGATCTTCATCTACTGTACCAGCAACAGCGGCAATATTTTCTTCGGAACGCACAGTTTTTTTGTCTTGTTTTTTGTTTTATTATCGAGCAGCATGAAATGCGTTCGGAATTTGTCGATAATTCGGCAAATACATTACGAAGTTCAAATTCATGATGTTCGATCCATGATGATTTGCCAGACTATTGAGACACAGATTTACAGACCTGCTCGCAAACTCACAGTTCTTTTGAAAGCGACACCTATTGGAAGTTCGGACACGCTAAAAAAATCACCCTTTATTTGAACTAAATGCACATTAAGAACAAAATTTTTCAAATAATTTACAATGTGTAAGAGTTACTATTTTTTATTAGTAAATTGATAATTTTATATAATTTTATCATTAGTATATTTTATGGTAAAGTACAATTTTAACAAATATACGGGTAATTGGCAATTAAACCCCTACATCTAAACACTTCTAAACCCCTAAAAACTTCTGCTTGTGGCACGATCAAATCAATTTGTTTGAGAATATAGTTACAGTTAATATGGTAGTCAGTAATTTGAAAAGAAAAATTAAATAAGTGTACAAGTCTTTTCTGTTCGAGTGAAACATTATTAAATATACTAGGTAGTATTATAATGAAATCGTCTTTAAGACAGAAACTATAACTAATAATTCTTCGTTATAGCCTTAATACTAATTACGACATTAATTGATTTTTAGGTGACAAAATTTATAGTTTTTAAACTATGATACAATAGTAAACTGCTAATATTACGATGGTGAATCAAATATAAACCGGAATTGTTTTATACGAATTTATTATTCATAAAATAATACAAGAAAACCATTCATCATTTTTCAGCATAGTCTCCTCCACGCTCTACACATTTTTCCAGCGGTTTGAAGCTTATGAATTTCTTGCTCGTAGAAACTTTGAATTTGGGTCATCAGCCAATTGCGCACGAAGTCCTCAACATCTTGATCGTTGTCGAATCGTACCCCTCCAAGTGGTTGACAAATCTGGGCTGTATGAAGGGTGTTCAAGGGTTTCCCAGTGCATATTCTCCAGTTTTTCCTTCGTTAAAATCTAACATATTGAAGCCAAGATGATTTCTGATGATTGTTTGAGCACTTCCAAAGCTAGCACTCACCTTTAAAGCGATTTCATGAATAGTGAGCCGCCGGTCACTTTCGACAAGGTCGCAAACTGCACCAATGTTGTCAGCAGTTACACTTGACTTGGAAAGTCGATTATGACTTACATTTACCACACTTTCTCGTCCACTCTTAAACTTCTTGATTCAATGAAACACTTGGGTCTTAGACAGGGTATCTTCTCCATACTGAACCTTCAACTGAGTTAATTTCGGATGGTTTAACGAATGCCTTGGTTAAAAACTTTATTTTAATCCATTGCCCAACCGACTGTGGAACCTGTTGCTCACTCATGCCAGTACTGACAAAAGAACTGAGTGAAACAGCTCACCGAGCGTTCCCCCACTCCTAATACAAATTTGCTGATATGATACCGAATTGAAACATTGTTCCTTATGGGTATCTTATAGGTAAATTATTCCAAAATAATTTTAATACCTATAAACTCTTGAACTGTACCTAAAACAGAGATTATCAAGACATTTTCCAAAACAAAATGTCTCGAGGAAATATTGCTGATTGTTTACTAGTTTGCTGCCATTCCCTACAAGCTTTTGAATGTCAATCCAATTTACTTATACTATTAGTAACAAAAGTATTTGCTTATTTTCCTTTCTTTACAAATAAAGAATTATAGTTTATTGCTCAGAGGTTTAATCGATTTCAACTTTTTGCTCTGACAAATAAACATTTCTTCTTTAAAATATGTTTTTTAACGTTTTAAAGCTTTTAAGAAAAAACGTTAAAACGAGTAAAATAAGTCGCGAAATTAGGCCAATTTTAATACATTCTTTTTTTTTAAACATCAGAGCAACTGACCGCTCTCATGAGATTTGTGGAGTAAAGAAAGTGCAGCATCAATCTGCACTACTCAGCTTCAGATTCAAAAAGTTCCGGGAAAAAGGGCAATATCAGATCGTATACGGTCCTTCGATGACGACGTTTTAAAAGCAGCTATGACTGCAGATCCTAGAACAAGCACTAGGAAACTTTCAGAGCAATTAGGAGTATTCCACATTATTTGCGAAGCATAAAAATGGTGTTAAAGAGCTGCAAAAACACAACTAAATACCTCAAAAATGCAACTATTTTTATTACACCTTAGTGTATACTAACACTAAACTGCACTATTCTAAATAACTATATAGTTGAACTTCTGAAATTAAAGCGAATCATTAAGTGATTTCTTATCAATAGTTTCTTCTAAGTTCAATAGTTTCTAAGCAATAGTTTAATCTATATGTATTACCTGAACATTACTTTTAAAGTTTAATAATTAAACACAGTCAATCAATATAACTAGGTATTAGTATTCATTAAAACACATTTTTGATGTGCATGACTATTTTTAGCATTTCTTTAAAATACACAAAATTATTTCAGTATTCACATATTTGACAAGTAAGTTGTTCCACGAAGTACAGACAAAACTGTACCACTGATAATTAAATTAAATCTTACCAAAATATATTGTATATTTATATGTACATCCAAAAATATGTCCTGACTAATAATCCAAGTAAAACTTAGAACCATAATAAGATCATCCCGATAAAAAAAATATTCTAAAAGCTGACCAAATGGAAAGGCTTGTTTATCTAGGTTTACTGCCATCTTTACAACCCCATCCAGTTATTTACGTCTAAAACACTGTCTAAACTATATTTTAAATTATATTTAATAACTTGTATTTGTTTTATAACATAATTATATCTCTGTCTCTTTTCTCGCAGCCTCTTTTAAATCGTCATGATCCACTTATATCCTCTAGGAAGATATGACTCATACTTTCTGCAAATGATAACTTTTTGAGAACTTTAAATTGATTAATGTATCAATTTGGTCTTCGAATCATTGTTATCGAATAGGTAAATATACATCATTGAATTGCTAGGAAAATTCGTCTTTACGTACGTGCTGTATGTGCGTCCATCTTTAGTTCTTTCAGCCATCCATCTGTCAGTCCATCTGCGGCAAGTGATATTTTGTGTTCATGTATCTGATCCCTACGTATCGATGAATAATATAATCGTTTTATTATACGTAGTTTAATCTGCTTGGAAATACTGTGATTTTTATACATTTTGTGAGTTCTGCAAATTTTAAACTAAGATATAATAGTAAACTTCTAATAAAAATTCGAAAGCTTCCAAATTTGCTGATCTGATGCCGGATGGTCTGTTACAGATTTCGCAATTCCATTTAATTCGCCTTCATAACGCTTCTTTTCATTCGCAATACTTGCAATTGAAAGCTAATCTTCAAAGATTAATTTAATATAATCAATATCAATATTCGAAATAAAAATACCTAAAAGGGAAACCAACTTTAACCCAACTAGAGTCAACTATAGTAGCATGTTTACAGGTATATTTTTATGTGTAGATACGAGGATACGAGATAGATGTTAGAGTATAATTCAAAAAAACATATAAATCACCATCATAAATGATTTGAAGCATTCCTTTCTGCATTTTCTAAAACTAAAAATTGCATTTGAAATGCTGAAAAGCAATTATCAACATAAACGCAATTTCATTCCGTGATTCTAAATCATCTATCGACAGGTTGTTTAACCCTCCACCTACTGCAATCGAGCCGGTATTAGCACAAATCATTGATCTTAAAGACAAATAACTTATAGTAACATTTTAGATGTTACTTGTTTTGATCTCGTGATGGCATTAGTATTTGTTACTTAGTAGAGGACAACAACTCAAGGTTTATCAGGGCAAGAGAATAATTCGATACAATTTTTATCCATGTTGTTTGTTTAATTTGTATTGTCAAATATTTGAATTTTATTACACTTGGAATTTTGCATTTTTGCAAGGGTATGTATGAGGATTAGATTGGTTAGAAGGGAAATAGGAGAAATACACAATATTCAATTTTATGTGGTATTTCATTTGCATTAAACTGTATTAACTATTGTATGAAGGACTATGACTATGGTAATAGATCACCTTTTATATTGATTCGAAGTAACCTGACTTATATTGCCATACCAGAATCCCAGCGTAGATATAGAAAGGGATAAGACCTTAGCCACCAAGATTTCCAATTTTACCAGTTGCGTACGTGTGGGATATTATTGATAGACTATTCAATATATTTACTCTCACTAAAATACTAGGCATAAGGTACAAGAAATTTAACCAAATCTACTATCTAATTCGATCAAAGCTTAAGCTTAAACACATTAATCAACGTCTAAAATACTTATATACATAATAATTAATAAAATATAACAACCAATTCAAGGTGATCATATTTTAGCCAGTACTTTATTAAGTAAAATTCGATGCGACAGATCCCGCAAGAGTTACAAAATAATATAATATATTATTAATTAATTTGTCCGTTGAATAAAAGTGATAGATAACGAAGTATAAAATTGTTTTATTCCATTCTTTTTTTTAGTGTAATATATAATAAAATGAATGATAATTTATTTGACACATTGGTTTAAAATCACCATAAAAATAATTTTCTATAAAAAAATTAGATTTGTCCATCGATGCACAAGGTAACTGTACCAGACTTTCTACAATTTCTTCGGTGTTCATTTATTTCAGCCTGGTCATCGTGCTGAAGATTGCGTTGGCCAAGGTCGACTGGTAGATATAACGCCATACCCCTCTCACCCCGTTCATAAATGACCAGCGCTTTTAAGCTATCGCAAGGTTTATGAATCGACCGCAGCTTTATAGAGCTGCTTTTTTTAATGCAACGTCAGATAATTTTACAACTATTGCATATCCATATATATATATATATATATATATATATATATATATATATATATATATATATATATATATATATATATATATAGGTGTTTTGGTTAATAATAATGTCGATTTTGCTAAGAGATTGCTTTATAGACCCAAGCATTCAACATCACAACCAGTGCGCAAGATACATGGAAAGAAGGATTTGCTGGTATTTGGTGGGATAATAAGGTAGCTGCGAAACGATTAATGGCGATCGATAGCGACAACAATTGATAAAACTAAACCGAGCATTGAAGGAAGAATGACCATAATTCGTACAAAGACACGATAAAATAATTTTTCAACATGACAATGTTAGGCCCCATGTTGCAAAATGTGTATTCATCGGACTTAGTCCCTTCGTACTACCACCTATTTCGAACGATGCAGAACGGATTTTCAAAACAACAATTCAACTTCTTCGTAAGAATGTAAGCGTTGTAACGCTTACATTCTTACGAAGAAGTGAAAATTTGACTTGATGAATGGTTGGGTTCAAAAAATCAAAAGTTCATTTGGCGCGGAATCAATTTTTTAACAGAAAATGGGAAAAAGTAATAGCTAATGATGGCCAATACTTTGATTATTAAGGTAATTTATTTTGTTATGGAAATAAAGGCTCAAATGTTGCGAAAACATCGGCATTATTAAGGGAAACACCGATATTTTATATACAAGGTGTTTGGTGCATCAGTTACCAAATTAAAATGGCCGATAGGAGGAGTCTTTTGCTATCTCCTCAGCCTTCATAAAACATTATTGGGCCCACAGGTTTTTTTATGTTAATTATTTAATTGAAAAATTGTTGTAGGGTTTTAATCAAAATTACATGCAAGCGACATCTAGCGACAAGCAACATCAATTTTTTTTTAAGGACTCGCAAATTTTTTGTATGAAGTAACAATAGATTTAAAGCCCAACTTTAAATTCCAAAAAAAAACTATAAGGTATCATGTTCTGAGAGAGAGAGAGAGAGAGTGTGTTTACATTTATAATATTAGTAAGATTAACAAAAATCATATAAAAACTCACCGAAACTTCAATTAATTTTTTAATTAATAGTTCTTGATCAATTTTCATGAAAATAAGGATAATTCCTGCAAAATTTTCAATTATGTGGGACTTATAGTTAGAAAGCGGGTTTATTGTATATTTTAGGCCCCGCCACCCCTATTGGGAGCGGATTTTACTATTTCTGTCAAGTTTCAAGTTTGTAGCACTGACAGTTAAAAAACAGGTGTATTTGTACTTGGGAGCGGATTTTCGTATAACCCGTCATAAGTGAATGTCTCTGAAGTATAAGGAATATTTCTGCCAAGTTTCAAGCCTATAAAACATTTACACCCTCACACCTCAATTCACCCCTTTGGGAATGAATTTTCTAAAATTTCATTTTTAGTAGATTTTTGTGTATTATAAGAAACATTCCTGCCAAGTTTAAAGTCTGTAGGACTTATAGTTAAAAACGGAATTTTTACATTTAACACCCCCGCAAGCCCCCTTCGTTGATCGCTATGTAGCAAAAGGAACATATCTGTTAAATTTCAAGGTCTGTAGGTCTTATAGTTCCGGAGATTTCGTGATGAGTCAGTGATAATAATCCAAAATAGTATTAATCTTTTGGTTCAACGGATGATTGAAGTGATAATTTATATATCTCCCTGAAGCTGAAAGTTTTTGGTCACCACCATTTGACTTTATAACTAATGTGCCTAAGAAAGGGACACCACAATTTTTCTCAGTTTCCATCGTAAACCTGATGTGTTGGTCAATCGAATTGAAAATAGCCAATGTCGTATCCAATAGATTATTAGGCACTGCAAAAATTAGATCATCAACGTACTTGTAAATAAACGGCAACGAAAAGAGCATCCCTGATCCCTGATAACAACATTCAGTAAGTGATCCATAACTATTTATCCCATCCGCGTACCAAACTTTTGTCTGCAAAACTCATCCTGGAAAGAAAAATATGAGTTGTAAGCAAACGCTAGTAAAACGAGACAATTAAATTTAAAAAGTGTTGTGCGATTTTCAATCCTTAGCCAGAGTGCTTCTAGAAAAGCTTTATATGAGATGTTAGTAAACAAAGACACCACATCCAGAAAAACCAATACATAATCCTGGATACGATGGAATCTCTCACTGAATTCACAAAGAAAAAGGAGTCTTGAACATTCTCTATATCTCTTATCTCTGTGTCTGTCTCTATGTCTATATTATATATATATATATATATATATATATATATATATATATATATATATATATATATATATATATATATATATATATATATATATATTTATATATGGAACCTTTGGTGTGAGACACTAAACTCAAAGAGACTTACCACTAAACATTGAATCATTTTTTTTTAAGTACTCGACGCATGCATCATCAGGAGATGATTTAATCAGATTAAATCATCTTCTGATGATGCTAACATGGTTAGCGAAACGTGCGTCGAGAACTTTAAAAAAAAGTGATTCGGTGTTTAATGGTAAATCTCTTTCAGTTTATTATTTCTTCCCAAGATTCAAAGATTATTTTTTTCTCAAAGTGGGGGTCGCCTTCCAAATTTCAAATTTCTACGCATTGTTGTGAATTGACACAAAGTACTTAATATAGCAGTATATAAATGACATTTACAGTTCAATCAGTATAGCCGCTATTACATTTTAAAGTTCTGACAGTTTTATTAGAAAAATCATGAGTAGTTGTAAGTAGTGAAATATTAGAAAAATCTCTTCAATCAATAAACGCCTTAAACAAATTTATCCAAAAAAAAATTAAGGTATCAGTGAATTTTTTTCTAATTTTGTTAAAAACAAGAATATATTGTATCGAAATATTTAGCAGAATGGAGTAAAGCTAAAGAATAAGTATGGTGTAGGACTTTAGGCATAATCGAAATATTTTAATTTATTCGCATCATTATTTAAATCAGGTGATGATAAATGATTATGTAAAATGCTTGTGATGTAAAATGCTTAGTAGTTCTAAAAGTATTCACCCTTTTATATATTCTCTTTATTATTCGTGCAGGAAACCTAATTATTTTCCCCTTCATTGACCTATTGACCCTAAGACACGTTCTTAAATTTTAGCAAAGGGCTGGCAACCTATCTCCAGATCATTGAGATTAAATAATAAAATTATATGAATATTCATGATTATAAAAGCATACAAGTATATGGGGTTTCTAATAAAATAGAAAAAAGATATTTCCTTTTAATGTTAAAATATTCCTTAAAATACAAAGGAAAATTTTAATGTATTATTATTACTTTTACGATAATTTTGATTTTAGAACTTTAAAACTGTTAAATAAAAACTTTATTTAGTTTTCTAGTTTAATAATGTTTTATTTGAGTAGGCGGAATTTATCGTCAGTAGAGTGTATTATTAGTCCGAATTTAAAAAAGAATTATTGGTCTAGAACATTGGGATTTTTCATTTCGAGAAATCGCCAATTCCACTAACATAAATCAGGCTATTATAATGAAATGTCATACGGAGCTTGGTAACTCCAAAAATTGAAGAAAAGTCGAAGACTCACCAACAGCATTCGAATGGAATGATGTTTAAGATTCAGGGTCCTATTATCTTTTGAATTTCGAACCTGATCTGTGATTAGTATAACAAAGATACAATATTTCAAGAATTAGATCATTCTTATCCTTATTCGACCCATGTTGAGATATTTTGGGAAGTACATACACACATTATTATCAAAATCAAGAAAGTAATTCTTGCAGTGGTAACGATGTTTTACGAAAAATATTATCTCAAGTACCTATAATTCATGTCATTGTGCTTTCATGTTGCTCTACATATGAATCCCATACCGTGCCCTGTTCAGTATACATGTCTCTCAACATCAACCTGAGGTTCACATGTTTCTCTACATCATCGTCTAACACTTCTTTGGAATTCATCAACAGTTATTATTGAACTTGACTTGGTTCCATTCCACGTTCTAACGGTATTATTTTCCATATCATAGTAATCGCTGCCGTTGATGTTCGGGGCTTAGAAAATGGGGATCATATGGTTCCAGTTCAAATGACCTTATACGGTAATAAGCCACTATAACACTTACAAGGGCGCCTTTTTTTCTAAGGTTTCCTTAATGGGTATCAGTTGCAGATTGAGTTGCCGAAAATCGGTCCCTGATGACTATGAGTCGTTGTTAACTGTTTATGCTCATATCTTGGGCATTATTAAATAAATCTTGTCAACATCGCACTATAGTAGTATTTCTGTATGGGTAGCGATTACTCGAAATGGAAAACTTTCCTCTCGTAAACCAATAATTGGGTTTATTTGAGTTCGCCCAATATAGTTCAAACAATAAACATTTTGAAACCCCAAAAATAAACTACAAAAGATACGCCTTAAATAACTTAAAAACGTAAAACGACAGCCACTTATTAAATTTTAAAGGTTTTTAGCTTGCTATAATACCCATATTTTACGAAACAAACCATTAATATCGAATACTCTCTTCAGAGACAGGGACTTACAATTTCTACAGCAGCTAGCAGGGTAAATGATAATGTGCTAAATACATTCATCTTTTTGGTTTGGAGCATTTCACATTTGAGAGCAAAGTAACGGACAAATCAATCAATAATTTGTTTGTCATTTGTTTTTTGTTTGTCAATGCCTCACACTTGTTCAAACAATGCATGACATGTTTGAAGAAAACGAAGACTCGAACATCATTATGAGCGATGAAGCACATTTTCATTTAAACGGGGTAGTCATAAAACAAAACTACAGATTTTGGGGCTTAGAAAACCCACATGAATTGTATCAGATACCATTATATAGTCCAAAAACAGCCAAACTTTCGTGTTCGTAAAAACGGCTTCACTTGAATGACATTATCACACAATAGCAACTGTATGAAAGCAATTTATATCATTTTTAAGAAACTATAAATTAGATATAAGCGAGATCTAACCAAGATAGCGAGTCTAACCTTAATATCAATATTAGAAGAGAAGTATTATACATATTCCTCAACATGGTACCTTGCAGACGGGTAACAACTTTATTAAGCAAAACGCTATGCGACAGGCCCTTTCAAGAAATAAAAGGAAAGCGCAAGAGCAAAATGAGACACCTTAATAACGGGCTTCCTCAACGCTCGATTCTCGCACCTGTCTTGTTTAATCTATATATCTCAGCCATGCCACACACAACGTCAACAAAATTTGGGTATGCCGATGACCTGGCTCTTACTACTCGCAGTAAAACCATAGATGAAGCTAGTAATATAACAGTCAGAAGACTGTATTGGAAAAATATTTCACTGATTGGAGACTAATCCCAAACATGAATAAAACTGGTGTCATGTTTCCACCTCAATAACAAATAATCACATCTGGAGCCCCAAGTATACTTCAATAACAACTCACTACGTTACGATTTATACCTAAAATAGTTACAAGTAACAATGGATCGAACACTATCATATAAAAAACATCTGGAGAATACCGCAGCTAAAATAAACATCATAAAGAATTTAATTCACAAACTTTGCGGTACCACTTGGGAAGCAAACGCATCTACCCTTAAAACATGAGTTCTTCACCTGATCTACTTGGTTACTGAATACTGCGCTCCAGTCTGGCTAAACATCAGTCCCGTGAAGATGATTAACACCAAACTCAATGAGACCGTGAGAATAATCAGTGGCTGTTTTAAAAACAGACCTCTACCTTGGCTTCTCACTCTGAGCAATATTGGACCTTCCACTATCTGCAGACACTAAGATTAGCCAGGGAATACAATAAAATACTATAACATCCCCACCTCCCAGTACACAATGACTTGTCTGCTGTCGGCCTGTGGAGACTGAAGTCTATATCCCCCTACTGCTGTTAGCAGAACAACTCCTGGGAGAAAATTTCAATCTTAATGTAAAACAGAGGAAATTCTGAAACATTTCGGGACCGGGTCAGGCACTTACAGCACCTATACCAGGAATGGAGTTGCACCGCCACGAATGGAAGACACTCAACAGAATAAGACCGTCTCGTGACTCTGTCTACAAATGGGGACTGACTGGGTCACCGGCTTGTGATTGTAGAGAACCCCGCCAAACCCTTCATCGCATTGTGGCTGAGTGCCTTCTTACATCACATGGTGAGAAATTAATGATGTTTTTGAAGCCGCAGACTAGATTGCATCAATGCTTAAATGCAATCAATGATTTTAAAATTTGATGTACTTATTCTGATATCTTAGATTCTATATATGTATTTTTGTCCTTTCCAATTTAATCTGTCTATGTGATGTAAGTCATACGCTAAATAAATAAATAAATAAATAAATAAATAAATAAATATACCAATATTATATTAACCTAAAATATCTATCGTCCGTTTATAGACATCTAAAACTAAAGAATCATTCTCTAATAGAAACATAAAGTCCCCAGATCAATCGTAAAAGCAAAATAATGAAAATACAAAAATTAAATTTTACTCAAAAGAATAAGACAAAATTGTAAATAAGATCAATACATTTGATATACATACAAACAAAGGCTATTGATAGGACCGAAGTGAAAGTAGAAAAAAGGTCAGTCTCGTGACTCATGTCTCAAAAATTCTAAAAATATTCAAAAAATGCAATAACATTAAAAACAGAAGAGACAATTTTTTTAATCTTAAACGAATAACACTGATATTATTAAAATAATTGAAAATACAACAAACTTTAGGGGGGCCAAAATGATGTGAATAACTGGTATGGAATTAATAATCAAAAACACTATGAATTATTATGTGAAAGTTATGTTCTTATTATGACATTAGGCACGGTTAGTATTACGGTATAACTAAAATTTTTGCGCATTTGAGGTACTTAGTTTATTCACTGTTTGGAACCAATCAATCAATTTGGTTCAATCCATCTTTGAGCAAGTAATTCTATTCCTCCTCCGTACCTCGATGCTCTCAAAACTTCGGCATCGAGTTCCGGCTTCTGGAACTTTTTATACCGCTTTTGATATACTTTTTAAAAACGCAAATACTTTTGTTACACTCTACTTAGATCGGTGACTTGTTCCCTTCAACTACCTTCTTCTTCCAACTTCCAACCAACTATTAATGTAGTTTTTGACTTATTTTCCTACTGTTCATGATTTCTATACCTTTCATTAGATAATGGTAAAAACGCATGTGTTTTCTGTTCATCTTCCTAAAATATCCAAAATTAATGTTAATCAAACATATGCTCACCGAAAAGTTATGTGAATTTTAAACTCTCAGATACACAATGAAGTTGCGCAATACTAACGAGAAACACAAGAACAAATTGAAGCAATAAACCTCGCCAACTTTTGGGCCAGTCCAATACGTTACATATTTGTAGTTTTTTTTAATTGAATTAAGCTTTTGTTCGAAATATCAAATTATTAAATAAAATATCTCACGAAGTTTTACTTGTATGTTTATTGTGGTGCGAGATCCCTAATGACATTGCATTCGGTTTTAAATATTTGAACGTAGTTTTGACATTGCTGCAAAACGATGGAAAAACACACATTAGTAGAAAAGGAAACGCCTATAAAGGGTAATGGCAAATGATGGACAGGGTTGTATTCTAAATTTTATTATGGTTTAATATATATATATATATATATATATATATATATATATATATATATATATATATATATATATATATATATATATATATATATATATATATATATATATATATATATATACGAGGGTAGTCTCAAAAGTACCCGACCTGACTTGTAGATGGCGGTAGTTGTTTAGTATTTGTTTGGCAGCCATTAATACTGAACGCTTTCAGTGAATTTGTAAACATGGAAAAAATTGGTCATCGTTACAATATTTTCATTTGAAAGGTTTCAGTCCAACCGATATCAAAGCGGAGCCAAATTTTACTCTGAAGGAGTCTGAAAGGCTGTACGAGCTGCCAAGACGAACATCGCAGTGGTCGATCAAATGAGGAGACTACGCCAGAAATGGTGAAGAAAATCCACAAAATGGTATTGGATGAACGTCGACTCAAAGTGCACGAGCTAGCAGATATGGCAGGCATTTCAAAAAGTACCGTACGTCGCATATAGACTGAAAATTTCGACATGAAAAAGCTCTGCGCAGGATGGGTGCCGCGTTTACTCACAATGGAACAAAAACAGCGTCGTGAGGATATTTTAATCGAGTATTTGGCGAAGATTCACTGGATTAAAGCTGAGTTTTTGCATCGATTCATAAATGTGGATGAAACATGGGTTCATTACTTCACACCTGAGACGAAGGAACAGATAGACTGAAAAAGGAGAATCAGCTCCAAAGAAGGCGAAGGTAGTTGATTTGGCTCGCTCAATTGAAGAAACCACCAAAAACATAAGATGTAAAATCCGTCAAGGAATTACTTTAGTTAACTTTGTAATAAGACTGGGTAAGGCCTCATGCCTCCTGAAAGCTATTTTATGTTGGTTGTTTGGTTTCCCCAAGTCAGTAGGCTTGTCAAGATACTATGAGATCAATGACAAAATTAGGAGTTGATATCCAAGAGCAATGGTGGTCGGGGTTAATTCGTAGCCGATAACAGTAGGCTGTAGGCAGTTAACGTCTGTTGGTCCAGACTGTAAATAGCCTCAGTTGTTGAAGCACTTATAATCATCATAATATAATCATAAATCATTTACCTTTAAATTCTAAGCATTCTCTTAAATAATTTATTGTAATATCTGACATTTCTTCTTTTCCATCCGCTTTATTCGTTCCAAACCAATTTGATACTAGAAGGGTTTACTGACTGCAAGGGATACTTTACAATTTTTAATGTTCCCTTTTTTCTTTTTCGATAGAAAGATGTTGACATAATTTATATGAATATTTTGAATTATAATCATGTTCGAAGATACATCATCTTGAAGAAAAATAACCTTTATTAATTTTTTTCTCTATTTTGAATAGACTAGGAAATGTATAAGTTTGGTACGCTATTAAGTATTGTTTCAGACTTAGGCATTTTCAAACCGACTCAAAAGTCAAGACACGTTTTTCTCCTGTTGTTCTTTTAATCCTGTTCACGAGAATCCGGTTCACAAAAAAAATTGCAACGAACCACCAAAGGGGTTCAACGGGCCACTCGTACTGAAGACGCATCAGGCATTGGTCTGCCTCCAATCCAAAGGGAACAATGTTGTCACATCGAACGATATGTCATCAATATTATTCCCCTATTTACATACCTCGTATATGAGATGTTTATTTATCTGTCAAAAATCTCTCCATCTGTTTATTACTGTACAAGTCAGTCTTTGTCAATCGAATCAATCGAATTTATCTCGTTGTGTTTGGTAATTTTGGCTTTTTTAAGGCTAAGTATATTCTCAAATCAACTATTAATCATTTTTAACAATATTAAGCGTAAATGGATTTTAAATCATTTTATTTAAAGCTCCATTAAGTTGGGGAGTAGTCCATTTTATTGAGGCATCAGTCCGTTAGCTTCTTGTTTGGTTGGAATTCTACATTGTTCAGACATCCATCAATTCTAATTTATTTCAATTTTTTCTCTTCAGTGTATATAAGATTTGGAACTATTTTTGAGATTTGCTTTTTACTAAATGTTGCTTTTATTAAAGGGGAGTTATGCATTGTGGTGTTCAACATTGAGCTGTTGACGTTGTGATTTTATAAAATAAAAAAACTGAACTATATTGAGCTAATTACTTTAAAGCACACTGTTCCCGAGAACCACAAATAGGGCTTACTAATGCTTGTAAAAATAGATTAATATATATGAAAATAACGGATAATACAGCCTAATGTGGACTCCGAACTACAAGTCATCAGCTACCGTCTAACTCCGACTAGTACCATCTATGGAATATCAACCTTAGTTTTCTGCTTAACCCTTAGTCACTCAAAAAACTCAACTACTGGTGAGCAACAAATCTAGAAAATCTCTCAGAAGGCATCCTGCATTATCCGCATTATCCATTATCGAAATTTATAATCTTGACTAGAACCCGCTTCCTTGTGCGGAAAGTGTTTTGTAACGTAACACAAATGATAGTTGTGTTTTATTATATTCAATCTTCTTTATACATGGACTAATATGAATTTCATTGTTTCAAAACAATTTTCTAATCATAATTGATATGCCATATGTATACAACATCGATAAACTAACACTTTTAATGCAATATTATGGAAACTCCCCACAGGAAATACATAACTGGCAAGAACGTGACCATGCGCCAAAACACATCCGGTTTGCTTACGGCATTGGCGATTTTCCTGCTGTGGGCTGAGCTTTGCAGGCAGAGAGGATGTGCGTGCAAAAGTAATGCGCAACAACAGTGTCGAATAAATTACATACAGAGATGGATGCCATACTTTTCATTTTCAATTCCAAATCTCGCGTCACTAAACTAATTTGAAAAAAATATACGAGGTGTGAAAATTAAGTAATGAGGCTAATTTTTATAATTTTTTATTCAATTGAAATTACAATTGTAAATTGTCTCCTTGAAAGTAGCTGCCTTGGGAAGCCACACATTGCTGGAGACGGCCTGTTCACTCTTCATAGCAGTACTAAAACTCAATATTCATCAATGTCCCAAAAGAATGTCCTTTGAGGTGAATTTTCAATCTTGGGAAAAAGAAAACGTCACAAGAACTCACGTTTGGAGAATAAGGAAGCTGCGGAGCAACAATAATGTTCTTATTTACCAAAATCTCGACAAAAATTAAATTATATATTATCGTAATGTAGCGCCCAGGTGTTCTTGATATTGGGTCTCATATGAGTGACTCTTTTTTGAAGTTTTTCAAGAATCTTTCGTTAAAAATGCTCGTTTACAGTTTGGCCTTGAACCAGAAATTGCTTATGGACGACCCCATAGGTACCGAAAATGCAAATCACTATCAATCCCTGGCTCTAGTGCTTTATTTCTGGTGGTATTCAAAAATCCAAGACTTAGAATCCAAGGGTCATTTTCAATCCGCCTCAAATGTCAACTTTAAAAGTCGCGGATTCTGTGGATATTTTCATCATTTCTTGCAGTTGAAGGCCTTGCGTAGCGAGGTCCATCTTCAATTGAATTTTGGCATTCCAAGAATGTCTTAAACGAACTGAAAACCTGGCAAACCTTGACAAAACATTCTTTCCTCAGACCTGTTAAAGTTTTGTAAAAATTTCTATTGCTCTCTGCCCAAGTCTGAAACAAAACTTGATAGCGTACCGTTGTTCGAGATTGTCTCCGTTCGAAATTGAATCCGGTTCATGAAAATAATTACTACGGACCACCGAGTGAGTCTAGGGAGTTCAAACTCGTACTGAAGATGAATAAGATATTAGTCTGTTTCCTCTTCAAAGGGAAAGCCAATAGTGTTGCCAGATTGAACATTACGTCACCGCTTTCAGTACTTTATTTACACACCTCGTATTTATGGATGCCTGAAGGATTCTCCATCTACTAAAATATATATTCCCATGTACTAATAAAATATCTAAGGATACCAAAAGAGAAAAGACGAATGAGTAATTACTGTAATAAGTAATTGCTATAGCTATTTTTTATGCATATTAAAAGATAAAATATGATAAATTATTATTCTGATTCCGCTTGCTTAGTTTAGAATTTAATAAACAGTTTACTAAATATACAAACAAATTATAATCAATTATAAATAGTTCATTGTTAATTATAATTTCTTGTTATCTTTTTATTTAAATCATTATACTGAAGTCATAAAAAGTCTGAGGTTTATCCACAAAAAATGATCCAGGGGTCCTTTAGTAGTTCTCATCAGTGAAGGATTGATTTAAATAAGTAATGATAGTTTCGTTTAATGCCCGGTGAATACTTAACAATATTTCCTTCAAATAGCTAACAATAAATGGAGTGTAGCATTGATGGGATTATTGTAGTGAAATACATATCTTTTTGTGAGCCTTCGTACATCGTTTGCCCTTTCTGAAATAAAGGCAACATTCGAAGTTAATGCACGAATTGATGCGATTCGCTTATGTCATCGAATACTCCAGTCGTCGAAATACTTCCAATAGACACTTTTTGATATGTGATTCAGCTTGTTATACCAATTTTGTTTTATAACCTCAATGCACTCAAAAACATCTTCCATGAAGTGAAAATATAGAATAGTGGAAATAAAAATACAGATGGTGTACTATCTGGCAAATTAGGTGCTTCGTTAAATTTTTGGTCAAAATTCGCGTGCAAAGGTCGATGTGTGGAGCGAGACATAATAGTGATGTAAAATCCAAGAATTGTTCGATCACAAATTTGATCATTTTCGGCGAACATTCTCTCTCATTACCGAATATAGCTTGTTGACTGTTTGGCAAAACCAAGGCTGACAGGTTTTCTGCATCATCCCTCTTAAGCTTGAGTGACGATTTTCCACCACTACATGCTTCGACAGATGGCGCTTACTCTACGTGACAATTAGGTTCATTGTTATCAACTTACAGCAAAGTATTTTTAATACCTTTAAGGTGGGCTTTTTAAATCAGAACAATTTCCAATATTTATTTGATAGAATGCACTCTAATTTACCTTTTTGAGTACCGATAATTGTGTATTGACATGTTCCTTAAAGCATTTGATCCTTTGATTAAAGCTTTATTAATAGAATTGATTATTTGACGACTATGTCAGCGAGTGGCATTGCGGGGACAGAGTTGCCAAACACCAGCCATACTTACCTGATCTAGTGGTATGCAATTTATAGTTGTTGTTATATTATTAAAAATATGTTGCAAAAAGATATCGATTCTGCTATAAAATTTAATTCCAGACTTAATTAAAATCACAGCCTTCCTTCTATTATAAATTGTTCTTTCAAAATCCATCGATATTGAAGAAATGATGTAATGGATTTAAACAGAAACCATATTTCAAAAGTTTAAGTTCAATTATACTATTTTTTAGTAATTTTCTTAGTTAGTTACTTCGTTAGTTTGTTTTAAAATTTGGCATTGGTTAGAATCATGTCGAAATGATCATAATAATATTAGATCATTCTGTATCACTCAGCTACTACCCTTCAACTGCAGGATGAAGGCCTCTTCAGCTCAGCATGCTTCCAACTAATGCAGTCCTGAGCTCTCATCTGCTATTTAGGTCCAATACACTTGATGATGGCATCTGTCCATCGTATTTTCGGTCTTCTTCGCTATATAGCCTGCCCATCTCCATTTCAATTCCTTTACTCTTCCTATTATATCGCATACTTTCGTTTAGTCTCTGATCCATGTGCAGAACTTTCTGTCCCGCTTTATAAAGCCGAGCATACACGTTTTCATTCCTCCCAGTGCTACCCGAAGTATTTCACCTGATTGTCAAGAGAGTGTCCATGTTTTACTTCCTTATGTCATAATGGCCAAGACGCACTGATCAAAAACTCTTTAGACAAAGCGGGAGTTTGTTCTTAAAAATTATTGAGCCTACCAAATTAATACATTGCCACATTTAAGCCACATTTAATACACTGTTCCACCTGTTTTGTCTGCCCACAATATATATATTTAGTGCGAAATTTTCACTTCTTTGCAAGAATGTAAGTATTGTTCTGAAAGTTCGTGCTGCATCGATCGAAATAAATAGTAGTCCAAAGGGGTCTGGTGAATACGGCGGATGGGATAGGACGTCCCATCTAACGTTTTCGAAAGAGTTCTTCATACTTTTTACAGCATGGGGCCGAGCACTGTCATGTTGAAAAATTATTTTATTGTGTCTTTGGGCGTATTCTGGTCATTTTTCCTTCAATGCTCGGTTCAATTTTATCAAATGTTGTCGGTATCGATGACCAGTAATCGTTTCACCAGGTCTCAGCAGTTGGTAATACACAGCTGCCCTAATATCATCAAATACACAGCAAAACCTTCTTTCCATGTATTTCGCACTGATTGTAATGTTGAAGGGTGGCCTGGGTCTACCTAGGATTTTTTGCGCTTTGGGTTGTCAAAATAGATCCACTTTTCGTGATCTAGCACAATTCGATGCAAACAAACCTTTTCTTTTCTGTCTGGCAAGCAAAATTTCACTTGTGGTTTTTCGCCCTTCAATGTTTCTTTCCGTCAGTTTATATAGAACCCATTTTTGTTCCTTTTGGATCTTCCTCATGCGTGTAGACGTTCAGAAATGGTGAATTGGGCAACATTCAATGTTTTTGCCAATTGTTTCAATATATGAGTCGAGTATTCATCCAGTAATACTTGCAAATCTGTATATTTAAACTTTTTCTGCTGCCTTGGACGCTCCTTGTCTTTTATATCAAAATCCATAAAGATTTTTAGATTAGAGCATGTACACCATACGCATAAACCAACATTCGATAACTTCCAGAGCCGTTTCTTCAAATGAAAGAAGGTTATTAAACTTTCTCGCAAAACGTCTTCTTCTGGTATATATTTCGACATTCAAAGGTATGAAAAACTACGTTTTTTTGTACAATGACAACTAGTAACCAATTGGCTTTTGATGGCGTATGTTTACCTTCCAAAATCCCATGGACGTCATTAGTATAGACTAATGATTTGGTATAGACCAACAAATGTATTAATAACGCCATACGCCATCGCTTAGCAAAATCGACATAATTAACCGAAACACCTATTATATATATATACTATATATATATATATATATATATATATATATATATATATATATATATATATATATATATATATATATATATATATATATATAGTGAGTATATGAACCGAAACACCTATTATATATATACTATATATATATATATATATATATATATATATATATATATATATATATATATATATATATATATATATATATTAAGTGAGTATATGAGTAGTACAGTTTGTTAGCATAGAAATTAAAAGTTACACCAAATTAATAAGGCCCCGATGTAAAACCTTATTTGGTTTGCCATTATTTTGCGGAATTAACAATAAAGGAACCAGAAAAATTAATTGATGTTTCGTCGCTCCAAAACGCAGTACTTATTCTTCATCCAAATTTATTTTGTCTCCTTAAAAGTAATACCTTCTCACTGCAATGCATTTAATTCAATATTTTTCATAATCTTCGAAACTAAAATGTCTTGATCGGGCTTCTGTGGGCTCAAAGGGACGTCTATAAAGTGGTTAATTCAATGGAGAAAACTGGAAAAAAGTTACTTTATGCCATATATGGTGAAAATGGTATTTTTTTGATTTTTGGCTAAAAATTGAAGAATAATTATTACAGTGTGTCATACAAAAATGCCATGCCATGAATTGTTTTACTACAAATTTGGGCGGTATTTTTCTAGTACTTAATAGACGATTACTCAATACAAGGTCGTTGATTTTGATAATGTTTTCTTCACTGGTTGATGTGGAAGGTCTTCCTGAACAAGATTCATCTTCAATTGCTTCTCTGCCATTACTAAAACCCTTCTACAACTTGTAAATATTTCTTTGTGATCTAGCTTCGTAGCCGTAACAGTGTTTTAATATTTTTAATGCATTAATTAGCCTAAAAATCTCGTTTATTAGACAAAATTTAATGTAAATCTATTTTAAGAAATCGCCAACCAACATTTTTTACAGTTATAAAAGGCCTTATAATTTATTTAATAATTTACTTAACAAGCGAAATGATATGAATCTTCTGTTAGATATCAAGGACAGTCATATCAATTTTAAAAACAAATAATTATATCGAAACACAAATCAGGCGAATTTTTAAAATAAAAGTTACTTTACATTTTGATCATAGTAATATACATATTGTTTTAAGTACAATTTAAATATGAGACGCCACTGAGCTTTTTTTGCTTTCCGAGTAGGAAGTGTATTATATAGATCGTCGAATAGGGAGTTAAAAAGGTAGATCGCCAATGTGGCGTAGATGGCTTATAAATAATAGATAGGGGGTTGGCTTTCGGGGGGTAGTTGCGTGGACTGCAACATTCTAATACGCATTATTTATCCCACGCACCGATTTGCGTGTTCGATAGTCGCCGCATACACGTTAGTCCGATAAAAATCAAACTGGGTCCTCAGAAATTACCGTTATTTTGACCAATTTTCTGTTTGTTTCTGTCTCGAATGTCGTCCCAAAAAAATTCATTCTTTTGTCTATATTATACTTTAATTAGACACATTTTTAACACGATCCATTCTTTCGGTATCCATTTTTGAAGTAAATATCTTAATACTTTTTAAATATAGTCCTCAAAATGTTTGACAGTTTTATTACTAAAATGAACCATTTTCTGGCAATATGTTTAGAAAAATAAGTTTTGATGATTCAGGCTCACAGCACTGATCAGACAGAATTGATGCACCGAAAAGATTAATTCGGATTGTATATATTTTATTTTATGTCGTCTCAAAATAATTTGCGTAAAATTATTTTCTTACAAATCTCATCTTTTTTCGATCCTATCAATTCAAAAGAGTATTTATGGTTTAGTAATTCAACCCAGGAAGATTTCTGAGTTCATATTAAATAAATACAGTCTCAATTTCTCTAATGGAACCGTTGTGTGCAACACTAAACTAGAAGAGATTTACTACTAAACACCAAATCATTTTTTTAAATTTCTGGACGCGCGATTCACTAACCATGTCAACATTATCACGAGATGATTCATGGAGATAATTCATTCTGATCAACTAGATGAGAATTAATCATCTCCTGATAATGCTAACATGATTACTGAAACGCGCGTAGAGCTGTTAAAAAAATATTTGGTGTTCAGTGGTAAATACATAACGGGAATTTTTTACAAATGTATTCTATCGCCTTCAAAATAGACCTCATTTAATGTAGTACAGCCAGCAACTACTCCAGTCGTCGAAACACGTCTTATGGACTGCGAGTGTTGTTTTATGGTTTCCATAGACTCAAAACGTCTCTCAGAAAGTGGTAGTTTAACTTTGGGGAACATAAAAATTCACACGGTGTCATATCTGGTGAATATGGTGCTTGGTCGATGATTTTTGTTGATTTTTTTATTTTGCGTATAAAGACCACGGCGCAATCCTGACTTTTCCCGTCGAATATTATCTCTTAAAGATCTTATAAGACCTCGCACCGTTCATATAATAGTGTTTCTTGAGAGTTTGTCTATTTAGAAGGAATTTCGAGTGAAGAACAATACGATGGAGAAAGAAAATAGTTAACATGCCTTTGATTTTTGAGTGACCTTGACGTGGTTTTCCGCTTTCGGCTCGTTATCAGGTTGCTAGTCCGAAGCTTGTTGCCTGGTTAACATGTCAAATTCATGACCCACGGCTCATCATCCGTAGCGATCCGTTTAGTGAATATAAGGTCTGAATTGGCTCGTTCAAAGATGTTTTCAGCTACTTGTTGACAGTACATTTTTTGAAGAATAATCGGCGGTTTGCTGCAATGCGTATCATGTTCATCATGTTCAAAAGATCAGCTAATTTGATACGAATAAATTCGTGAGACATGTCCGAATTCTATGTTATCTTTTCTAATCTATGAACACTCAACTCCAAAAAGAGTAAATGTGATAAAATCAAACGACGTATCTTACTGGCAAACAGATATTTGCTGATTGTTGATTTCTTATTACGTAAACTCTTGAGAAGTCGTAATTTAACCCGCAGTACCAAAATCCGACTGTACAAAATCTTGATGTATGCTTTAGAAACATGCTTCAATTCTCACACATGCTTCAGAAATATGGGTACTAACGAAGACCGACGTAAAATCTTTTGTCTTTGTCTTTTTCGAACGTTTGTGGAAATTTTGCAACGTCTGGAATACGCGATAGTCAGAGGTTGTCCCATTTTGTTAATATGAAGCATTAAATAAAACATTCCAGTCAACAATTAACAATTAATTCTGGGAAATTGATTACGTGTGACGCACCACATCATTTCAGCCTATTATACGAAATCGACATGAAAATACTCGGAAAATGTGTGATGTTTTTCTTGCAACTACAGGTAGAACTGTTTCGAGGATGGTTGTTAATAAACATACAAACTTGGCAACGATTATTTTAGAATTAAAATTAAACTCTATGCACTTCAGTGATGAACCTAGATTGTTTAGGTGGCCAAACTAGGACTTAGATGGACGTAGAAGGGTCAGACATACCACTAATAATAAAATACCACTATAGGGTTATTTTGAGTGAATGAGAGGAAAACCCCATCAAGAAACGTAAAAAAAGTAAGTGTTACGCACCCTGACTTTGCTAGTCACGTCATACAAATGTTGCAAGAACTCAGCGTTGAAGGAACTAGCTCAGATCAAGAAGACTTTTGCGATTCAGATGATAATCCGGACTATGTTTTGCTTGCTCAATTGCAAGACCCTAGCGAGGAAACGGATGAGGAAGCTCTGATAGAAGGTGAGATTGTGCATGAAAATCAAACTATTGATGATCATGGTTTTTGATGAAGTTGAGGGTGCTGATGAGATGGTTGTTGAAGAAGAACAAAGTAGACGACTACCTGATTATATATTTAGTCGGATGAGGAAAAATGAATCTGGCCAACCCTATTTTTGGTCAACTAAAGAACCACATAGAAATGCTCGTACTCTTATTAGAAATATTATTCGCGGATCACCTGGTCTTGTAGGTCCTACGCAGGGTAATGTTTTGAATATTTTATTTACCGATGATATGGTTCAAATGATTGTCACTTATTCAAATCAAACGCTTTCCTCTGTCAGAAGCTCACTAGGTCCCAATACCGAAAAATCAAAATACGGATACACAGACGTTATAGAAATGGAAGCTTATATTTGCTTGTTAGTCCTGTCGATCATTGTCAAGGGTGTTCATGAAAAAATTAAGTCATTGTTTTCAAAAGATGTTACAAACAGACCATATTTCAATGCTATAATGTCTCAAAAACAATTTGAGAAAGGTAATACATAAGGCAGTTCCTATTACCGAAATATTCATGCAATTTATTTCAAACTTGCAAAAATATGTTATTCTACCGAAAATTTGACGACAATCGAAGAAGTGTTAGTGCTATTTCGTGGTAGCTGTGGCTTCAAAATAACGTGCTTGTGTGATGCAAATACATCTTACCGTTATAATGCGTACATTTACACGGGAGCGGGGTTCTGATGGCATAGGAGCTAAACTTGCAAAAACCAACTCAGTGTGTTGTATGACTTTGTGAAGTAGTTGAACATACGAACAGGAACGTTACATATGACAACTATTTCACTTGTATTGAGTCTGTTGATGAAGTTGCTAAAAGGGGTCTAACTTATGTTGGCACAATGCCGAAGGATAAGCTGGTTATCCCAAAGGAATTTCTTCCTAGTAACAGGAGGGTTGTAGGTTGCTGGTTGCTGTAGGTTGAGGGTTGCTGTATATCAGCTGATCATTGTTTCAATGGGTCAAACATTTTTGTTTCTATTGTGCCTAAAAAAAATAAAACAATCGTGCTGATTTGAAATATGTACCAAAGAGCAGAAATAAACCCACAAAATAAAAACCGGAAATAATTTGCTTACAACAAAACCAAATGCGGGGTGAATTTACTAGATATGAAATGTACGGGATACTGGTTAAACAGAAGAACTAGAATATGACCGCTCGCTGTATTCTATAGAATAGTAACTATTTGTAGTCTATTCTTTTATCCTTTACCAAACTTACAAAGATTTACCTTTGCTAAACCATTTTTCATTCCTGAGAAATTTAGCAAAGGATATGAATGAACCGCACTTGAGAAAAAGACTCAAAATATTCCAAAATATGCCAATTCCTCCATTTCAATAAATACCAAGGGAGCTAAGAGCACTTATTGTACAATCACTTTCAAATCCACATAGCGAGCAACAAACACTTAAGTAGTTGTAGCTCCCACACATAAGCTCCAAAAACGGAAACTATGTAACAAGTGTCCATATACCAAACAAAGGAAAACACAATATAAATGTATCAGCTGTTCTAACGCTATTTGTTTAGAACATTTCAGAAATATTTGTGTAGACAGTGTGCAAATGGTTTCTACTACTTTGCTTACTTTATTTTAGGTTTACTTCTTTTGGTCAACTATATTTTAAATTAATTGTATCAATAATTACTATTTTATTGCCAATTAATTTTCTTTATATAGTCAATAAATGTTCCTTTTTATTCAATATATTTTATTTAACTCATGCATCAACGATTTTGGCAATAAAAATAACGAAATAATGAAAAAAGGGCATCAAAATTGAACATGGTCTCTCAGACCAGGTCGTTACTTTATGTAACTTTTTTTCGTTTCCTGTACCGTTTTTCGGTTAAAATGTTAAAATTATTAAATGAGTGAAATACAATACACCCTTGAAACCTTGTATTCAGTATAATGGTTGAATTCATAAAACAGTAAGTCCATCCCCTATTGTTTTTCATAGTTACCGGTGAGGTTGGCGACTAGTCTCACCACCTACTTCAGATCCCCTGCGTGGGTACATTGAGGTCTGTTTAAACTTACGCCAACTTCTCATTAGGATTTCAATAAAATATTCATATCGCCTATTTTGCGTGTTGTTAAACCAATTGCCATTGTGGAATGTTTATTTATTATTTTATGGAGTCTGATATTGCGTAGGTAGAAGTAAAATACGTACAAAAACTAATCGAAAGTAAACTTTTGGAGGAAATACATTGAGCTAATTAGACGACTAGCTAAATTTGGTAGTATTATCTTTCATACTTCTAGAGAATAATCGCTTGCATGTTAGCGATTATACATGTATACAGGAGTATACATGTATACAAGTATACAAGTATATATATTTGTATACATGTATAAGTATATAAGTATATAAGTATGTATATACATGTATAAGTATAAGTGTAAATTATTCAACTCATGGTGGGAAAATTAATTTGCTTTTTTTATATACAAGGATAGAGTGAAAAATGAGATAGATGGCATTGTGATCGCAAAGGTGATGCATTTCTCAAAAGTAGCTTCCTTTCTAGCAACATTCGCTGAATCTCAAGTCAATATTACATTTACTTTAGTTTTGACTGTCCATTTGGATCATGTGCTACATTATAAATTAACAAATATTCTTAATACACTCAAGTTCGTTGTATTTTTATTTTTAACAACAAATCCTGTAGTTCTTGTTAAAATAACCATTATATTAGAAAATGTATGAAAATTTTAATCTTCATATTTTCAACTGAAAGGAGACTGTACGGGATATGAAACACTCATACAAGTATATAGGACAATATATAATATATGAGATTCTGCTTGAGACTAGCGGTAGTTATGATACAAATTCATATAAACCAATACCAATATCAGTAATAAAATCAATAAAATTACTTCTTAAAACTTTGATAGAAATCTAACCACGATTTTCTGAGAAAATTTAAACAATATCAATCTCTTTTTCTATTTGTGAGTTGCTTATGAATATATATATATATATATATATATATATATATATATATATATATATATATATATATATATATATATATATATATATATCAACACAATTATCCGCCATAAAGCAACTGGTGATAGTAGACATTAAATTAAGTGGATTTAATCAGTAAAAGTGCTGGAAAATGTTAGTCATTAAAAAGTTACAGTGTGTTGAAAGTAAAACTAAATTTTCGAAACATTTTCTGCGTATTCAAGGCACTCTTTGTGAATAGCAGATTTTTCAGTCATCAACAAGATGTGCAATGGAATATTCGAACACGAATATCTCGCAAACGGCGTGAGATATCGATATTCACCAAGGGTATTTTTTACGTGGAAATTATGACTGTTC
The DNA here is from genome assembly GCA_031761425.1 of Cosmopolites sordidus. NCBI lineage: Eukaryota > Metazoa > Arthropoda > Insecta > Coleoptera > Curculionidae > Cosmopolites > Cosmopolites sordidus. The sequence goes on along the minus strand of JARFXV010000433.1, from coordinate 44,167 downwards.
TCTACTTAGTCAAAATATTCCCAGCTTATAGGGTAAAAAAATATGAGCGAGTTAATTTTTCATAAAGTGGGTAGCAAACGCCTACTAGGAACTAGACTCAAACTAGTACCAAATTCGGATTTGTCACTTTTGAAAACCCAACTACCCCGATTTTGAACCTGATAACTTCAACCGTTTTTTAATTTACTCAATTTTTCGAAAATTTACTTTCACTTTCAACACCCTGTATCTTTTTAATAACTAACATTTATTGACTAAATCCTCTTATTTTGATCTCTACTATCACCAGTTGCTCTATAGTGAATAAGTTATGGGACACACTACAATAATATAATATGCTAATATTAACTGACCTTTAAACGTTTTGTTGAAAATATAATCAGCGCATTTTATTGCTGCTTATCTTCTTAATAAATTTATTTTCTCCTAATAGTTCGTACTTTAGTAGGGAAAAAAATAAGAGTGTACTAATGTTATACACTACCAATTCTGGTAACATTTGTATTTATTTTAGCAATTAGTCAATTTCCCACTATATTAAAGCAAAAATTGTATGTGAAAATGCGTATTAATAAAGAATTGAATCCACGTAACACTTTGGATACAATTAAGTGGTGGTGGTGACATCAATGTAGGGGGGTGCTTTTCATATAACTGAATAGATCCAATATTTTATATAAAAGAAAATATGATAAAAAAATTCTTAGAGGTAAATTATGTTACCTTACGCTTAAGAGAATATGCCTTTACAGTGGGTCTACCAACAAGACAATGATCCCAGACATACGGCTTATGTGGTGAAGTAGTGGTTCGAAAGCATATTACAGTGTTAGAGTGGTCTTCACCGCCTACAGATCTAAATCCACTCGAGAATTATCGGAAGAAGTTAAAACAACGTCTTGCAGGTAAAAAAATAACAAACAAGAAGTTACAATGGCAAGCAAATTCAGACAACTTCGTTTTCATTACCTGTCGATAATTACGAATTAGGGTCATGCCACAAAGTACTAAGCTTCGATAGACTCTTATTATATGGTCAGGATCCTTGGTCAATCCTTGAGTTGCTTTCGAATGTTCAATTCGAGCCCAACTGATGAAGGATTAAGGTCAGAAACCGGTCTTGGGAGAGGTTGTTGACGTTTGATGGCGACTGAAGGATTGGGCAAGTTTTACGTTTATGATTTGTAATAATAATTACTCTCATTTTTGTAATAAAATAACTTTTTATAATTAGAGTAATATCATCTATGCCTGTTAAATGTTCAGTAAATTCATTCTGAAAAATTAATATAGTCTTAGAAATAACATAAACATTGGTTTAAATAAAATATATTAATAAGGCGCCGCCACTTTTATTTTATTGGCCACCATATATATATATATATATATATATATATATATATATATATATATATATATATATATATATATATATATATATTAAATAGACTTTTGCATAGGAATTTGCATTGTTGATGAGTTTCTTAGTCAGAAACGTGTTATAAATATTAAGTGTGATATGTCGTTGGATTCAGAATAAAAAGTAGAATTTACTAAATATAAAATAAAATTTATCGAGTATTCGGGGCAAACACAAAGTTGATGATAGTCGAGAAAAGCCAAAACGTCGGATCAAAAATCTCATTACACTTGTAGAGGAGAAAAAGTCGCCATGAAAACGTCAAATTTATTTTGACATATCTCTTCAAATAGAATCAGAAACGTATAAAATCCAAATCGCAAAAATTCGGGTTTTCCCACAAATCTTTGTTATTTTTTAAATTTGAAAACATAACGTTGCAGAGATCACTGAGGTGCAACTTTTTTCTAATTTAATCATCTCTGTATCTCTTGTAGAGTGCATTCTTAACTGGGCCACCATATATATATATATATATATATATATATATATATATATATATATATATATATATATATATATATATATATATATATATATATATATATATATATATATATATATATATAATAATTGCTTTTAGCCTTTTTTAAACTAATGAATATTATGATGTTGCGTACTGTTTTGTAGTGATATTAGTTATTTTGGTCATATTATATTAATAGCAATAAATGAAGTGAATGTGTGAATAACCATCAACAAACAAACAAGATTACTGATAATGGTCGGGATCAATGTTTTGGAACGAGTCGATAACCATTCAATAAATTCTAGTCGCATCGCCATTCATTTCTATTTATCTCGATAAAGACAGCGATAACACCATTATCCATTCCCTGATAAAGCCCACTATGTATTTTCTGTGGAAAAACGCTTCAATTAGACCGTCATCGAAACAATGACCCCCCAGAATGGCATGACGGACTCTGAGCCATAGCAGCCGTGAAATCGTACGTTACCTCGAAATCCTCTGAATCGTTTTTAAAATCCAAGAAGGCCATTGTTCGTCGTGGCAAAATTACCATGAACCCGATGAATCGCACAACATTGCTCTTTCATCTCTTTTGAATTGGACTTTATTTCCCAATTTCGAAAAGTAAACGTGTTTCAAATTCATATGGTTGTTCTGTGTTGGATTTAGTAGGCAAAATTGTTTAAATTTATGTAAATATATATATATATATATATATATATATATATATATATATATATATATATATATATATATGTATATATATATATATATATATATATATATATATATATATATATATATATATATATATTTTTTTTTTTTTTTTCTAGACTTTTCCAAAAAAAACACAAATATTAATTTTTTCGGCAAAAGTAATTATTTTTATTTAAAATAGTCTCCTTGAGCGTCAGTACAACGTTTTGCACGGTCAATTAGGTTGACGAAAGAATTTTTTGAGCTCGGCCAAAGGTATATTCTTCAGATGACGGTCGACGCCTTTTGAATGGCTTCAATGTCGACATACAGCGTCATGCCTTTTATCGGGAAATGAAGTTTTTCGAAGAGGTAGAAGTCGCAGGGAGCCAAATCAGGCGAGTATGGTGAATTATTGATGGTTAAACTGCCATTTTTGGTCAAAAAAGCACTGATGAGCATCGAGCTATAGGATGGAGAATTACCGTCAACAAGTGCCAGCTGTCTTGTTGACGGCATTGTGGCAGCACACGACGAATACGTGACAACAGACGCTGCACAACCACAAGATAAAACACAGCATTTATCATTTGACCAGGTGGAACGAACTTCTTGTGCCCAATTCCCTCCGAATCTCGAGACGGCTTTTCTTCGGATTTGGTTCGCTCGGCTGCTTCCATTTGGAACTTTGACGCTTGGTTTCTGAATCATATTGAAAACACCACGTCTCATGACGAGAACAATGCTGTACTTGAAGTTTTCGTCCTTTTTCAATTCTTTAATCAAGTTCTTGCAATGTTGGATTCGGAGAAATTTTTGATCTTGAGTTAATTTGTGTGGAACAAAGATCGGTCAAAATGCGATAAATTGAATCTTTGGACATGTTCAATTCCATTTCAATGTATGGCAATGAAGATTTTGGCTGATTTTAATCAGCACAATTTTGATAAGTTCACGCGCAATTTCAATGCGACTTTGAGTAGCCACGGTATTTTTCGGACTAGGATGTTAGTCGTCCTTTATGTCCTCACGACCTTTTTTAATCAATTAAACCACTCATTGACTCTACGACGGGATAAACAATCCTCACTCTACACTTGTTTCATTAATTGAAACGTTTCGGTGAATGTTTTACCATCTTGAAAAAAACTAATATTCGCTCTTTGTTCTAGGTTCATTTCACACTTTAAGTACTATAACTTAGCTTGGCTAATGATCCGAATGCCATGAAATTTTGTCAAAACGTCAGTGACGGATTTACCTTTCCAACATGTATGCCCGGCAAAAGATGGCATTAGTAGAAATATCTATTTTTAAAAAGTCCTGTTTTCCGTGAGACACACTTTGCATGTGTGTGTGTGTGTGTGTGTGTTTGTGTGTGTATGTGTATGTGTATGTGTATGTGTATGTGTATGTATATACATATGGAGTTTTTTGATTTCTTTGGACTGCATCCAATGAGACAACAGTAGTCAGGAATTATACACTCCCGACCGTTGAGTTCCACAATCTCATGCGGAACGTACAACAACCTGCGTCTCCGCCATAATGAGCATGAGTTAGTTGCTTGACCGGGAGGAAGCCTCACCCATCCCTTACACACAAAATATGGGTTGTTTATATTGCATATTGTCGTTACATATATAAAAACTCCAGAGAAAAAAACTCCATTTATAAGCCATCCGACGAAAGGTCGGCGAAAATATGGGTTGTTTGATTGTGGAGAGGGACTCTACCTATTCTTGGCGTCAGGTACCCTGATCAGTACCCTGATGAATCTAACCACCAACAGACGAAACATGTGCCCTCCAATGTAAGGGATGGGTGGGGCTTCCTCCCAGTCAAGCAACTAACCATTGCTCATATATATATATATATATATATATATATATATATATATATATATATATATATATATATATATATATATTGTACCGTTTCATAATTATCGCCCACTACAGGTAATACTGTCTTGCACATATCTTGCTTCAAGGTGCACATGGGTAGAACGTGAAGGACAGTCGAAAACAGACAAACTGATCACTCGTTTTCATACCAAAAAGATAGACAGCAACCTAGAAGTCCACGCCGCAGACAGTCCAGGTTAAGTAGTCCTTCCAGTAGAGGTATGTTGATTAGTTGGTCAAGCCCTACACAGACTTATTTTTTAGAAATTTTTTAAACGGTTTTAGAATTCGGACATTTTAGGAGCCAGACATTTTAAGATCCAGGCATTTTAGGATATGGACGTTTTAGACTCCGGACATTTTAGATACGGAACATTTTAGTTATCAGACATTTTTATGCGGGGCATTTATGGTACCAGAAGTTTTAAGACTCCGTATATATCAGTAACCGCCCATCTTAGTTACCGGATTTTTCAATAGCTGGATATTTAAATATTTAAAGAGCACCACAAAGGATAAAGAACAGACTTTATTTTATTATTATTTTCACTATTATTACCCATTTATTATTCAATCAGTATTTGCCTACTATCTAGAGTTTTAAAAATAGATACCTCTTATACTTTAATACTGTTAGTTTAATACTAAACTTGAACTACCACTAAACCACTAAACCACTTTACCACTTTACCACTAAACAAATCTCTTCAAGTTTAGTGTTTCACATCAAAGGTTCCAATAGAAGAATTGATGTTAGTTTAATATTGAAGGGTTTCATCTTTATTATGCCTAGTTAAGTAAGGTAGTTGTAAGCATCATATCCTTTTTTTCTGTTATAATTGTTATAATTCTGTTATAATTGTTTAATTCTTTTTATTTTTGTTTCTCTGAACTTGTGCTTGTTACAGTTAACTGAGTCTTTTTGGAGTAGGTAGACCCTTTTTCCTTGTTTAAGAGTTTTTTATTCCGAATAACTGGGTGGCGCCCTTCTTAAACTGCCGACGAGATCCACCCGTGACCCACGACTCCGGCGAACGGCTGCTGTAGCTGTATTTTTGGTAGCTAACCAAAAAAATTGCATATATATATATATATATATATATATATATATATATATATATATATATACATATATATATATATATATGGTTCCTCCCAAATTTTTAAATGATTATTTTATAATAGTTTTCTTATAAAGAACATTGTCAATTTAATTAACAACAAAAATGTATTACCCTTCAGTGTCAAATTTCGAATTTCGTAAGGCAAATATATGATATACATAAGTGTATTAGTATCATCAATCGATGCCCTAAATGATGCCTTACTATTCCGGTGGGTCTTCTAGGCCATACAGGTGGTCAAGAGACGGTTTGTATGTATCGTCGGCGAAATAATTTATCCATCGTTCTACGTATTGATTTTTCCGGAAATGGCCGGCGAAAATTAATCATCGGCACGCTTATAATATTGAAATTGTTGGTATATATTATTATTACTGCTTGAAATGACTATGAATGTCTTAGATGTATGAATATGAATTTTGTATTAGAATCAGACAATATGATCTTCATGCATAATTATTAAGCACATAAACAATTAAAATATTATTTTACTTGATATTATTTTTCATTATTTAGCTTAAAAATAAGTTTTAGATTTGTTTATACGAAATGCTTTTCACTTAGAATAAAAGTATTCTATAACTGGTTTTTTTTTGCAATCTATTCTATTTTAATCATTCCTGAATAAATATTGCATTAACTTTTACATTTTTTCGTGCGTAAAAAATATCAATACTAGATTCTAAATGATGGACCTAGTAATTACGAAAATTTTTCTATTATTAATCTATAGAGTTTTCCAATGAGTGTCAGAACTTCATAGTCTGTGGTGTTTACTCATGCTCAGACTGCTGTTTTCAGTACATTCAATCATTTCACTATTGAAATATGCACGAATCTGGAGCAGTTGGAAGGCTACCCCCAGTTTTGGGGAAAAATAAGCTTTTTTGACGAAGGGCACTTCTGGCTTAATGGGTTTGTGATCAAGCATAACTGCCTTATTTGGGTCGATGAAACTCCTCAAGTGATTCAGAAGTTACCTCTTAATCTTCAGAAAGTCATTGTTTGGTGCGGCTTTTGGGCTGAAGGGGTGATAGGACCATCTTGCCAGATCGATTTATTACAAGAAAAGTTTCCTGGACGCGTAATTTCAACTGACCACCAAGATCACGCTCTAGGATTATTTCTTGTGGGGGTAAATGAAATCTATGGTTTACAGAAAGAAATTCCGAACAATTCTTGACCTTAAACGAAAAATTCAGGTCACCATTAAAAATATTCCAGGTGTAATTCCATATGTAAAAGAGTAATCGAAACTTGGGTCTCCAAAATGCATTTCACCAGACGAAACCAGTGGGACACTTGAACGACATTATTTTCTGAACAAATGCTTTAATTGTTTTTCAATGTCATAAATATCTAGACCAGACACTCGTTTCAAAATAAAGTCCTTGAGGATCAAATGACCCATCCCATCTGAGACGGGAAAATTTTATAAATTATTTCAAAATTATATTATAAACATAATAATTTTATAAACTTCTAAAATGTCAATTGGTTGATTTGTACTTACTTATTTTACTTACTTATTCCAATTACTTATTTAAAATATTTAAAGATAAAAATATAAATAATATAATAAAATATAAAAAAATATAATAAAAATATTTTTCTAAGTAGAATTACAATGATCAAAACATCTGGTTGCAAACATCTCACAATATATAGACTTTCATATTATATGATTTTTTTTCAATTTCTTTTTGCAAATAATTAATTAAACTAAAGTAAATAAAAGCAATGCGTATTCTTATTATTACCTTACATTATTAATATTTGTCTAAAAACAAGAACAAAAACGAAAAAAACCCATTGCATTTCCCACAAAACTAATTTACTTTTACCACCCTAACGAAAACTTCCGATAACCCACCCTACCCGCCGAACTTTTCGCGTGATCGAAGCCACTAAAAAACGCAAAAAAGAGGCAAGTTGCAGTTAAACTTACCGAAAATTTTTCGTTATCTCGGCAATCAACAGTATTAAATACCGGCTGTCCTGCCTACTTTTTTTAGGGTCGCAATATCTACGCAAGGGGAACGAAAAGTGCGTAGATATAGATTGGGCAAAGGGGCGAGGCCGAGTTTCATACCTTTTAATTGAATGTGTAGCTCGGAAAATTTACGGTACACGCAAGTTCCAAAACCATATGGTAAAAGAGTCGTGAAAGGATGGGTTATCGAAATTCATTGACGCATTTTCTAAAATACGTACCATATATTTTGCTATTAATTTTGGTTGGTTTAGTATACAGAAATATATGCATTTAATTGTCGTTGGCATTTATTATTTGATATAACAGGGATGGATAGCCCTAAATAATGTCGTTTCTTGATAAAGTATAAAGTGTTATTTCATTTATAAGTTAATATAGTTTTATCTACAATACAATCGCCATTGTTATTGACAATCATTGCCTGTCTGACTGACAAGGACTTTTTATTCCCTTTTTGTAAAGTGAGTTTTAAACAGTAAAGTAGTTTCGAGAGTTGTCGCACTAAGATTTTTTTTCCGCAAAGAAAATGTTCCATAGATCTGGTAAAAGGTAATCTGACGATGAGGCATCACGAGAATACGGTGGGTGAGAAAGTACTTCCCAGCGTAACTCTGTGATTTTTTTGTGATTCTGGTACTATGAGATTACTACTGGTACTACTTCGATTAATTAATCTTTGATGTTTTTGAATGCCATGTTTAGTCTATCAAGCCTAGTACAATAATATACAGCACTTATGGTTTTATTAGAATTCTCACAATACTACCTACCGGCAAAATTCCCCCATAATAACAGTAACACTTTTTTAGAGTAAAGATCTGGTTTTAGAATGGGCAAATGTTGTTGTTCTGCTTTAACCGTTCTTTTTTATTATGTGGATTGCAGTATAGAATCCTCTTTTTATTTCCAGTAACAATTTGTTGAAGAAAAGGATCTCCGCCTAATCTGGACAAAAGTTGAGATGGTAGTGCAGGACACTTAAAGTTGGTATAGCACCCACATTCCTTCCTTGGCAGTTTGATCAGTTATTTTAATTACAGTTGTATTATGGACTATGAAGTTTTAAGCTTTGTGGCTAATTCGTGAATGGCTAATGGCGTGACATTTTCTGCAATCCAAGGCATCAGAATAAACCTCCATAATGACGTTATGATTTCGACATTCTTAAAGTATCTAAGGTTTAATATAGAATTTATCCACCCTTTGCTCCTCCATTATAGGGTCCACTAAATTTTTTTGAAAATTTATTAATAAGCATACTGAATGTATACTAAATATATAACTATAATATAGATTATGTTATATTAAGATAGTTCCCTCGTCAATTAATTTTTCTTACGAATTTGATAAAATTGAAATATGATATTGAGCTAAGTGTCCTTTATATTATAAAAAATCTTTTTTTTAACCGATTCTGAAGCGAGATATTATTAATTAAAATTTGCATAATTAATATGTAATAGGCCAGAGATGTATACAAGAAAGACGTAGTTTCATGTATATTTTGAGAACTTTTCTTCCGAATTTTTTGAAAAACCAATATGCTGTAAAACAAAAATTTGATAACCTTTGGAATAATTTTATAAAATAAATATTTTGCCAGTCGGAACTTTGGTTATAACACAACATTCATCACAAGAAATATCCAATATTGAATTAAGACCTAAACGTTTCTCATTAGTTATTTTTTTCTAATGAATGAACTTTTTTACATTGACAACATTAAATGTTATAATCTTTGACTAGGACTTAACACTATACCAATACATATAGGGTGATATTTTAGTGCGTTCGAACTTTAAATTCATATAAAATAACAACCAAATTACATGCCTTCAAACTATTTATTTTATGTGAAATAACATCCAATGCCATTCATGTTTGAAAATAATTTAGGACAAATGTCCGTCACGGCTACTTCTGACAAAGCGCATTCTGTTAACTTAATTTTCGACCATTTTTTTAGCAACTGGAGCCTTATGTCTGCAATTGTCCGAGTTATGTGAGTTTTTAAGGCATCAATAGTTGCTGATTTATCGGCGTAGAACAAAGATTTTACATAACCCCAAAGAAAATAATCGAAACTGGTGGCCAATTAATAGGTCGGTTCTTCAAAATAAATTTCTCACCGATTTGTTTCCTCAATAAATCGATTATTGCGTCGGCTGCATGACATGTATGATACGGAGCCGTCCTGTAGGGAACCATATCTCATCGAGATCAATACCATTCAATTCGGAAATTCGGAATTAAATAATCCACGTTGTCGAATAACAAACTTCAACTTCCTACGAACGGCGACGAACTGATAAATTTTGATGTTCATTAACACTACCCGCAACAGCGGCGATATTTTCTTCGGAGCGCACAATTTTTTATCTTGTTTTAGTTTTAATATCGAACAGCGTGAAATGAGTTCGGAACACGACCGCTATCTGAAGTTGGGACACACTGAAAAAATCTCCTTTTATATATAGTATATATAAACTCCTGAACAAAAATATTGTATATTTTTTCTAAGTTCTCTTTTAAATTTGTCCGTAACTTTATCTAAGAAAGCGTTAGAACATACTCCTGGTTGATGGAATGAAACAGAGTGTATTTTCTGTTACAACATTTAATTGAAAGACGTGATGTATCAGTATTAGGTGTTTTATCCACTAGTTCTAATTACAGCTTGCATCCTTCTGGACATGTTTCGCAGAAGATCTCTTATGGTCTCTTGCGGAATTTGATTTCATTCTTCCAGTACGGCGATTCGTAATGCTGCAATCGAATTAGGAGCTGAATTTCAAGCTCGTGTTCGATGTTCATCATGTTCAACATGATGCAACATCAATGATGTGGCGTATGTAGCAGTCTGCATTCATTCTTACACTCACCTCAACAAGCGCCGTACAAGTTTCGCAACTGACGCCCTCCCTTAGCATAATGGACGGTCCACTGAAGCTCACGGTTTGTACGAGATTACACGCAGCATATCATTCTCCAGTTATTTTATAGACTCTATCACATCCATTCGGTTATCACAATTGTATTCGTATCTCATCTGAGAAAAGAACTTTGCTCTATTCACGTTCATCCCAATCAGCATAGTCTCATGCAAATTGTAACCGGGCCATTTTGTGATGTGGGGGAAGCCGAAGGACTTTGGTAGGATGTTTTCTATTTAAGCCAGCTTCATTTAGCCTTCTTCTTACTGTTTTTGCACTGACATTAACTTACTTTACATTCAGAAATTAATTTTTTAGATGCGGAACTGTAAATGTGGGATTTCGTAATGACTGAAGTTGTAAATAGCGATTATCCTTTTGCCTCGTGTACCGTTTACGTCCTTATCCAGGTCGACGTCTGAACTCCCCTGTCTCATCGTATCGTTTTACCGCACGAGAGACCATCGATTGCTGTATTCCCAGTATTTGTGCATTATATTCTTGCCTGCGACCCTCGTTAGCTAAAGTAATAATTTTAACAACAGCTAATTCATTTAGAAGTGCCATTACAAACAGAACACACAGAACCAACGCACAATAATGTATTAGCAATAATTCTCTAATATTATAAAACAAAAGAGCAACGTTATGAATTGTCAAAGTACACTATCAGATGTATCAGATTATATATCAGATGGATCAGATTATTTTATGAAATGCGATGTAAACATTTTTAGATATCCAGATAAGGGTCGAATAATACTTAAATGCAGAGCACATTTCAAAATAACAGACTTAGTATTAAAAAATAACACAGATGTTAAGTCAAAATTAAAAAACTGTCATAACAAAACTATGCAATATTTTGTCCAGTTGAGTTGAGTAGTGTTTTGAATTTATCTCCATAGGATCGGGAACCAACTCAAAGTGAATTATTCTTTCAGCATTCCGTTTGGTGGAATGTCAACTTTATGAGCTTTGTCGACTTTTATAAAAAGGCCATTTACAGAATGACCTTTTTCAGAAATATTTCTCGCCTTGGTACTGGAAGAGTTGGAGGATTGGAGTAAGATGATTATTGAAATAAAAACATTTTTCATCACAGGTAACAATCCGTTTGATGGATTGAAAACATATAGGGTTTTAATGAGAGTTTTACACAGTTCATGAGAGATGCTTCTACAGTTCTTTGGCACCATTCCGATGCCTCGCAAATGTCAGTTTAAGGTAGAGTGGGATTCTCCTAATTTGCCTTAACGTTTCCTAGTGCATATTCTAGGATCTACAACCACAACTGCTCTTAAAAAAAGCTTATTAAGCTTGTCTCTCGCGGCATTGAGATACCGTGAATGACCTGATGTTCCCTTATCTTCAAGACCTATGTTCCCTTCTCGGAACATTTTGAACCAGAGCTCAGAGGTGCGGATTGATATGACACATTTCCCTTCTATTTCGCAATTCGACGAGCGGCGTCAGTTGAAAAAAGGCTTCAATTGATAATGATATCTTAAAATTGCCCTAATTTCGGTACTTATTTCTTCACTCATTTTAACGTTTTTGTTAAAAACTGTCGACTGAATATTTCGCAGTGGAATGAATTCATGGAATGTTTGTCGGAGCAAAAAGCTGAAATTGGATTAAATACTCTGAGAAGTGAAGTATAATCCTTTATTAACAAAGGAAAAAACGCAAATACTTTTGTAACACCCTAGTTTATGAGAAAATGTTTGCCTGCGATATATATTTAATTTAAAAACACTTTCTTTTTATATTGAACGTACCTGTTGAATTTAACGCCCTAATCAAGCAAGTGATATGAGCTTTATTTTGTAATTTTCGTTTCTATGCACAAAAGCAAGTATGCTCGACATCGCTATCAGTTTTGTTCGTTTGACCCTCATGCGTTAGACAGCTAAAATTAGATAAGCGTCTATAAATAATGAGTATTTTGTCGAAAATATAAATAAAACAATTAATAAAAGGAGTTTATTAGACAGAATGATGTTTTTGTTCATTCTCGGGGAACCTACTTATATCGGTAAAATAATAATGCTCTATTTATATTATCAAAAAATTATCAGACAATTAATGTGTATATTTTACTTTTTATTTACAATAACTATTGTTTTTTATGATCCACATTTTACATGCATTTATCGATTATTAAAGTGAATTAAAATTAAAAAAAAAAACTTTATCAGTAGCAAGGATTTAATTTTGCAATTTTTATATGTATAAAATGTTATACATGTCACAAGCTTTTATTTGTGTAAATAAAGTTTTAAGATTAGAGGCCCCTCAGCAATTGGGGCTATTTAGCGACTATAGCTACAGCTAGAGATATGTGGGCTCCATGTCACGATGATGAACGTAGAATAGCCTTCAGAAAACATCCGACCTTACACAGCCTCAAACTACCGTTATTGAGGGATGATTCCTTGTCGAATTTTACACTGTTGAATATTTGAAATGTAAAACAAAAACCTGGTCTTTCCTCGAACGTTCACAGATCCAAGTATTAACAACAATAAGTGAAACTGTATTTCAACCTTCGGGTCGCCAAATAACAGGAGGTCCTACTGACCGATCTATTTGTGAGGGTGGCAATTCATCGTGGCAAAATATATATTGCAACGAGATTAGGTAAATATTAAAAATTTTACGAAATAAGCGTTCATTTGTCAAGGTTCGTGAAAATTTTGATCCACGTAATCGACCTAATGTGCTTTATATTCATTGACTTGATAAAAAATTTGAAACTTTTACTCTTCACTGTACTAAACAATTAAAATGTCAGTATACTTAGTTCCTCTAAGAACCAGTGCTGAAGATCTACAGCTGGGTCCACATTAATGCAAATTTGCGTTGTGCGGGCTGTATGTGTTGTACGTGGTGTACATGCATGGCACAGTAGACGCTCTGACACACAAGGTCATACACAAATATTTTCGCGGCACAGCACACACACGAACCATCTGTTGTCGGTTTTCTCGCGGATGTTAAAGGAATTTACGACGCACAGTGTAAAGTGTAAGTGTAAAGTGTAAAGTGTAAGCACGGGATTTGTATGTGGACGCGTTATTGAAGTGAAATTAATGTTTTCAGTTTTAAATAGATACATACGTGACGTGGTTATATTGAAATTTATTATATAGTAATTTATTATTTATTGAGTAACTGCCTGCAGTCAAAGCATGTTCCAGCATATTATTATGTTGGAGAAGAAGTGCACTGCATTCATAATGATGAACAATTTATTCAAAAAAAAGGAAAAAAAATGCAAGGAAAGAAACGCCTTAACGCCAACAACGATCGGATGAAGCATTTGTACCAAAACAGAAAAATATACACTACAGAAAATAAGTATAAACTGATTTTTGATGCTTGTTACCCTACGCTTGTTAACCTAATCAAACATAACCTACCAATATCCCACAGCACACACAGACGGAGCGGGGCGTACAACGCGCAAAACACAAATATTTATTGAGTGTGTGTGGTAATTTTGCGTCTTAAATATTGTCGCCGCACAGCAAATTTGACACACAAGCAACATTTTATTGGTGTGGGCCCAGCTTAAGAGTGTTCAAGAATTACACAACTCAACAATGACATTTCTACATACTTTGCGAACAAACTTGGAGAGCATTCTTATAAGATTATTTTGATTCAAGAATTAAAATCATTTCACCATCATAAGCACAGTGTGTTTGTGGAAAAGCAAAACTGTTATTCTACAATATTCTCGCTGTTAATGTAGCTTTACTGTAACAAAGGTTTGGCGAATTGATAACTTTAAAAAATGCAACTGCTTGTTGGCTTTCAAGAAGTTGAGACTTAACTTTTATAGATTACTTTGTGTGGTGTTGAAATCATTAGCTAATGCGGATATACCACGAACTGATAATACATACTTGATGTATTGAAATTGAACATCGAATGTTGTGATCATAAAATGTGGCTCAGTTTATTGCAATAAGTTACAGAAAATTGAGTTTATTGAATCCTTTTCTGTAAATGAAATCGAGAATGTCATTTAAAACGAATATGTTCAGAACATAATGTAATCAATCATAATTCAAAATTCATATTAACATCACATTATTGTTGATTCTTTATATCAATAATTTTTTTACATATTTATATAGATAATGTTAATATTTATTTAGATAATGTTAGTATTAAACCAATGATAGTACTAAAATGATATTAAACCAATGGCCGTATTAAACCAATGTATAATATTAGTATTAAACCATTAGTTTGATGAAATAACGGTGGTGGGTGAGAGTCTTTTAAGCAGGGTGGAATACGTTCAGCTTTGCAAGATTGTAGTAAAAAAGGTATTCGAGAGGAGACGCGCCGTTTCAATATGCAGCTAGTTCAAAAAACACTGGAAGAAAACGGGGGCTGAGAAGGCTGAGAAATAAAATAACCCAAATTTTTAGTTTAGCACGTGAGGATACTTCCGAATCAATCAAAGACGGCAATACCCACAGAGCAAATGCTAGATATCCTAGTGGATAAAGTGACAGAAACTATAGAATCGATGGAAAATGGCAAGGCTCCAAGAAATAACACTAAAACTGTTGACGTTTTAAAAGCTGATGGTCTACTTTAGATAAAATTCTGGCAAAATTACACTCAAAATGCAACAAAGAACAAATAATACCTAACTTATGGAAAAATGCATAAGTGATTCGTTTACATAAAAACGGAGCACAGGAAGATTTAAAGAATTACTGTTTAATAAACCTCCCATATGCAAAGTTTTCCCATAGAGCACAATTTGACCCAATCTCAAATCAAACCATAATGAATACATTTTTTAACCAATGTATGGACACAACCTATGTAGACGTACTGGGTTTAATGTATAATGAAGCTAAGGAGGTAGTCTGGCTAAGGAGGTATTCCGTAATTTAGATTGGGAACAGGATTAGATAAAAATAAATGGTGCATACTTAAGCCATCTTAGATTCGCAAATAATATCGTTCTCCATTTTCAAGACCCAGAACTACAAAAGCACATACAGGAGCTGCAAAGGGTTGAAGAATCATTTGGCTTGAAAATAAACCTGAAAAAGAGGCAGGTCTTGTTCAATAAATTTGCCCAGGATAGAATAATTTATGTGTTGGGGAAGAATTTGGATGTTAGGGATCAATACATACTGGACAGAGGATATCAATGGAAAGAGATACCGCCTGGGAGATGAACGACGTACAAAATGTGAATAGTAGGTACAGCAAAGTATTTAAAAACAAAATCCTACTTTACCTGAAGAGAAATGTTGTCAATGAGTGTTATGACATATGGGAGTGAAACCTGGAGGCTTACATGATAATCATTTCAAAAACAGGTAGCACAGAGGTGAATTGAAAGATGTAGGCTTGGCATTACAATGCGGGTCAGAATGCCATTCACATGGATCAGAGAACAAACACAAAAATTACGTGACATCATTGGAAAAGTAAAGGAATTGAAATGGAAGTGGGCAGGCCATATAGCTGAGCGATCTGACGACAGGCGGACCAAAGCAATCCTGAAGTGGATATCGGTAGATCACAAACGTCTACGAAGAAGACCGAAAATACGATGCAGTGATGACATTTTGAAGAGGTTTTCATCCTACAGTGGATGGACAGTTGGACAGATGATAGTGATGATGAATATTAGTATATGTTTTATATCGCCCAATCGCCTGTTGGCTAATTCAGGCTGTTTCTGATCCATTGCTCGCTTTAATCTACTTATCTGCAAACAGTATTTATCTGAATTAATTGACTGGTTTTCAGATAACAGCTCATAATAAACAGGCTTTTACGCTTATCGAAGGAGCAAAAGTTCCGTTCTCATACTATAATATCTGACGCTTAACATTATTATATACAATTCATTTATTATCACCTCTAACCATCCGTTTTAAAAATGAATCGATTTCATTCATTTCATTAGAGCATTCATAAGAAATTCGGTTTATCACATTTTTCTCCGTTAACTCATGCGGCATCCATACATCAGGCTTGCTAACCGTTTTAAGTTAACGTAATCACCTCGACATTGTTGACTGGTTCATTCCAACAATTTCTCCGATCTCCCGAGTTGTTCTATACTGATCACTTTTAATTAGCGCCGATATTTGGTTTCCATAAATATTCGGTCGTCCATAACGTGGAGCATTACTAATATTTTAAAGTGTTATCACAAAACTTTCTGAACCACTTACGTAAAGTGTAATCAACAACGGCACCCTCACCGTACTCATCAGATATCTTCTTTTCCGTCTGCGAAACATTCTTGCAGATTCGGAAATATAAAGGCATAATACCTGTTTGTCGAAAATATGGAGCATTTTTAAAGCTTACCAAAATTTGAAAAACCTCTTCAGCATGCTTCCAAAAACATCAAAATTTTACATGTATAAAATAGATAACACTTCGGTTTTGTAATGCAATGCCATATAGCGTAAAAACGGGACGAATTTTTGCATCAATCTAATACAATGGGTTTATTGTCTGTCTCACGAAATGTAGTGGAGGGTATTGTGGCGAATGATGAAATTAGCACTTTACAGTATATTTCCAGAATTAAATTTTGAAAACGACAAAATATCCAGAAATCTAAAAAGATTACCGTATTTTAAAACTGCTTTTTATTTCTATTCTGATTCTACGGTGATCTACTGTGATCCATGTGTTAATTTTTCTGAAGAATTTAACTTGAGGAAATTTTCCATAAAACACCAAATCACTTGTGTGCACTCTGTATGCTCAGTAAATCAACTATGTTAAAATGTAATTTGATAATTTTCTGATAATGTTAAGATATTTAACGAAACTCGCGTTGAGACCCCGACCAAGAAATAATTTGTTTTTCGTGGAAAATTTCCTTGACCTTGATTTTTACACCAAAAGTTTTACAACGAAATAGATGATTTAAAGAGTGTTGTTTTGCTCAGCTTGCGTTGCTTCTGCTCAGCTTCTGGCAATGGAGCATCAATGTGCACGAGTATTGTCATATGGTTAAAAAAATGTCTCACAAACCGTAATCCACAATAGGATGACAAATAATCCAGAAAATATAGCCCGTATCGACAAAATGATTTCATTTGAAGCAATAAATAGGACCTGCAGGATATATAATAATATATTAGCTATGTAGGAAAACATTTCATGCTGCGTTTTATAACCATGATTGTAAAATAGAGAGAAAACAATGTACGCTTGAGAATCATTTAATTAAATTTGCACTTACTAATGACAGCTACTATTAGTAGATCATTATTTCAAAATACCAATGATGAAATCTGTTTTTGTATTTATAATGTGGTAATGTATCAAGAAACGAAGGATGTCAACCAAAATGAATATACAACCTTAAATGACAATGTACGTATTCCTCAAAAGTATTAGTTTGAAAGAAACTATTAACTTAGAAGGGCAAAATACTGTTACGTTATTCTCATATATACATAAACAGAGCCTAAAGTTCTCCAAGGCATGATAATAAAAGGCTTAATACTTCTTTATAACAACGCCCCAACATTGTTAAGGGAAATTAAATTAAAAGTAATCATCACCATGTTTACTTGCTCCCGCAGTATATTTCAAGTTATTATTCTGGATAGTTTTGTGTTTACCAAAAATTCTGACTTTAGAATTAAAAGAGCGTACCAAAAAACGTAAACTGATAATTCCACAAAAATGTCCATGAACTAAGTTAATACCAAATTGTAATACCAAATGTTTCAGTATGATAAACAAATAAATATTGAACTATACATATTACGACAAAATATGATCGAAATAAAAAAACAAACAGTGTCAATAATATTATTATTTAAACAAATTACCTACAAATGTAATTTTGGCACAACATGCTTAAAAACTTATGAAAGCTCAGAGTACCTGTAAAAAGTTTGTGAACCTCGATCAGCGAGACGTTATCAACAGAATCGAACAACTTGCCGGTCAATACATTACCGCAAACTACATTTGCAATTACAAAATATATTGCATTTCGCGTTAGGCATCCTTGTATCGTTAAAAAAATGGGAGATAGACTTGTTTGCCTCATGGTTTTCAAGGATCCGTCTAATCAAACAGTAAACAATTCGAAGGATGAAAATCCGAGCGCTAGTTTTTTAGATGGAACAGTATTCTCGATAATTTACAGGAAAACAAAACAAAGAGAAACAAATATTCTAGTAAGGTATGATTCAGAAAATAGTTAACTAATTAATGTATACATACGCTGAATGTATAATATGAAGGTGACAGGTTACATAAGTTCATGTGTTTTCTGCATGGTATTTTTAAATAAAAGTTTAAACTTAAGTAATTTAATTTGTTTATGTTATATACAATTTTGTAACTCTCTCAATTAAAAATATAAATCCAATTTTTATGTTTAGGAAAATTATAGAAAATAGTGTAATGTCAGTACTTTTGCGTTATTACTATAAACAATAGTTCAAAGTAACCGGGAGATTGGGAAACCCTGTAATCCAGCGACTCAGAGGTTAAAATGCATTACGTTAAGCTCCAGTAGATAATGATCTCAATTTCTGATGTGCTTTTAATTGATATTTAAAAAATATTTCAAAATAAACAATAGAAAATACACCAATGTAACTAATTCTCTTGAACAGTTTTGGTGCCATCTGTCAACCAGCTTACAATTGTTAGATAGGTTAGTCGACCTTTTTAATATAAATAAAATGTCAAAAAGTTTGTCTCAAATGTGCTGCCACCGAAATCGTTGAATGCTGAAATGTATGCTAAATTCAACTTTATTGAGGATACGACCTTATGAGTGACAAAGCATTAAAAAAAGTGTTTTGGTGCCACAAAGTGGTTGAAGACTAGTATTGCCTCGGTCGACGTTAAATGTCTTCGACTGACAAAAATATCGAAAAAGTGAAGAAAATGGAGAGAACTGCCCCAGGATCTGAATATGCCTCACCAATCCGTTGGTACGATTTTAGTTGATATTGTAGCCATGATATATATCGCGGCACGGCTTGTACCGAAGGAGTTGAATTTTCATAAAAAAACACTTTTGGATTATGAATTTTACAAAACGATAATATCTCGTCTCACACAGCCATCCTTCCTTCACTAGATATGGCTCTATGTAACCTATATTTTTACCCCACTCAATGTCCATTTCGTGGAAGACATTTTAAATACGCAGTACTTGCAGCTAGTAGTTGGAGAGTGACCCTCCGAGAAGATAACAGGCTTGCATAGTGAACTTCGGTCATGCCAGTTCAAGGTTGGGTAAGGCCGGATGCCTTCTAAGTGGTATTCTGCGATAGGCGATACGCTTCTCGAGAGACTTAAGGTTAAGCATAAAATCAAGAGTAGTAGCTCGAGCGGAATGCTGAAAGGAGTTAATCGGTAGCTTATGACGAGGGATCCACGTTAAGCTGTAGGTCCAGTAGGTAATGATCTCAATTTCTGATGCGCTTTTAATTGATATTAAGAAGATATTTCAAAATAAACAAAAACGAACATAAAAATGTTCGTAGTTGACTGGAATTGGTTTATTTAAAAAATTCGTACACCAATGTAGCTAATTGTCATGAAAAGGTTTGGTGCCATCTGTCAACCAGTTTGTTTACAATTGTTAGATAGGTTAGTCGACCTTTTTAATATAGATACAAATGTTAAACAAAGAGTTTGTCTCAAATGTTGTGCTGCCATCGAAATCGTTGAATGCTGAAATCAATGCTGATACCGAATTCAACTGAGCATTCAACTAATTATTGAGGATACGACCTCACGAGTGGCACAAGGCATTAAAAGAAGTGTTTTGTTGCCACAAAGTGGTTGAAGACTAGTTTTATTTCTGTCGACGTTAAATGTCTTCGACTGACAAAAATATCGAAGAAGTGAAGAAAATGGGAAGAACTGCTTCAGGATCTGGATATGCCTTAATAATCCGTTGGTACGATTTTAGTTGATATTGTAGTCATGATATGTATCGCGATACGGCTTGTTTTCTTCAAAAAAAGCACCTTTGGATTATGAATTTTACAAAACGATAGTCTCGTCTCACACAGCAATCCTTCCTTCACTAGATATGGCTCCATGTAACTTATATTTTTACCACACTCAATTGCCATTTCGTGGAAGACATTTTGAGTCTATTAAAACAATAAAACAAAATTCACAGAAGGAACTAAAGGCCACTCCGGAAAGTGTATATGGGGAGGGTTTTGACAACTAGATTATTCGGTGGTATAAATGTTTAAAAAAAGCATTAGAAACCTAGAACCAAACGTAACTGCCCTTTCAAAACATGTTATAAATAATAAACACAATTTTAATTTTAACGACATAAACATATTAGATTTTGAAAAACGATATAAAAAAAGAAATATGAAGGAAATGATTTATATATATATATATATATATATATATATATATATATATATATATATATATATATATATATATATATATATATATATAAACATTAACTTCAGAAATGATAGAGATAATTTAAGCTGTATATGTAATGACATCATCAAATAATAATTTTTCATAATGTTTTAAACTTTTTCCATCTAATACCATTACACGTGAAAAATCCAAACTTGTAAGGTTATAACAAAAAATATAAAGGTAAAAATTTGTTAAATATATCAAAGCCCAGAAATATGTCAATTGATAATTGGGGAAGAAAATGTCATATTTTATTTAAAAAGTTTAGGAAATTAATTGTTTAATTAAAAATATGATATATTGCAAAATTGTTCTGAAAATGGCTTGTTATTAAACTGAAACGTAAACAAAACAATAAAAAGTAAAAACATAATTTTATTTATACAATTGAGCTAAACTTCAATCACAAATATATATATATATATATATATATATATATATATATATATATATATATAAGAATATATATATATATATATATATATATATATATATATATATATATATATATATATATATATATATATATATATATATATATATATATATATATATATATATATATATATATATATATATATATATATATATATATATATATATATATATATATATATATATATATATATATATATATATATATATATATATATATATATATATATATATATATATATATATATATATATATATATATATATATATATATATATATATATATATATATATATATAACACTTGAAATGGAAGTGGGCAGGCCATTTAGCGAGGCTATGGGACGAAAGATGGACCAAGGCGGTCCCGGACTGGATACCTCTTGATTGCAAACGTGTACGGAGAAGATCGAAAACACGATGGACTGATGACATCATTAAGTATATTGGACCCGAAGGACAGAGGAAAGCTCAGGACCGCAAGAGTTGGAATCATGCTGAATACACACATATCACAGAGTTGGAATCATGCTGAATCACACACAATAATTGTCCCATTAAGAATATCTGAGCGGTATAGAAATGATTGAGAGGAGATGATGATATAATTCAAAACATATTAAATAATTTATGGAATTAAAAATAAAAAAAACGCCTTGTCGAAAAATCAATCCAGTATGCAAATCAGTAACATATTCGATTTAAAAATCATGTTTTGTGTGTGCAAATTCCGTACATTAACACTCGTTCCAATTTCTGATCGACGACAAAACGAATCAAAGTTCAAGAGGAAATGGTAATACAGTCCCTTGACCCTTGACTCGGCATCAAATCTGCCAGCAACGCTTTCATGTAAACATGTATGCGGAGTGCAAGCATGAGAAGGACAACAGACATTACAGATAACGGTTCAATAAATCTATTTAACTTTTTTGTTTAATTGTCAATATGTAAAGTTTATTAGCAATGGCGACGAAGCTAAACTACAGATAGTCAGACTGGGAATGTATACAATGGTTCTTTTTATGGCAAGTTTAAATTCTAGAAACCACATTTGTATTAAGAATTATAATATTATTATATATTACTGTATTTGATTTGACGATATAATAATTTTTTTGCTTTTTTGTGGTAATTTTTTTTAACTATTTCTGGTACTTATTGTTGGGAATCACCACTTTCCATTCATCTCCAGCTGTTTCGACGTTTTCTTCCATTTGAACTCTTATTAATTAATTTGATCGTAGGTCGTCTTCACGACGTTTTGAATCATTTCATTCTGTATCACTTTAATCAGAAATAAAACGAAGTTAACCTATGTTAGATGACTTTCAAATACTCAGAAATACACAGAGTACAACTAGGCTTTTAATTCCATTGAAATAATGATAATAATGAATTCCTTGCGAAACTGCCGAATTGACTGAAGATATGTTCAACTTCGAGAAAACTTATATAAACATTAGGGTGTCCGTTATTTTTCAAATTGACTTTTTTCACTTGTGTATCCGCTAAATCATTTCTTTATAGCCTAAAAACAATTTTGAAAAAAAAATCCGTTGCCATTTAACCCCGCCTAAATGATGATACTTTTCGCATTCATCCAAAAATGGATTTTTGCACTTTTTAGATATTCATTATTTTCTCGCTAATTTTATGAATTATCATTCTAAATATTCTTGATTCTGCTTCTGTTGTGATCCTTTGAGATTTTTCGATGGTTAAAATTTATTTATACCGTTTTTCCCAATAATTATCTAACATTGTCAAATTTACTGACTACCTTTATTCATTTCAATGTTTTCAGCTTTTTATTCATTTAAATGTCATATATTTCATTTAGCGCTCTCAATGATAATTAAAAACATATTTTAAATACGAAGAAAATGAAATTATATTTTAATTTAAGTATTATAGATTTAATCATCAATATTTTAAAGAAGTTTTTTATTCCGTTTTATTTTATTATTGTTTATTGTTTGTTTACAATTATTAATTCATATCACTTCGTAAAACACTTCGTATTTGATAATTATAAAAGAAATACAGAAATATTATTTTTTTTGTCACGCATGTCACTTGGAACTTGAACTTTTGTCGCACTTGGAAAATTACATTGTTAAACTCATAGTGATATTTTTTATTGACAACCGTAGTTTTTTAGGTTAGAAAAAATCTAGATTTTATAGTTTTTTTGACTTTCAATCCACGAGTTTAATAGCTTTAATTATATTTTATGTTTTCTTAATATATATATATATATATATATATATATATATATATATATATATATATATATATATATATATATATATATATATATATATATATATATATATATATATATATATATATATATATATATATATATATATATCAATTTTCCATTTACTATCAGCCCAAAAATAATTAAAACAAAACAACCAAAGACAGCATTTGTGAAAACTTTCATCACCTGAGATACTATCTAATTTTGAAAAGAGAGTTTGCGTTAAAGAGAATTTATACATTTTTCTTTAGGTACAATGTTTATTAAATATTCCACGTTAGTAGAGTAAATTATTTTGTCGCAACAAAATCAAATTCTTGAAAATAAAATATTGAAATAAACACATCGAGAGCTGCTGTATTTGAGTTGACTATCTGTTAGTGAACTTTTACAGTTGACTACTTTTACAGTTGACTAACAGATAGTATTACGGTACGATACTTAAATTGAAACAATTTGTTTGCATTTAAAATCTATTTTTAATTACTACTGATAGCGTAAAATGAAATATATTACATTTAAATGAATAAAAAGCATTGGATAGTAAGTAAATTTGAAAATGTTAGATAATTATTGGGAAAAACGGTATAAATAAATTTTAACCTTCGGAACACTTAAAAAATAAATTTTTAACTCTAATATACAAAATTGTCCATCTAAAAGGATTACAACAGAAGCAGAATCAAGAATATTTAGTAACATAATCAATGTAATAAGCAAGAAAAAAAACCTAAAAAGTGCAAAAATCATATGTTAAATGAATGGGAAAAGTATCGTCATTTATTTTTAAAAATAAACGTCATCGGAATGTTTTTATTCTTTTTTCAAAATTGCTTTTGGGCTACAAATAAATGAATTAGATGATACCCGAGTGGAAAAATTAAATTGGGGATTTTTTCACCTAATAAATGCAAGTATCGGGATCTCCGGAAAATTCGTAGATATTTTTTAACAGAAAGAGAAACGCAAATGGCTTATATAAATATGTATTTAGTCTATTATGTAAATTACCACTATTATTTATAACTTTTTTCCAAAATTATTGTCAAAAATGGCAACAGGTTGTTTACACCTCTTCTTCCGTTTTAAAAGCTTTTCCATTTAAACAACTTTGGATGTAGCGAAATATATTCGATCCGAGTCCAAGTCCGAGTGTGCGATATTCGGTATGAAAGGTGGACATCGCAAAAAATTCCAATTGAAGCTCAACAATTTTTACCGGGTCCTGTTTGAAAAATGTGGTCGTCATGATGAAACTCGACGCCTTTCCTGTTTGCTAATTCTGGTCGATTTTATCCAATTGCTGCCTTCAGCCGATCTAATTGTGAACAGTCAAGGTTGATGTTGATGGTTTGGTTGTGTGGAAGAAGCTCAAAGTGTACTGGTCCTATCCAATCCAAATGCAGGTACAGGTCCTTGTCCTTTTGTTTTTGTTGATGATAGTTTGATTGCGTAGAAGAAGCTCAAAGTGTACAGGTCCAACCAAACCGAGTGCAAAAAAACATAATTTTCTTCGGCTGAAGGCCGTCTTTCACCGACCAGGCAACACGGACTGTAAATGATAGCCTTTATTTCATTGACATGAGTGCTTAAAGGATGGCCAGAGTAATGTCGGCCTTCCAAGTCAAAATTTCCACCCCTAAGCGAATCAAACCACTTTTGCACGGTGGTCTCTCCAACAAAACCCTCTTCGTAAACGATACAACTCTTGTTTTTTGTTTAAACAGTGTTCTTGTCTTTTTTGTGATAAAAGAGTAAAATGTGGCATAAGTATAAGCTATCGACCAATATTTTCAATTTGAATCAACTTGGCTAACTAAAAGCAAATTAATTAACAATTGAAGCCTCTGAGATTTGCCGACGTCGTTGTGCTAATAGGGAACAACAATTATTAATTAATAGATGTGCTAAAATAATTAAGGAATAAATCAGAAGAAGTAGGACTGATAATAAATATGAATACAACAACAAATTTGAGATAAATATTGGGAAATGCAGAGAACTGGACGAGGTAGTAGAAGGAGTCAAGAAGTACGTATATCTGAGCAAACGATAACCGCAAAGACCTGGAAGCAACCAATATGCAAAAAAGAATCAGATTAACCTACACAGTGTTCGATAGATTGACTGATGTATTGTATAGTAAAAACAAGTATATACCAATGTCTATTAAAGTGGAAGTGTTAAACGAATATGATACCAGCATCAGAAACGTGACCGCTAACATTCAAAACACTTAATAAACTAAGGTTGACTCAATGATTTATGGAATGAAATATCAAAACATAGATTTACAAGATCATTTATTTATTATTATTAGAAAACATCAACATAGATGAGTCCATATCAAAACATAGGCTTTTCCAATACTCTAAAACTATTATAGGCAAATCACATGTTGAAGACGAGATATACCGTAGAGCATTTATATCAACATTCGTTCAATATGCAATATATTAATTGATATTGTAGTCAGACGATTGAAAATTAAAAATGATCTTTGGATAAGGTTTATCTATTTTTCTCTTGTAAACCTTACATTTTTAATTAATTTCATTAACTCATTTTTTATAAACCTCTAATGATAGTGATATAGTAATAATTAAAATTCGTTCATAAGATATAAAACCAAATTTTATACTAAACAGTAAAGACAAGTGTCTTTAATAATATATTATAATATATATATATATATATATATATATATATATATATATATATATATATATATATATATATATATATATATATATATATATATATATATATATGTCAAAAATAGTCAAAAAAAACTTAAAGCAAAAGTCAAGTACTATAAAAATTAGTGTATTGTTTTATTATCTGCTTATTCGTAAGCACAAAGAACAATATGAATTAATTGAAATGCACATACACAAACAATATCGAATAAGTACGTTCGATAAAGAAAATGTTGCAATTTGTATTCTTCATCTCAAGTTTTCAAACCAGACATACGAACTAGTAATGGTTCGAGTAATGCGTATATGTTTCTATGCCGGGCTTTTTCTTGCTGGAAGATACCGTCACTAACATCTCACTTAATTCCGACTGTCCGAACTAAGCTATTTTGCAAGTTTTGGTAATTAACAGCAAGTTTGGTAATTACACCAATTTAACACTGGTATAATTACCAAATCTAATATCCTTTTCAGCAAAACCATACATTCTGTCAACAGGATTATGTAAGGCATTAGAGGTAATAGAAGAATGACCTTTGGTACTAACAAGCTACTTCTTCACGACTTCAGCAAGAAATGTGCATGATTCTTTACAAGAAACGTTTCTTGGGTTTTTGAACTTTCAGTGGGCAATCTAAATTTATAATATAATTTGTTCATTCCCATTTTGAATGTTATAAAAAGCTGTTTTCCTGTATGGTGTCATTGTTTTAAATCGTTATTTGAAATATTGTTAAATTTCCTGTACGTAAATATTTTAAAACAAATCAACATTACAATAAACAGGTTTAACTTAACCTTTTAATTCAAGAAAAATATTTATTCGACATGCATTTATATACATTTTCCTTCAGCATTCGTCTACCTACCCATTAATCGGCGACTCCTCCATGCAACATCTTTATACGGTTCTGGACCGCGGTCACTATGTATCACACGCGCGCCAAGTCGAGTTCCTTCCGCGAAAATCGCACGCAAAATACCGCTAGTTTAGCGACCTACCCTAAGGACATTGGCCGTGGGGCAGGCATGTATGCCGCCTCCGTCTCCGGCACCGCCACCGCCGCATCGGCCGTTCCTGACCAGGGCTAACATTACGACAGCGGGGGGGACAACAACGAGGTACGACCACGATCGTGTGCAAAAACCCGATCGTTAACGAGGTAAATTTGCGGCATCATTCGCGTGATTCGCGAACGAACAGGACGCCAGTCGTCCTGGCAACTTAGAGATGAGTGGAACGGAGTCCTGCGATGCTGAGATGGCGGTTTTCCGCGAATCCGTTATTCTGCATTGGACGTGTGCGAGTTTGGATTTCTGTGCGCGGACAGTTGTACATGTAATTGTCGTAGTGTTTGAAACCAGTGAAGATCAAAAACTGAAGTGCTTGAATTAATATAGAATATTAGAATACGATAAATATAATTTTAGTGCCTTATAGTGAATGTACAAAAAATATTTCATTTTGATTTTGCAAATGAAAGTAATCCTAATGTTACTAACAGGTTTATAATTAAAAAATATTTCTGAATAATTATTGAACTAAATTTAGAATGTATTTAAATATAGTATTATATTCAAAATTTAATGAAGCAACTAAAGTCATCTTCGTGTTCAGTATTAATATTTAAATACTCAACTATCAAAATTACTGTCTATCGAAAAGCGCTGCAATATTTATAATTCTAGTCTTTTTCTAGTCAAAGCCAATAAATCTCCACTGCCTACAGAAAAGACCGACATGAGTTTTTAAATTTCTGAATAACGAAACATGTATTGAATATGTATGCATCCATAATGAATTTAATTTATTTTGCAACAAATAAAGAAAACAATTGATTTACTCACATTTTAAGCAATTTTTTGATGAAAAATACATATAAAACTATATGAAATGTGGAATCTTGTAACAATTTAAATGATAATTAGTTTAAGTAAAAACCTGTAAAAATATTTATTCATATAAATAGACGTAAATATTACTGTTATTCATATGTAAAAAAAAATTAAGTATTTACTTTTATCATAACAAAGTGGAACGGAATTTATTTACTCTTTATTGTTGTAGAATTATACCTATTTCTTAGAAAATGAAATAATTATCGTATTCTAATCACGAAATGCATAATATATTGCAAATTATTGGTAAATTGCGATGCTACCAACATTTTTAGATGCCGTGCATATTTCATATATTACTTTATAGGGTCAGAAACAAAACCGAACCTGACAACATATTTGCAATGTAGCCATAGCTTCAACTTGATAATATACACAGTGCTACTACTTGTAAGAGTGTAGAAGATACTTTAAATATTTATTATAAAAAATGGGTCTTTTTATTTTTCACGCAAACAGTATTGTTTTCTTTTTTTATATCTTTTTGTTTGATTTGATATTTTTCCAGTATGGCTTTTTTACTTTACTCCGGGTTAAGATTCTAAATTTAACCTTCAACAAAAAAGTTCAAGAAATATTTCACAATTTATTTTATTTTAATATTTCGCACTTTTTCCTAAAACCGCAAAAAAAATTTAGACTATCATGCTTTTTTTTCTTTAATGCAAAAATTAAGACAGTTGGGCATTTTCAAAATTCTTTTCCTCCAATTTTTTAAATACATAGTATCGGGTTACCCGGAAAGTTTATAGTGGTGTTTATAGAGTGTGTGTGGTCGTGGATTTTTTTAAGCAAAAATAAAAATCAAATAGTTGATGTAGATATTTATTTAGCCTATTATGTGATTACCATTATTATTTTCAACTTGTACTGTAAGGCGCATAGTGCCTTTTTGTCAAAAATTAAAATCTTTCTTGGCAAAAAGTGTCAACAGGTTGATTTTCACCTCTTCTTTCGTTTTAAAAGATTTCCCATTGGAAACATTTTGGAGGGAGCGTAATAGATGGTACTCCTGTGACTAAAGTGGCAAAATATCCTAATTGAAGCTCAATTTTTACAGGATCGTGATTGAAACGTGTGGTCGTGTATTGTCATGATGAAATACCACGCCTTTCCTGTTATCTAATTTTGGCAGATCTTTTCAATTGCTATCTTCAGCCTTGGGGGTTATATTGTCGATTTAGTTGCGTGAAGAAACAAACAAAGTGTATGGGTCCCTTCCAATCTGCAAATGCAAAGTATAATTTTCTTAAGGTCGTCTTTCGCCGTACTTAAGGCTCGGCGACCCTGGCCCTGGCAACGCCCATGAATTTTTTTCATTAAACTTTATTGTACACAATCCACTTTTCATATACTAGTTATCATCTAAAAGTTGTTTTTTCTTGTTCAACCGACATTGTCAACTTGAAGGCAAAAAATACCACATCATATAATAAATAATTCAACACAAATTTTTATTTACAAGCGTTAATAGGACGAATTTTCTTTACGAACTTACCGTGCAACTCGATTTTTGATTTTTATTGTAAGAAAATTTGAGCTATTTAGGGCTGGTTCTACAATGCATGAATATACCAGGTATAAGCTATAGTTGAAATTAAATTTTAAACGCCCGTCCTGTAGAGCGGGCATTTCCAAAAGTATTCCAAGTATAGCTTATACCTGTTATATTCTTGCATTGTAGAACCGGTCCTTAGAGTATAATCATATGGTATAGTCATATTGAAAAAATATCAGTGTTATTCAGGATAGCGCGCAAATCTTGAATTTTCATGTTCTACGTCCAATTTCAGCAGAAAAAGCGAAGAAATACTGCAGCATAGCTGTATTGGCAAGGGTAGGCATTAGAGAAGTTCTTTTCTGAATTTGACATTCACTCGGTGTATTCTGAATAGAATGGAAGGATTTGTAATATAAGTAAAACTTTTGACACTGCAAAATATTTATTTTATAATTCAAATGATCAAAAGGAATTTTGACGCTAGCTTCAACAGTATAATATATTTTCAATATAGTTAGAAATTTATTAAGGGTTTAAGAAAAATCGCACAAAATCTATTCAATCTTTTAAATAAATGTCACGATAAAAATTCATTTGTGAAATGAACACTAAATTACTACAGTAATTTAATATAAAGGGTTGTCCAATAAGAGTGTCAGAATTTTAAATTGAAGCACAATGACAACTACAAGTGATAATCCAATATTTCTAGTAGAATAAATAATGGCATTATGTTTTGAAAATAGTATCGTTCGAATATCGCCTTCGGTTACGTCTGGTGGAATGTATTCCGAAGACACAATTTTCGATTACTCTTTCACACATATCGCGTGGTGGCGATATTTTATTTTTAATTGTGGCCTGAATGTTTCATTTAAGGTCAAGAATTGTTCAAGGTTTATTTCTGTAAACTGATCTTAGTGCCCACTTGACATTATAATTTCGTGAAATAACGCATCCAGAAAACTTTTCTTGCAATAAATCTATTTACAGATGCGTGACAACTTTTGTTGAAAGAAAATATTGTTTATATTGACATTTATCAGTTCAGATAAAAGATCCTGTTAGCATTTCTATAGCGATCACCATTAACAGTAACACGATTTCCATCATCATCTTCAAAAAAATAAGGTCCTATCACTCCTTCATCCTAAAAAACGGCACCAAACAGTGACTTTCTGAGGATAAGGAGGTAACTCCTGAATCACTTAAGGATTTTCATCGGCACCACACAGCCGCATTAAGACAGAAGTGCGCTTCGCCGGAAATTTTTTTTTTCCAACTTGGGGATTGCCGTGTGTCTTTCCATGGTGGATTCACACAATGTACTGAACACAACAGTCTATGATTAACATTTACATTTCAAACAGTGTTGGAGTTATTACGTTTCAAATATCTGATACTCTAATAATTCTTTACTATTAATTTAGTTATCAAAAATAATTCAAATTGAACAACTCTGTAAAGGAAATTTTTGAAGATTCTTCGACGTTCGAATCGACAACGAATAAGTGATTTTTGAATATTGTCAAATTATTAAATATTCTCTTGAGATCCTGTAGATAAAAATGATCAATTATCATTTATTTATGAGAAATAACGAATATACTGATCGTAAGAAATATACTCTAAATTATTTTTGTAAATAAACTAATCCTATTTAACGAATATAGTAAAACTAAAATTATACATGAACTTGTTTTAAATAATGCCGTAAGAATTTTTTTTTTCAATAGTAGCAAGTGTAAAATATTTTGTATCAAAATAGTAACAGCAAGTAGTTTGTTCTTCGCGATAACTCTTGGCCTTTAACTACATCGAACACTGATAGGATATAATGATGTTTTAAATGTATTTTATGTATTTGTTTTGTTTCATGAATGCAGTATTTAGTTTTGTGTCTTGTCATCTGTATTTTGAATTACAAAATGTATACTATAGCTCAATGGAAAAGAAGTGCAGACAAGAAAAATATTACCGCATTCACAAAACCGCTAAAAGTTCTATATTATGTACATACAAGATCTTTAAATTACAGGTACCTTTTATGCCAGCAATATGTTTTATTATTTCCATGAGGTTTTTTTTTTTATTTTTTCATTAATGTAAAACCAAATGGAAGTTAAATGTTTACACGGTTACGCATTTTCAAAATTATTTGCAATTTTTTTATTTTAATATATAAGGAATTTAGAACTGATCTGAACAGTAACAACAAATTAAATTTATTTTAATTGCTAAATCGATTTATAGCAAATATCAGTGTTACCCATACTAGCGGGGAATCCTCAAATTTTCAAATTGTACATGCTATTTCAACGGAAAAAACGAAAAAATGTTGGAGTGTAGTAAATCATCGAAAAGCATACGAATTATCGATGTTTTTTCTGGAATGGGATGGAACGGGTTTGTAATGCAACTAAAACTCCTCAAATACTCTCTAATACTCTCTACTCCAACAAATTGTAAAAAATATATATTTGAGAGTTTAAACGACTCTCTTAAATCGGTATTCGTTTTAAAGGAAACTAAACGCTCGTTTCAATGGTATTATTTTTTGTACTATCAATATTTTGGATTTTATTAGTGTTTTTAAAATATTTCAATATATCGTCGGCTTAGAGTGTGAACCTGCTAACTCAATATTAGGAAACTTTACAGGACAAACAAAAATCTTCAAAAATTGATTTATTTTGTTAATAAACTTGTAAGAAACTAATTATATATCAAAATAAACTACTAATCCAAAAACATTTTTTTAAGCTTCAGTTTCTTGACTCAAGACACAATAACAAAACATAAAAATCTACTACTTTAAATTTTTAGCAACAAACCTTTGAAAAATTAACAATACGTACGTGTCTTCGTAGTTTTCTAAAAGTTATATAAAAATTAGTCTTTGTCCATAAAGAATCAGTAACATAACAAAAATAGGAACATTTTGCAACATTTCAGCTATCACATAAAAATTAGATTTTCTCCTTATTGATTAAGTAACTTAAAACAAAAATAAGAACATTTTGTAACATCAGTCTTACTTGCAGTCATCTGGTAAATTGTTGTATGTAATACTGACGTTAACCTTCAGACAAATACTCCTTTAAGTATTGCAGGCCCTCAAAATTCCTTGCAATGATTTTTCTTTTATTTTGAAGCAATTGTAAGAGAGCAAAAGGTAACAGTGTGACCTGCAATGATTTTCTTTGTGCTATTAATTTTTTGAAAAATATGTCACCACTTGGAATATACCGTAGAGCTTGAATATCAGCTATTTTCGCATCACTTTTTCCACGACTAGGATGAATGCATTTCAAGAACTGAACTTCATTGAATTTCTTGGGAAAACGGATAGTTCAAATATGATACGCCGAAATGTTTTGCTTTTTTTTCTGGCACTTCTACAAACATCCACATAATCAGCAGGAATATTGATAATTTTGAGTCCGCTCAATAATTTTATGAATACAGTCTGATTCCATTTGAGTGTGCCTAACCTCAAGAAATTTTTGTTCAGTTATAATATTATGGTTCATTATTATTCAGTTTCATCAAGTCCACGTTGCCAAATTATTTTTTTTTGTATTATCTAAATTTTGGAGTAACTGTTTTATGGAAAATCGCTTTCTGATCAGAGTTGTAATTTTGTGTTTCTGATAATAAAGAGTAAATAAGGTTAATAAAAAGGTGTATGTTGTTTATACGGTAATTATTTTACAACAAAATTTTTAAAAATTAAAATGCTAAAAGTGGTTTGCTAATTTCCTTTTGAAATTTTTAGTCTTAATAATGAACTTCACGTCGGTCGTTCGATTGATAATAATTCACAATATTCTCTATAGTGTCATCGATAAAAATCTACTCCAAAACAGTGCGGGATATTGCTATAGCACTTAATATATTCCATACAACGTAGGAAATCATTTACTCCTTCTGGAATACTTGTTCATTTGTACATCACAAAATAGAATCAATTTTTGAAACGGATTGATGCAGGAGTTTAAAATGGATGGTATATGATAAGGTAATGCATAAAAGATAGGCTCAGCTACGAACTACCACAAATAACCTCTAGATTTCACTGTAGTTAGATTATAAAGATGTTATCTCTTGTTTATATGGATCTAGTCTAGAGATTGATTGATTCAACCTATTGTCCGGAGTTAACAAAATTGGGCTAAGCTAACGCAACAAACGTTCTGAATTGGCAAATCAAAAAGGAGTTGCCTTTTACCAACCACGACAGTTCCAAATAGAAAATTGTTAAGCCTTGGGTAAGATGTTTCATATCATGATCTCCTTCGATTATCATTTATTTCAATCTTTTCGAAATTGTCTGAATGGGAAAAACTGATATTGAGACATTACTTCAGTTGGTTCTTTCTTGATAAGCTTCGGATGTTTTATGAATGCCACATAATAAATGTATGAAAACCATAGCAAGAGGTCGTAAATAACAACACATGCATTCATGCGATTAAAATATAGTTTGCGTATTAAGTAAATTATATATCATTTCATCACAAAAGAAACGAACGAACTAGTATTTTCATTTATGTCGATGGTTCTGTGGATGCTGAGCATGATAAATTTCAACATATTCATTTCATAGAGGCTTTAAATTGTCTAACTCGACACCATCTACTTTTGAAGTACCGCAGCAAATACAAAGACCCATTTAGTAAATATTTAATTTATAAAAAATTATTATTTATATATTAGTCCCTAATATTTTTTTTTATAAACTAAATTAGTTATAATAAGCTAACGAAAAAGGTCAGAATTAAATTGAATTTACAAATCTATGTTTCATAATAAAAAAAAAGTAACACGATATTAAATATCTAAAATTATTTAATCATGAATTTTCTTTTTCATTTGATTAAATATGGTATAACAAGTTTTTTTTAAGATAATTATTGTCTATCAATATATTTGCAGAAAATTAAATATTATATCACAAAATATTTATTATGTTGATTTTAGATTTCCTAATTTTGGGCATTGAAACATAAATAGTTTGGATTTATTTATTGGTAATTCAATATGGGTTGTCTACTCTTCTAAAAATATGTATTTCGATAAGTAGGTAGATGTATTTAGTTGTAATTTTGTTTTAACATATATTTTATATAAGAAATTGGGCTTGAGAAAGCTATCTGCAAGATGGGTGCGGCATTTGTTAAATTCTGATCAAAAACGACTTCGAGTAAAATTTTCTAACCAACATTTGGATTATTTTCGAAGAATAAAATATATTTTAAACGTCGTTTTGTAACTATTGATGAGGTTTGGGTTTACCACTATGATCCTGATCTGCGACATCAAACCGCAGAATGGACTGAGCCCGGTTATTCAGCTCCGACCAAAAAGGTTATGCCATCAATTTTTTGGGATGCAAAAAGCATTTTGTTAATTAATTACCTTCAAACCGGTAAAACATTAACAATACAGTATTATTCAAACCTTTTGGATCAATTGAAATTAAAAATTCGTGAGAAATGGCCTAGTTTAGCGAAGAAAAAAATCATTTTTCATCGAGACAATGCACCGGCTCACAGAGGTGGCCGGTGCATTGGCCATTCAATGGCCACATTGAATGATTTACACTACGAGTTCTTAGAGCATCCACCATATTCACCAGATCTGGTCCCCTCTGACTTTCATCTGGTCCCAAACCTCAAAAAATGCCTACGAGGCAGGTGTTTTTCATCAAATGAAGAAGTTATAGCAGCCGTAGATGAGTATTTTGAAGGACTTCCAGAAAATCAATTCAGAGATGGAATAAATTAATTGGAGAACTGCTGGAAAAAATGTATTGAGCTTAAGGGAGAATCTAAGGAAGAAAAAAGTATTTTTTTCAACTATAAACTTGTTTTATCATTTCCGCTCCGCGAACTTTTCGATTAGCCTAGTATTATTAATGCCAAGGTAATAGTTATTTGCAATTTCTCTTTTTATTAATAAATAATATAAATTATCTCTTTGGTGCTGTATATAATGTATATATTTAATAAGACTAAAACAAATTAAGGTATTTTCAGATATCCTGCAATAATACCTTGGGAGTAGACAAGTAAATTTAGTATTCACTTCATTTTAGATCTGAGAGTAATTTGAATATTTAAATCCTAATTGCAATTTAAATTGCTTAACAATGCGTTATTGTGTTTTTATAAGTTACTTTCATAAGTTTAAATGAAATTCCTTTATAAATATTTTATCAGTCCGTATTGTTTGTCAATATTTTTTTCTTGAGGTATCCTAATATCTATCACTTTTCTTTAATCTGAAGTGAATTTTTTGATCAAT
The DNA here is from genome assembly GCA_031761425.1 of Cosmopolites sordidus. Lineage (NCBI taxonomy): Eukaryota > Metazoa > Arthropoda > Insecta > Coleoptera > Curculionidae > Cosmopolites > Cosmopolites sordidus. Next base: position 8,056 of record JARFXV010000433.1, on the reverse strand, counting down.
TCGTCAGACGTCTGTTCATGAGAGTAGACTAAAAGGTCGAACATTTTTGTGAGTAACAGTTTTTACAAGAGTCACTATTCTTGCATGGTTCAAATTTTCGACGATTCATTTTTAACAAAGGATCTTTTTGTTTCGTATGGTATTCGCTCACAATATGTTGTTCCAAAGGTCAAAAAGTTAAATATATATATGGATATATACATACATACATATATATATATATATATATATATATATATATATATATATATATATATATATATATATATATATATATATAAATGACTATGCATATTTAAAAAATGAATGAATAATTTATATATTATTTAAATTAGTACATTTATTTATATTAAGTTTTCATTGTTTGTATTCTTTTAATTAAATAATCAATAATATATATTTCTAAAGCAGTAAACCGTTGTTTTATTTAAGAATCGAGGATGAGCTGAAAAGTTTTTTAGGATGACAGATAAATGGTGCTATTTCAAATAGGTACATTTTTGGGATGCTAACAAAATCGCTCCTTCTGCATATTAATTGTCAAATATCAGATTGGTGTATTTGTTTGTACCATTTTTAACAGCTGTTTAATTAAGAACTGGTCAGAGTTTTGGCGAAATTATTATATTTTTAAGTCCTACTGTCATTAAATACTTCATGAAAGATTTATCAGTAACGTATTTTTAATGCGAGAAAAGAAGAATGGTGTGAGAAACTCACTTCCTATAATTGTCTATGTTGATAAATTAGTTCATATGTTCAAATATAATACTTAAAGTATTAAAGATAAGAAGAACCCTATAATGATCGCACGAAACTTACAACTACACTCAAAATGTTCTCTTAGTTCTGCCAAGAATTCAATAATTTTCATTAGAACAAGGCACGACCTTATAGAGGATCTGCCACTGATAAAATTAACGAATTGCCTGCCTTGTTTCCAGGTCTAGAATTTTCCGGATATCGTCTGTTTTCTCCACTAAACAAATACGTAGTAGATTAGAAAGAATCAATAGCTAATGCTGCTGTGGATGCATATTTTGAAGAACTTAATAGTTCTGAATGTTATCAAGACATAAGGGCTGTGGATTATCCCTCGCATAAGTGCAACGAAGCATAAGATTATGTTGAAAAATAAACTTAATTTTAAAAATAAAGTCCAGGTTTTTATTAAATTTCATGAACTTTTCTGCCCTTCACTTTATATTAGGTGATCATACATTACATTTACTCATTCAAGAGCAGTGGTGGCTCGTGAGGGAGGGCGTTGGGCCGCCACCACTCCAGCATTTATCACAGTAAACAATTTTTCAGAGCAAAACTCCATATTTTATTTCCGTTCAGTTTCTTTCGTTTAACTCATTTTCCTGGTTCGCCTCCTGTATAGGGTTTCAATAGCACGAAAAGTAAAATGGAGGAAGGGGAAAGTAAAAAAAATCTTTAGCAGCACTATTTTCTTCTACGCCCTCCCACTTTAAAAATCCACGAGCCGTCACTGTTCAAGAGGTAACAGAATATTAATTATTATGGAGACCATTAAATTTTGATCAAATCAAAATGATTTGTTTATCAAGGCCAAAATATTCCTACTACTTCTACTACCACTCTTCTACAATTTTCTCCTTCATATGATTATATACTGCTCAGTATGGAAATAGTTAATTATAAAAGTGTAGAGAGAATATGAATATGAGATATGAGGATAGAAGCAACTGTTTCTTCTTGAGGACTTCCTAGCAATATTGGGATTGACTGTTTAATCATTTCGTAAAATAGCCTTCAACCCTAATTGTTGGAAAACCTATAATAATCTGTTAAAAAGTGCATACAACATTTTTGGTAGTACTATAGTATGAACATTATTTGATAAATGACGGCGTATCTAAGATATATAAGACTAGATCTTTTAATAAATAACAGTGGAAATTCTGAATTATAAAAAACCTAGTATATTGATATTATATATTTTTGTCTTATTGAATATTAAAATTTAACTGACTTAACTGGTGGTTTAGCATACAATTCTAGATTGTTACTGACCTTCTAAATATGATGAATACACTTGATGTTTAAGTTAAATTATAAATGGCATAATTTTCAGGATCACTAAACATATACCTTTGAAATATACATTTTACTAATATTATAAATGTGAAAGTATGTTTGTTTGGATGTTTGTCCTTTAATCACACTCGAACGGATGGAAGGATTCTAATGAACTTTGACATAAAAGTCGATTATGACGTGGAATAGGACATAGGGTACTTTTTAAAACTCATATGAAGTTCACTTTTCGCGAATTCTCCGAAACTATAAGACCCACAAACTTAAAATTTGGCAGGAATGTTCCTCGTGCATTGTTATGGTAGAGGGTTTACAAAAATCAATTCAGGGCGCCGACATATACTATACCATCAAGAATAGGGAGACCCTATCCACAGCCAACAACCCATGTTTTCGCCGACCTCCCATCGGATGGCGTATATGTATGTATATATATATATATATATATATATATATATATATATATATATATATATATATATATATATATATATATATATATATATATATATATATATATATATATATATATATATATACTATTAGATTTTCTTGGACTTGGATACAGTGCATCCATCTTTTGGGGATTCCTTAATGATGAAGTTAACTGGAAAACTTTTAAAAATAATGATGAGCTAAAAGCTGAGGTTCGAGTTGACATTTTGTTGTTAGTTTCTATTTCTGCAATAAATTTAATATTATTGTCAATAATGTAAAGTAAAGAAAATGTTTTGAAAATCAACGAGACTAAATACAACATTAAAAATATTTTTTTAAATAGGCTTATTTGTATTGATGATGAGTTTCTTAGTCAGAAACGTGTTATAAATATTAAGTATAACATGTCGTTGGATTTAGAATAAAAAGTAGAATTTACTAAATATAAAATAATTTTTTTCACCTATTTAAAAAAACAAAGTTGATGATGGTCGAAAAAAGCCGAAACGTCGGATCAAAACTCTAATGACACCACCTTGTAAAGTAGAAAAAGTGGTCATAAAAGTGTCAAATTTATTTTGACATATCTCTTCAAATAGAATCAGAAACGAATAAAATCCAAATCGCGAAAATATGAGTTTTCCCACATATCTTCGAAATATTCGGACTTTTTAAAATTTGAAAACGTGACGTTGCAGAGTTCAGTGAGGTGCAACTTTTTTTAATTTAATCATCTCTGTATCTCCTATGCTTTTCGAGGTCCTTGTAGAGTGTATTCTTATCTCGGACACCGTGTATATATATATATATATATATATATATATATATATATATATATATATATATATATATATATATATATATACGCAGTCTAAAATCTGCATATATATTAGGGTGATTAGGGTGATTGTGATTTAGGTGATTGTGTGATGTTAGGGTGAGTGTGTCCGAATTTTAAATTCAAATACAACAACCAAATTACAAGAAATAACATTCAATGTTAGCATTAATATTTGACGTTGGTGGAATTAACAGGTCCGTTCCTCGAAGTAATTTTCTCACCGAATTGTTCCCTTAATAAATCGATTGTTAAATCGTTTGAACCACATCTCCTCCAGATCAGTACTATTCAAATTCGGAATTAAAAAATTCACGTAGTCAGATAACAAAACAACTTCCTGCGAACCGCGACGAATTGATAAATTTAGATCTTCATCAACACTGCCAGCAACAGCAGAGATAGTTTCTTTGGAACGAACAGTTTTTTGTTTTGTTTTTGTTTTGATATCGAGCAGTGTAAAATGCGTTCGGAATTTGTCGATCATTCGGCGAATACATCACGAAGTGTTCTGTAACTTTGGCGCACAGAACACTGTTTTTGATAATAAATTTCGACAATTTGCAAGTGCGTGTAATATAAAGAATAAAGTAGGTAAAAAGGTAAATATTTTCGGCAAAAAAAACATGTTTTTCTAAAGTGAAATTTAAAACTTTAATAGTCTCTATTGTCATTGTTAATATGTAACTCACATGATCAGAGTTGTTTGTTTGAATGCCGTCGTAAGTTATTTTGCCCTTCTCAAAATGTACATTTTGATAAGTAGAGAAAACAATGCCACAAAAATAAATTCCAACAAACACTTGTTTTCATGGTCTTTAACGCGATTCATTGGAAATAAGTTCTAATTTTAGATTTCATTCAGGTTTTTCCTTTACTTACGTAACACATTTATTATAGTTGCTTGTTCCATAATTCCATTTATAACTTATTTACAATAGCAAATATTTCAAGAATGTTATTTTTCATCGATTTTTTTCATGTTGTAAGTGGTTTAAATTACTCAATATTTATTATGACTTCTTATCATTAAATTTATTTTATGGAACCAAGGATCAATTTATTAATTAGATTACCTTTCACAATGGGAAAATATGAATAGAAGTTTGGGAGAGTTGTAAATATATAACATATAGAATTATTATCTCAAAGTTAAAGGTCAAATAAACTTTAACAAACCCTGATGAGCTAACGGGATTAGTAAAAATTGCATCGGGAGAGTGCAAATAAGTAATTTGGTGTATTTTTTAATATCATATTTAATTTTTTGCAGCCAAAGTTAAGTCAAAAGTTTTTCTGAGGAACTGTGTTTATAGTTCTATTTGTACAAGAAAGACCATTGTGATTATCACTGAATCATAATACTAGGGTGTAACAAAACTATTGACGTTTTTCTTTTGCTTATAAATAAAGGATTATATTTCACTCCTCAGAGGTTTAACACTTTAACTGAAAGACGGTCTCAAGTTACGTAAAGTGAAAGACCTGATCTGAGAGACCATGCTCAATTTTGATGCCCGTTTTTTCATTAATTCGATATTTTTGTTGCCAAAATCATTGACGCAGGAGTTAAATAAAATACCTTGAATAAAAAGGAACATTTATTGACAATAAAAAGAAAATTAATTGACAATAAAATATTATTGATACAGTTAATTTAAAATTCTCTATATTATAGTTAAGTTCCTGGAGTAGGAACCATCAGCGCATAGTCTACACAAACATTTTTGCTATGTCTAAACAAATAGCGTTAGAACAGTTGATAAATTTATATTGTATTTTCCTTCATTGTATGGACACATGCTATATAGTTTCCATTTTTGGAGCTTATGTGTGGGAGCTACTACGTCTTTAACTGCTTGCTGCTCGCTATCTGGATTTGAAAATAATCTTACAATAAGTGCTTTTAGCTCCCTTGCAATATTTTTAATCGAAAGTTTTCTTCTCAAATGCTGTTCAATCATATATTTTGCCAAATCTCTCAGGAATGAAAAACGCTTTAACAAATCTGAATATTTGTAGCTTTGGTAAAGAATAATATAATTGATGCTACAAATAGAAAACAGCGAATGGCCATCTTCTCGTTCTTCTGTTTGATCCGTACACTGCGCATTTCATATCTAATAAATGGACCCCGCATTTGGTTTCATAGCAAAAGCAAATTATTTCCGGTTTTTTATTTTGTTGGTTTATTTCTGCTCTTTCAATCATAAAACCGCAAGGCCGATGTCAAAATTTGAAAACGTTTCTGAGACATTGTAACATTGAAATAGGGTCTGTTTGTGACATCTTTTAAAAACAATGACTTGTTTTTTTAACTATTTTTTCATGGGCACTCTTGAAAATGCTCGACAAGACTAACAAGCCAATATAAAGTTCCATTTCTATAACGTCTGTGTCTCGATAGTTTGATTTTTCGGTGTTGGAACCTAATAAGCTTCTCACAGAGGAAAGTTTTTTATTTGTATAAATAACAATCATTTGTACCATATCATCGGTAAACAAAAGTTTCCAAACTTTGCCCTTGTCAAGCATACTTCCCAAAGACCAGGTAATCCACGAATAATATTTCTACTAGGAGTACGGACATTTCTATTTGGCTCTTTAGTTGATCAAAAAGAGGGTGGTCCAGATTAATTTTTCCACGTCCGACTAAATATGTAATCAGGCAGTCGTCGACTTTATTCTTCTTCAACACCCATCTCATCAGCACCCCCAACTTCATCAAAAACGCCATCATCATCAATAGTTTGATTTTCATGCACAATCTCACCTTCTGTCAGAGCTTCCTCATCCATTTCCTCGCTGTGGTCTTGCAAGTGAGCAGACAAAATAGTTCGGATCATCATCTGAATCGCTCGTCCACTGCCACTGCAATCGCCTTGATAGGCGATTTTAGCTTTTCGCAATGGTTTTTTTGTATTTTCTTATTTATGGATATCTAGAACTTATATTTTGCAGATGCGATGTTAAGAGTTATTATCATGCCTCGATAGGCGATTTTAGCTTTTCGCATTGGCTTTAACTCCTGGAAACATTTTGACAATATTTTATTTGCGTGTTTTAATCTCTCGAGACTTACAATGTTTTCACCATCTAGTGTTACTATCTTTGCCAATAAAAAGGGGCTCTCGATTAGCTAATTCAATTTCCATTTCATCTTCGTTTTCTTCAAATTTTTGCACATTTTGCACACAAATTGTCTCACTATCATCATTTCTAGTTTCTACATTATCTACTTCTGGGGCATCTTCTTCATTACCGTACTCATCAGTATCCACCTCTTCGTAGAGTTTGGGTTTCCTTATCATAATCCATTAGAACTACGACTAAAATTAAAAATATATACAACGATATTATCTACATATAAGAAGAAAAACTATATTTGATGCAAAACAAACTTTTTAAAAATGTATAACTTGGTCACACGCACCGGATTTATTTCTAGAAATTTAAAAATTTAACGCTCATTCAAATGGCGAAGTCTAACTAAAGACATTAAGCGGATGAAACGATACTTAGCCGTAGATTTTCCCCACTCATAGAGAGTTATTGCAAAATTTTATAAGGTATGCCCCGTGAGACCCGATGCGTGTACTAGAGGGTTAAGAGCAGCAGATCCTAGAACAAGCACTAGGAAACTTTCAGGCAAATTAGGGGTATTTTACACTACCGTTAACAGGCATTTGCATAGGAATAGTACCAAAGAGCTGTAGAAGCATCCCTCATGAACCGCGAAACAAATACTTTTGTTACACCCCAATTAATCTGCATTTGGTTAAACGCAACTCTGAATTTATAGACGTTTTTTGTTATGAATTAAGAGGATTTCTTTTTATGAAAGACAACAATCATCTACCTGACCAACTGACTGAATATTCATTATTACCGAAATTGACTTATTTTTTTTAGTCGAAACCAAATTTTATCCAGAACCGAAATGAAATCGAATCTTCTGTTTTGGGTTGATTTTAATGAATTTAACTCAATATTAAGAATATATATCGAACATATTTAAATAACTGATTTTCTTAAGCAATGAAATTCAACTAAAGTTAGGTAAAACTACTTTAATTTGAACCCAATGAATTTCACTGAATTACCATAAAGCATTAGGTCTTCAAATAAGTTAATTCGTTTAATGTTGGATTTTTCTAACTTATCTCTGCTTCGTTTGTTCTCGGTTTAATATAAATATTCTGAGGGTGTACATTTGACTACATCGGATTTGTGCGTTTTAGGTAGCAGAGAAAACACGTGGGAAATAAAGTGCTCAGGTACAGAACGGTTCAAAAGAAGATTCTCCATTTCAAATGAAAATATTTTATTTTTGGTTTAACTTTTTTTCTTTTTTTGTTTTATAATAAGCTAAAACCGAGTTTTGAAGATCACTTGATATTCACCTTATGAACGAACACAAATTGTTACAATATACTTTGAATATTCGTCAATTTGACGATTTGACATTTGTCGTCGAAAAAAAATTTGACGACATTTGTCATCGAAATTCTTAGAACTAATCTTAATTTAACCCAATCCATCGCATTTTCCAGGTTTACACTCGCAGCTTCTCCAGGAATTATACTAAAACTTATATTGTACCGCTTTTGGAATCTAAGTAACCATCCGGAATCGCCAGAAAATCCAGCAACATTAAACGTAATAATTGTAGTATCTATGCATCTTTCATACGTAAATCATTGAAGTAACTCAATT
>JARFXV010000432.1:240000-256608 GCA_031761425.1 Cosmopolites sordidus | reverse complement strand
TTTATTTTACAATTCGCCGTATCGCCCTGAACCAATATTTATTCCCATGCCACTATATTTACGTTTCCTATGTTTTACAGCATGTTCAACAAAATTCTTGAACAAGGCTGGTGATAGGCAACATCTTTATATAAGTCTAAAAAAAATATATAATGTACTCATACACCATATTTTAACTTATTCAATTGATCATCTGACATTTAGATTGTAGAATATATTCTTCTGTACTGATAGATTATTTTTGGAGCGTTGGACATCGTTTGGACATCGTTGGACCACCGTTTTATATAATATACATAAATTTCATTTTTCTGGCTTATAGACTTATATAAGTTCTGTAATTGTAAGACTTCCTAGGCATCAATATTTGTTGTGTGTGTCTAATATAATGACATTATATATATTTAGGTGTATTTTTAATGGTGAGAGCACAGCAATTTACTGGTTCAAAATTGAACTTCAGTTATGATTTTTTTTTCAAGAGTCGTTTTTCCCATTGTCGTATCTGAATTTTAATACACTGTATCGAATGTTAAATTGATCGCGGCAGGTAGTGAGGGTATGACTGACAAACATTACTACATGTTAAACACAAAATTATTATATCTATGAAATTAACATACTTTTTTATTTATTTTTTTTTGTTAAAGGTCACATACATTATGAGTATTTTAAGTAAAAGTATTATATTTGTTTTCTATAGAACAATACCAAGGGCATTTATATTAAACCTTATACAAAAGTTGTTTACTAATATCGATATTTGTTTTACTTCTGTTTTTAAGAACAATACAAACTGATATAGGAAATTTCTCAGATTGTATAAGAAACTTATCGATCATTAATATTTCTATATAAAGGATATGGCCTATTTCCAATCAGTCAGGTAAGCACATCTTCAAGTCAGTCTATATTAGCCGATATAATGTGGAAATCGTATTTTTCAATCTTTGTTTGTATTTTGTTAGTCCAACAGGTAAACTTATATTTTCTTATGAAATAATATTTATTGGTGTATTATAGTATTCTCTACCACTATTTTTTTGTTTGTTCCGTTAGATTTACTGTAGATTTTTCAAAAGGAAAACTTCATATCTATTTTATATTTAAAATATCATATTTGTTCGGAATTTATTGTTTTTTTAATTTTTACACAAATTTTTAAATAATTTTTGAAGTAGTTTAACTATTGAATTATTGTGATAAAATAAAATTCATTATCCTTCTGTAGAATCTCGCCAATGATGCGGAATTAAAATCAAGCAAAGATGATGCCAAGAAAGCTTTCCATCATTTGATGGAAGAAATTGACAAGGCCCTTACTCGAGCTCAAAATGGACTTAATAAAGCAATGGACCAAGTACATGAAAAAGCTAAAGAATTAGAAGGAAAAGCCAAATCAGAATTGGACAAAACTTTAGTTCCTCTAAGGAAAAAGTTGGACGATCTAATTTCTAAAGCTAACGAAAAGGGTTTGTAATTTAAAATGCATTGCTTATTATTTGTTTTTAAGTTTAATACATTTTTTAATAATTTTTTTCTGATAAATTCTTAATTTCATAGGTGTTTCGGTTATTAATGTCGATTTTTTCGCTAATTTGAGCGTATAGTTTTATAACAAAATAAATTACCTTAATAATCAAAGTATTGGCCATCGTTAGCTATTACTTTTTCTCATCTTCCTGCCAAAGAATGGATTCTGCACCAAAATCATTTTTGGTTTATTGATGCCAATCACTCATCAAGCCAAATTTTCACTTCGATGATATCGATTTCGATCGATAAAAATAAGTGGTAGTCATAAGGGGCTAAGTCCGATGAATACGAAGAGTGTGGTAGGACTTTCTATTTAACGATTTAGAAATATTTTTTACACGTTTTGCAACATGGTGCATTGTCATGTTGAAAAATGATTTTATTGTGTCTTTGGCCGTGTTCTCGTCATTTCTCTTTCAATGCTCAGTAATTGTTTCATCAGATTTCAGCAGTTCGTAATACACAGTCCCTCCTGCTATCCCACCACATACACCACACAGTCTTCTTTCCACGTATATTGTGCATTGGCTGTGATATTGATGGCTGGCCTAGAACTTCCCCGCAAAACGCCTTTTTCTGTTAAATTATGTTTTTTGGAAAATGACAATTAATAACGAACAGGCGTTTATGTATTAGTAACGCCATCTCTTAGCAAAATCGAAACGATCACTTTTGAAAAACAAATCATATGGAGTTTTAGAATCAAATACATGAATGAAAATCTATTGGCGCAATCTCGGAACTGTATGGTGAATGAGGGCTCTAATAATTCCTAATAACTGGCTAAATATTGGATGGTCTAATAATTATTGTACTTTTCGAAATGCGATTAAAACACAATTGCCGTATCACAATATGTTGGCTATGAGAAAATAATTAGAAGTAAAAAAATATTGGAATTTATTTTTAAAAAATAGTGTTAAAGAAATATACAGCTCTACGTCACTGGTATTTTTTTAATGTAGCCTTAATTGTGATACCTTTCCTTGACATATTCGATCAAAGAATTGTTTTCGGTGAATGAAATAGTCTTTTCTGCTTTAATCGAGAATATCTTCAGTTTCAATAGCTGTAAATGTGTTCATTGATATGCTCATTAAAGCAATCGACCCCCGAAATGGTTCACATCCATATCTAAGAATTGGTCCATATAAGGCTTTATATACATTTATTTTTGTTGCTTTGTTATTTCTTTTCAGTTCAAAAATCCTTAATTTATTTTAGGCCATAAAAATGTATTTGTTTTTTTTTCTTATTATTATTGAGATGTTCTGCTTTCTCTCATACGAGACCCAAATATTATATTATATTACCCAAATATTATTAATTTACTGTTTGGATTTCAGCTATATGAATTTGCATCTTGTTTTGTTCTTTTATAATCACCATCACTTTAATTTTTTCTGTATTCATCTTTACTTCTTATTTTGTCATTATTTTATTCCATGTTGTAAAGTTGTCATTTGCACTCTAATCAAATTAAAAAAAAAAAACATTACATTCTTTGATATCAAATATTAACATCATCGTATCTATATTTTTATAGCATTAAATGTTCTTATAAACAATTTAGTCTACGTCTATACAAACGTTACAATATATTGTAACAAACATTATTTACGAAACTATAGCCACACTAAGTGACGGCTCGTGAGGCGTTGGGGCGCCGCCACTCCAGCATTTCTCACCGTGAACATTTCTTCAGATCCAAACCTCATATTTTATTTCCGTTCAGTTTCTTTCTTTTAACTCATTTTCCTATTTCACCTCCTGGGGGTTTCAATAGCACGAAAAAAGTAAAAAGGAGGACAGGGAAAGCAAAAAAATACTTTAGCTGCATTATTTTCTTCTACGCCCTCCCACACCCTAAAAACCCACGAGTTGCCATAGTTAAAATAAAAAAAAATATATATATATATATATATATATATATATATATATATATATATATATATATATATATATATATATATATATATATATATATATATATATATATTATTATTATTATTATTCACGTATGGGCCCTGGTGGACCACGCGAAGAACAATTAGAGGCGTTTGTTGTTAGCCTTCCTTTGCGCCCATACTAATTTCATTCTCTCGCTATGAGCTTTTTTCCTTTCGTCAGACCAAGTTGTTCCAATCTTCCTACATTTTTCTCTCTGGCCAACCTTCCAAGCGTTAACCTTGTGTCTGAAACAGCCTCTATCCTGAATTTCACTTTGTGTGATATTTGCTGATCTTAGGTCCTCTTTAATTGCCGCAATCCATTTAATTATTTCTACTTTACTCCTATTTTCATAAAATTAGACTATTTGTCTAGTTAGCCTACTTGGATTCATCCGTTTGATGTGTCCGTAAAACTTAAGTCTTCTTTTTCTCATATCGCTATGTATATCTGTGTATTGTTTGATTTCTTGGTTTTCTCGAAGTCGGTATGTTGTGCTATTTATTTGTTTGGGGCCTAGGATTTTTCTTATGATTTTTCTTTCCTTCTTTTCAATGTCCTCGATGTCCCTCTTTCTATTCAGAATGAGCGTTTCTGCAGCATATAGACATTCTGGCTTAATAATCTGTTTCTGTGCCGTTAATACATCTTGAGCTAAAATTGCTAGATCATCAGCAAATGCCAGACAATCAATTTTGATGTTGGTTCTCCCCAGTTTAATGGGCTGGTCAATATTCAGTGCCGACTTTTTTTCACGCCACTCCTGTATTACTTTTTCTAGAACACAGTTAAATAAGAGTGGTGAGAGTCCATCCCCTTGTCTCACACCAGTTTTAATTTCGAAGGGCTCTGGGATGTCACCCATGAATTTAACTTTTGACCTTGTGTTAGTTAACGTTGCTTTAATAATTGCCAGTGTTTTCAGATCTAGTCCTTGTTCTTTCAAAATTCGGAATAAAGATTCGCGGTCAATAGAATGCTTTTTTGAAATCCACAAATGTACAGACGAGATTTTTATTGTACAGTTTTTGATGTCTTAGAATCAACTTTAGATTCAAGATCTGTTCAGGGCAGGATCTGCCCGGTCGAAAACCTGCTTGATATTCACCAATGTTCGGTTCTAACTGTCCCTGTGCTCTGTCTAGTAGACATTGAGATAGAATCTTGTAACAAACTGGGAGAAGAGATATTCCTCTATAGTTATTTACGTCCGTTCTATCTCCTTTCTTATGTAGTGGATGGATTAGAGCATCTTTCCAGTCTTCCGGAATCCGTTCGGTTCGCCAAACTTCTTGTAGACTTTTGGTTATTTCCTTGATTGTACCTGGACCAGCGGATTTCAAAAGTTCAGCAGTGATTCCATCTTCACCAGAAGCTTTGTTATTTTTAAGCCGCTTGATTTGCCTAATTATTTCCCCTTCATTCGGTGCTAATGAATCTGGGTTTGTTTGTTTAGGGTTTAGTGTTGGTAATTTGTTTAAGGGCTCAGGACAGTTTAGTATTTGTTGAAAATATTTCGCAAGTTCTATGCAATTGTCTTGGTTATTTAGAGCTAATTGTCCGTTTTCCTTTTGAAAGCATAGGCTCTGCGGTTGATAGCCTGTTAATTTAGTTTTAAATGTTTTGTAAAAGTTTCGGGTGTTATTTTTTTGGAAATCTTTTTCTATTTCATTAAGTTGATTGTTTTCATATTTTCTTTTAGTTTGTCTAATAAGCTTCGATGTTTCTTTTCTTACGTCCAAAAAGATGTTATAGTTTATTGCTGTTTTTTGACGGTTCCAATCTTTGAATGCTTTACTTCGGCTTAATACTGCTTGCTCGCAAACCTCATCCCACCACGGATGTTTTCTACGTTTTTGTAAAGGGACCAACTTTAAGGCTGTTTTAATATTTTTTTGTTTTAGTTCTTGCCAGTTCTGTGCAGGTTGGTTATCAAGCTCTTCTGTTAGGGTTGGTTTTATTTTCGTTGGGTCAAACTTTGGTATTAGCAGCCTCTTTTGAATAAGTTTTCGAGGTTTTAAGCTAAGTTTGATTCTAGTCAAGCAGTGATCCGTGTCTATATTTGCTCCTTTCCTGACTTGAACATTCAAAATCTCTTTATAATTGGGGTACGAAATGGCAACATGGTCAATTTGAAATTCACCCATGTACGTGTTTGGGCACCTCCAGGTTTTTTGTTTTGTTATTTTCTTCTTAAAATGGGTTGACATTATTTTTAGATTAAACTGCGAACATAGTTCAACCAATCTTCTACCATTATAGTTAGTCCATTTATGAGCGGGAAAACTGCCGACTGTTTTCCTGTACTTCTTTTCTTTCCCTAGTTGGGCGTTGAAATCACCCAATAGGATTTTTACATGGTTAGAGGGAATTTTAGAGATAGTCTTTTCCAGAATTTCCCAGGACTTATATACTTTTTCAGGATTAGATTTATTTTCTTCGTTAACTGGGAGGTGTGCATTGATTAATGTATAGTTTTTGTTAGCACACTTGAAGGATAGTGTCATAAGTCGATTATTTACTGGCTGGACATTTGTTATAGAACCAAGAATGTTTCTTGAGACAGCGAAAGCAACACCGAGATGTGGTGTATTTTTGAGTATTCTTCTCCCACTCGGGTCCAATATATCTAACGATGTCATCAATCCATCGTGGTTTCGGTCTTCTTCGCGGACGTTTGCGATCAAGCGGTATCCACTCCAGGATTGCTTTGGTCCATCTGTCGTCCCATCGCCTCGCTATATGGCCTGTCCATCTCCATTTCAATTGCTTTACTCTTCCAATGATGTCACAGACTTTTGTTTGTTCCCTGATCCATGCGCAGGACTTTCTGTCTCGTCTTGTAATGCCAAGCATACATCTTTCCATTCCCCTCTGTGCCAACCAATTTTTTGAAAATCAATATCAACGGCTCTTTCGTTACAGAAAAAACTCCAAGGAAAAAACACTGTGCTTTTCAGACAATTCACTAACTCATTAACCATTTCATTACTTTAGAGTGTAGCTCCACTAATTCCATTTAAATTTTGCTTACGTTGGTCTTCTGTCAACTATTACATTTAATTTTAATTTTGTTGTTTATTTTTTAGGTTTTGATGTAGCCAAATGTCAAAACTATGTTGATAATTTTTCAAATACTCCAGACCAATTAGTTCACGATTTAATTGAATGTATCAATACACAGGTACAGAAAGCCCAAGATTATGTAAACGATGCCTTAAACAATGCCAAAAAGATTGAACAAGATATGAATTCAGTCGATGCGGAAATTGATAATTGTGGAGGGAATAAGTGGAAGCAGATTAAATGTTATGCAAAAATTATCGAGAAAATAGCGAGAGATACGAAAGCAGCCCCACAACATATCATAGAAGATGTGGCCAAGGCAACTGCATTAATTACAGATATTGTTCCAATTCTTGAAGACTGTTTCACCCGTAAATTAAAACAAGCTGGCGAGAATGCATTAAAATCTGTGAAAGATTTTGCTGTTTGTGTTGCAATTCCATTTTAATTAGAAACAATTGTAATATAAACAACTGTAATATGTAAAATAAAACGTACTATAAGTACGTTTTATTTTTTGAAAAATCTTCAAATGTATAGTTATAAGTTATAATTGTAAGTAATAAATATTTTTATCATGTTTAATGCCTAGTTTTTACACAATCTTTTGAAAATTAGAGATGGTTCATGAGAAATTGACGTTTTTAAAAACCGCATGATTCCTTTAATCTTTGCATTACTTAACACGTACAGTTTTTTTTTGTTTCAGGGGGTTGGCGGTGGGGAAAAAAAATGAGACAAACTATTTTTATAATCTAATATTTATTTATTATTATTATTCACGTATGGGCCCTAGTGGACCACGCGAAGTACAATTAGAGGCGTTTGTTGTTGTTAGCCTTCCTTTGCGCCCATACTAATTTCATTTTTTCGCTTTTTTCAGCTTTTTTCCTTTCGTCAGACCAAGTTGTTCCAGTCTTCCTACATTTTTCTCTCTGGCCAACCTTCCAAACGTCAACCTTGTATCTGAAACAGCCTCTATCCTGAATTTCACTTTGTGTAATATTTGCTGATCTTAGGTCCTCTTTAATTGCAGCAATCCATTTAATTATTTCTACTTTAGCGGTACTCATATTTTCATAAAATTCGACTATTTGTCTAGTTAGCCTACTCGGATTCATCCGTTTTATGTGTCCGTAAAACTTAAGTCTTCTTTTTCTCATATCGCTATGTATATCTGTGTATTGTTTGATTTCTTGGTTTTGTCGAAGTCTGTATGTTGTTGTATTTATTTGTTTGGGGCCTAAGATTTTTATAGACATAGATACAAAAATCAGCAATACTTTGTATCAAAGTACTCAGTTATAAATAATTGTAAGTCAGTTACAAATAATTTTAATAACCCCATAAAAGGAAAAGCAGGTACTTGAAAATGGGACGGGCTAGGCCATTTCTGTGAAAAGGTGTTTTAATAACTATCTAAATGAAACGAAAAAAAGAGCAGTTTCATGAATGTTACAAAAATCATGTCGACCTGTAATCTTATTCAAGTGATGGCCATTTTGACGAACACACTTTGGAGCCGTTCCCGAAAGATTGTTTGTTTTAGTATTGTGTAGTGAATCCTGATGCAATTTACGGGGATTTTCTGTGGATCAAAATCGGCCATTTTGTTTATTGTTCCATTTAAATGACCCATTGGTTTCATCGCTCTTGCTGGCGAACAAATCACCTTTTTTAAATTTCTTAATGCGCGTTTCGCTAACTATGTTATCAACAGATGATATATCCTGATGATTTGACATTCGATTCAACATAGTGATTAAGAACAATGAACATATCGAATAATATAGAATTACGATCTATGGCCAGGTTCATCGACAATATAGGGTGGTGTAAAAGACGTGGTCTAATTTTAAATAAAAATATTTTAATTTGGTTTGCCATTTTCTTTTTTCGTTATTATTTTAGAATAACCAAAAGCCATAGAAGTTTTGAAAATGAAGCGGCATTTAGTTGCAGAAGTAACCCCAATTATTATAATTTCCTTGGAAATGGAAAAAAAATATGTCTTCTTAATTGCGTTAACTAGGCGTCAATTTCGACTAATTTTTATGTTAGAGATGTTCCTTCCAAGCCCATAACTGACTATTCGTCTGACGCCCTTACATGAATTCGGTGCAACAGTTGACAGAGGCGGATAGCCTCCAAGTTGAAGGACGAGTTTTGTACCTGTATGTCTCACCGAACCCAATCAATTCGGCACCCGTTGTAAAATTTCGTTTTAATCGACGTCTTATATGATGAGATATGTAAACGGTGCACGACGCTTCAGTTATTACGAAATCGCACATTTATAGCTTAGCATCTAAAAAATGAATTGCTGAATGCCAGGAAAGTTAATGTAAGTGCAAGAACAGTAAGAAAAAGGCTAAAGGAGGTTGGTTTAAATCCAAATCGTCCTCCCAAATCACAAAACGGCCTGATTACAATTTTCACCATATCATGCTGATCGGGAAGAAGTTTATAAACAAGTACAAACTCGAAGAGATTTACCACTATTTTAGATTATTATTGTTATATTTAACAAATCACTTTTTTTAAACTCCTCGGCACACGTTTCGCAAAGCAAGTTAGCATCATCTGGATATCTTCTTCTTCTTCATGTCCCCTCTCCGGTCCGGAGTTTGGCAATCATGTTAGCTATTTTGATCTTGGACACTGCCGCTCGGAACAGTTGGTTGGAGTTGCAGTTGTACCATTCTCTCAAATTACGTAACCAAGACATCCTTCTTTTACCGATGCTTCTCTTGCCCTGTATTTTTCCTTGCATAATTACTTGTATCAGTTGGTACTTCTCTCCGCGCATGACGTGACCCAGATATTGTAGTTTACGTCGCTTCACGTCTGCCAGCAGCTCATTTTCTTCCTTATTCACGCGATTCAGAACTTCCTTGTTTGTTACTTTCTTGGTCCAGGCGATTCTTAAGACCCTTCTGTACATCCACACTTCAAAGGATAGCAGTTTATTCTGTGTATATTTGTTTAATGTCCATGCCTCCATTCCGTAGAGGAGTACAGAGCAGACGTAGCATCTTATTAGTCTTAGTTTAAGAGTCAGCGACAAATCTTTGCTACATAAGACGCCTCTCAATCTTACGAAAGTACTTCTTGCCTGTTCTATTCTAGCAATAATTTCCGGTGTATTGTCATTGTTGTCATTTATTGTTGTGCCCAAATACCGGTATTTTTTTACTCGTTCTATTTGCTCCCCCTGAATACGCAATTCTGCATTATTGATGTTTTTCTTTGTAATGACCATGAACTTTGTCTTTTTCGTGTTCAAGCTTAATCCGAGGTCTTCGCTTGCCTTTCTTACTTTTTCCATTACTCTGTTCAGGTCCTCCATTGATTCTGTCATTACAATGCTGTCATCAGCATATCTGATGTTATTGATTGGTATTCCGTTCACTATTATGCCGGCTGTTTCATCCTCAAGTGCTTTATTCATAATATTTTCAGAATATAAATTGAACAATGTTGGAGACATTATACATCCCTGTCTTACGCCTTTCATAATCTCAATTTCCTCTGAGTTGTAGTTGTCAATGCTTACCACTGCCTTCTGATTGTAGTATAAGTTATAGATTATTCTTATATCTCGCGTGTCTACACCTTTGTCTTTCAGCAATTTTATCATGATGTCATGTTTGACATTATCGAAAGCTTTGTTATAGTCGATAAGACATATGTATACATCTTTATTTACATCCAGGCTTCGTTGCATAAGTATATTGTATGCTACCAGGGCTTCACGCGTTCCTAGGCCCTTTCTAAAACCAAATTGCGTGTTACCTATATGTTCCTCTAACCTTGAATATAATCTGTGGTGTATGATCTTCAAAAATAATTTCAATGTGTGTCCCATGAGACTAATTGTCCTATAATCTTCACATTTATTAGCTTTGTTTTTCTTAGGGATGGTTATGAACGTGGAGACAAGCCACTCCTTTGGGATTTTACCAGTTCTGTATATTTCATTAAACAGTCTCTGTAACACTTTCAAATGTTCGTCCTCTAGGAGCTTGAGGAGTTCTGTTGGTAGATTATCTGGTCCTGTTGCCTTGCCCGTCTTCATATTTTGTAATGCATATTTTATTTCTGCAGTTGTTATTATTGGACCACTGTCTTCTTCAGCCGGTTCCTCTGACTGTCCTGATCGTGTGTCCGCGAAAAGGGATTTCGTATAATTCGTCCATGTTACAAGTTTGTCCTTGATGTCTGTTATAATTAGACCCTTCTCATCCACTAAAAATGATCTTGTTCTTTTCCTTTGATACCCCGTTAAGTCCTTCACCTTCTTATGTAAATTGAACTGGTCGTGTTTTTTCTGTAGGATCTCTATTTCTTCGCACTTCTGAGTAAACCATATTTCTTTGGCTTTTCTGACTTTCTGGCGAAGTTGTTTCTGTATGTTTTTATAGTTAGGCTGGTGTTTGCTTTCCCTACGTGTATTCATTAAGTTTAATATCTCA
This sequence comes from Cosmopolites sordidus, assembly GCA_031761425.1. NCBI lineage: Eukaryota > Metazoa > Arthropoda > Insecta > Coleoptera > Curculionidae > Cosmopolites > Cosmopolites sordidus. Next base: position 245,581 of record JARFXV010000432.1, on the reverse strand, counting down.
TTTGTAATCCAACCTTGTTCTTTTTTTAGGTTTGGGTCTCTTCAAGTATTTTTCTGTTGGTTCCATTAGTGCCGTATTAAAGTCGTCCCAATTCTTATTGTTATCCTCCGACATATTTAAGTTGTTAAGATTGTTGTCTATCTCCAATTTTATTTTCTCTCTGATGGTTACGTCATTAAGACCGTTGAGATCAATTTGTTTTCGTCTCGACTTTTGAGCTGGTTTCTTTAGTTGTATATTCACCCTTGCCACTAGGGGGTTGTAGTTGGAATTTACGTCTGCACCTGGGTAGGTCTTCACTGACTTTACACTATTTCTGAATCTCTGATTAATCATCACATAATCTATCTGATTGCGTACTATATGATTTTCACTATCTTGCGGCGATGTCCAAGTGTATAGTCGTCTTGGTGGGAGATTGTAGAACGTATTAGCAACCACCAGATCTTTCTCTTGGCAAAACTGAATTAGCCGATGCCCTCTGTCATTGCGTATACCCAATCCGTAGCTACCCACTACCCTTTCTACTTTCCCTCTTCCGATCTTCGCGTTGAAGTCGCCCATAAGAATTGTTACATCTTTTCTTTTAGTCAGTTTGAGTGTGTCGTCTATTTCCTCATAGAACTGTTCTATTTGATGGTCGTTTTTATCCGCTGTTGGAGCGTATACCTGTATTATGTTGATTGTTGCGTGATTTGACTTCATTTGTAGTAAGGCAATTCGTTCGGATATTGGGACAAAGTTTAATACTGATTTATTCAGATCCTTTTTCAACATAAAAGCTACTCCATTTCTGTGCCGTGTGTCGTTGCTTCCAGAATAGTGTGTATTATATGATGGTTCCCTATGTTGGTTATTCCTTCACTTGGCCATCGTGTCTCACTAATCCCCAAAATATCCACGTCCAATCTATTCATTTCCTGTGCTACATTGTGGGCTTTACCAGCCTCATACATACTGGTCACATTCCACGTACCTATTTTTAAGTTCCTTGTGTCTGTTGCTTCGCGTTTTTTACCTCTTCTCAAGATTGCCCTCCCCGGAGAACCGATTGGAGTGCTAGAATCTGGATATGATTGAATTTAATGATATGATTGAATCTGGATATGATTGAATTTAATTCTAAAAATAAACTGTCTTCTATTCATATGACAACCGTGTCTAATAAAACATGATCAGTGCAACGTGCGTTGGAAGTTTAAAAAGTGATTTGGTGTTTAGTTGTAAATCTCTTCGAGTTTAGTGTTTCACACCGACGGTTCCAATAGAAGAAGTGATAAACTAGCGGGTCTAATACAGTTTGACGTATAAAAAAAAACTATTTACTAATAATTGTTTCAACAGAATATAAAAGTCAATTAATTCGTTTCAACAGAATATAAAAGTCAATTAAACTGTTTCCTTTTTTGACTATTTTAACTAAAAAAAAAATGTGTGTGTACTTCTGTACGCACGTAAGAAGTTCTTTAGCATAATTAATAAAGTATTTTTTTCATGCATTCAAATAAATTTTAACTCAGCAAACGACCAATAGACGAAAGTAAATACTACAAAAAAATCAAATTACATATTAGTTTTTCAAATACAGGTTAGTGTTCATCGAGGCCTCGCGGTACTCGGACGTGTTTTGCCGGTGCCGGGATCGACGCATACCAGGAATTCCGGGCGAATTCCTCACCGAGTGATTTGCCTATTTATCGAGAAATAACAATAATTTTGTATTGACAATAAACTGAAAAAATATCGAGAGATAAGTGAGAAATAAAATATAAATATGTTCCCTTCGGGGAACCTATTAGGGTATAAAAAGGACGGTCAACCAGTTACTGAAACTACACAGAACCTACCAACCAACAATGCTAGACAGGGTGTACCAACCAACAATAACATACAGGGTGTACCAACACAATATACAACTCCTGCAACTAGATCGCAGAGCCAGTCAATACATAATAATAAGTACTATTACAGAATGTCATCAACTAGCGATGATGAGCTAGATGATCAAGAAAATATTGAGCATCCGTGGCAAAACGTGAAACATACCAAAAGGAGGAAAATAAACCCAAACAATCAACAAAGTGTCCCACTAAACAACAGATTCAATAGCTTACCTGTAGATAACGAAGTAAGTAACAATGAGAAGCAGCCAGAAAATATAATTCCAAAACCACCACCAATATTTATTTATGGGGTAACTAACTATCAAGAAATGAGAAACAAGTTGAGGGAAATAGTTGAAGATGAACAATACCATACAAAAACGCTAGCAGATAATACAATAAAAATTAGTAGCAACGTTTCAGACACCTATAGAAAACTAATACATTTTCTGAGGGAAAACAAAATCATACACCATACATATCAACTTAAGGATGAGCGAGCATACAGAGTAGTAATTAAACACCTACATCATACAACTGATTTGAACGAAATCAATGAAGAACTATCTCAGAAGGGACATAAAGTAAGGAACATATTAAAAGGAAGAAAACGAATAACAAAAGAACCACTAAACCTATTCTTTGTTGACTTGGAGCCAGCAGACAATAACAAGGATGTTTATAAAATAAATACTTTTCAGAATAAAATAATACAAGTAGAACCACCAAGAAAAACCAGAGGTATAGCTCAATGTATGCGATGCCAAAACTACGGACACACAAAAACATACTGCAATCGACCGTATGTATGTGTAAAATGTGGTGGACCACACAGTACATCCAGCTGCAAAAAAAGTAAAAACGTACCCGCAAAGTGTGCTCATTGTGGAGGCCCACATACAGCAAGCTACAGAGGATGTGAATTCTACCATAGAATTACAGAAAAACCAAATAATGCAAATAACAGACTCAACATCCAACATAATACAACCCAATCAACAGCTCAAGTTCGACAAAATATCAGCTATGCAAATGTAACAGGCAATAGAAACATCAATCAAACTAACAACGAAGACAACTCAAATATAATCAGCAAATTCTTAGAGGAATTCAAGGCGATGTTTCAGCAACTCGTCCAACAAAATAGCATGGTACTTAACATGCTCACAATGTTGATAAGTAAAATTCACTAAATTCTTAAGAATTGCCCATTGGAATGCTAATGGCCTTCCACAACGAAAAGTTGAATTATTTCTCCATCAAAATTCAATAGATATAATGCTGGTAAGTGAAACGCATTTCACAGATAAAACATATTTTCATATTCCACGCTATATAACTTATATTACTAATCACCCAGATAACACTGCACATGCTGGAACAGCAGTAATTATCAAAAACACTATTAAACACAGCAGTCAAAGTTAAACTGATGGCATATGAATTAACTATTGCTGCAGTCTATTGCCCACCGCGACACCAAATAAAAAAAGATAATTTTGGGAATTTCTTTAAAACATTAGGGCCGAAATTCATTGCAGGTGGAGACTACAATAGCAAACATACTCTGTGGGGATCACGGCTGACGACTACTAAAGGCAGAGAACTATCAAATCTGATACATGAACAGAATTACTCGTTCCTGTCAACAGGCACTCCTACGTATTGGCCATCTGATCATAACAAAATACCAGACCTATTAGACTTCTTTATCACCAATGGAATTTCCTCAGAATACATGGACGTTGTATCAAGTTATGACTTATCATCAGATCACTCACCAATAATCGCAACAATTAGTAATTTTGTTATTAATAAATACACAATTCCTGGATTACACAACAAAACACAAATTGGTCTAAATACCAAAATAAAATCGATGAGAAAATAGACCTAAAAGTATCCCTTAAAAATCCGAACGAAATCGATTCGGCAGTAACAAGGCTAACCAGTATCCTAATAGAGGCAGCACAACATGCAACACCTCAATCTGATATGCCAAATCAAGGATATAATATACCTTTACAGATAAAAAAAACTTATAGCTATAAAACGGAAAGCGAGAGCCAAGTGGCATCGAACCCAGGCTCCGTCAAATAAAACTATCTTAAATAGAGCGATTAATAATTTGAAATTAAAACTAAAAGAAGCTCGAGAGAGATCATTTCAAGAATATGTTACAAAGCTCAACAGATTTGACAATACAATTTGGAAACCAATCAAACATAAGAGAAAACCTAAAATAAAAGCTACACCCATTCGCAACGAAGAAATGCCAAATTGTAACTGGGCCAGAAGCGACGAAGAAAAGGCGACCGTGCTTGCTAAATATTTTGCTGAAGTATTTACTCCAAACGACGAGGAACTAGATGAGGAAATAGAAAGAGAATTGGCTGCCATCATGACGGACATACCATCCATTCAGGTTGCTACTCCAAAAGAAGTCAAAAGAGAAATTAGTTTACTGAATACAAAAAAAGCACCAGGTATCGATAAAATTACCCCTAAAATGTTAAAGGAACTTCCAAGAAAAGGGATAGTATTAATCACTTACATACTCAATGCTATGTTGAAATACAATTACTGGCCTAAACAACTGAAAATTGCTCTAATAATCCCAATACTCAAAGTCGGAAAAGATCTGACAGAAGCTTCATCATACCGACCTATAAGTCTACTGACCGTTATGTCAAAACTTTTTGAAAGACTTATACTCAACAGAATAAATACTGACCCCGATACAGAAAACTGGATTCCTGCACACCAGTTTGGCTTTAGACAAAACCATTCAACTACGCAACAGACTCATCGCATAACCCATGAAATAAATAGAGCAATAGAAAACAAACAATACTGTACATCAGTGTTCCTAGATGTCAGTAAGGCTTTCGACAAGGTTTGGCATGATGGCCTACTATTCAAAATCAAAAAATCTCTTCCTATAACATATTACCATCTCTTAAAATCCTATCTCATTGAAAGGAAATTCTAAGTTAAAATAAACGATAGCACATCGGAAAAATATACCATTAGATCGGGAGTTCCACAAGGCAGCGTTATCGGCCCCTTGCTCTACGTACTCTATACGGCTGATCTCCCAATAACAAAATACACCACAATTGGTACATTTGCTGATGACACAGTCATACTTTCATCAAATATAAACCCAGTCGAAGCCTCAAACAAACTACAAACCCACCTGAACCTAATTCAAACCTGGACTCGAAAGTGGAAAATTAAAATAAATGAGACAAAATCAGCGCAAGTCAACTTTACCCTCAGGAAAAGGCAGTGCCCTAGCTTCATTTTAATAACGTAGAAATCCCAACATTCACGAATACAAAATATTTAGGTATACACTTGGACAGTAAACTTAAGTGGAAAACCCATATAGTCAAAAAAAGAAAACAAATTGATTGAAGACAAATTGAGCTGGCTTATCGGAAGAAAGTCTAACTTATCTTTAGATAACAAAATTTTATTATACAAGGCTATCATTAAGCCAATTTGGACTTATGGGGTAGAACTTTGGGGATGTACCAGTAAATCAAATTTAATTTTGGCTTTTAATAATGGCTAAATTTGATTTACTGGTAAATCAAATTTAGCCATTATCCAAAGATGTCATTCCAAAATATTACGAATGATTGCCGACGCACCTTGGTACATATCAAACCACACTCTTCACGAAGATCTCC
>JARFXV010000432.1:7500-237500 GCA_031761425.1 Cosmopolites sordidus | reverse complement strand
CCTAGAAGAATCTTACTTTTTAGGTTACAGCAAAAATTAAGAACTGTACCGTTAAGCATAACATATCGATCTTAATCTTATGTCTTTCGAAAGAACACAGTAAATGTAAGTTGGCAGTTATGCAAGAAAATATTAAGCAAACAAATAAACTAGTAAACAAGTTATATGAGATCCAAAAAAAAGAATAAAAATCCCTATACACCCATGGCAATCTGTCAATTATACAAATTAAATAGCCTATATTATCAATAGACAAAAAATAATCGACAAAAATACTGTTTGTATTTCGAAATTATAGAGTATCTAGTATGGAGATTCAATTACAGATTAACAGATATTCAGTTTGGTATGCGATAAAACAAATCTAATATGAAAATATTATCGAAATTCCTTGTTGTCCCAGTTAGGTTGTTTTATCCATATCTTTATTATCATTGATATCATTATTGACATTGACATATAGAAGTAATAAAATCCTTAAAACGATTATTATAAATATCTATAAAATAAACAACAAATCAAGGCGGTAAAAACTAATTAAACTAATCAAAAATTTTAACAATTTTTGCAAGCGATTTAAGGCTTTTTTGTACTCACCCTGTAACACTAAAACAAATTAAGTTTATCTATATAACATTGGAAAAATATTGTTACAATATACGAATAGTGAGTATTTCAAGGTAAAAGGTTACATTTCTATTAAATCTACATTATGGTATGGTTTTCTTCTACATTAATATACAGAGCTCATTAAAAAATGATATAAATAATAGCTACAATTATATTTTACAACTAAGTTTCTAAATAGCCAGTATAAATATATATGTATAAAAAATATTGTCATTTCGTTGTTCTATACGTTGCATTTTATACAGTTAAAAACTAAAGAAATAATACAGGGCAGCATAATACTTTATATTAGGAAGTAGGTATGCTTAAAAATTATAACCAAAATTAATAATAATTAGCCTACCCTGTATTTAACAAACTTTACTCTTAATATACGTTTCAACGACAATAAATAAATGTAACTAAAATATATGCAAATAATAATACAGAAATGGCAAGAAAAAATTTAGGCAGATTTTCACTAACTTATGTCTCTTTTTAAATTAATTTCACATTTTATAATCACAGCACATTATTTGTTAAAAATAATTATATAACAAAACAAAAGTAGCTTGTACCTGTAGGAACCAGATAAAATTTAATTTATAATTCGAAGTGTGTGTGAATAAATATCGTTTGGAACAAACTACACAGCATTTTTTGTTGACATTAATTAAACTGGAAATAGTGGTGTGTAGATAATTGCGTACATACTTTGAGAAGCAAAAGTATATTTATGTGGGACTATCGGGATTTCGTGATAAATATTCAGCCTAACATATTTGTACGAAATCGCGCCAATATATTCATTGACAGTAATGTTGTTCTTGGCGTATTTGTGGGGTTAAAACGCGCCTTTGAGACGATTAATAGAAAAAATTTGATTAAGAAGCTGCAGTGCTACGGAGTGTTGCTAGCAACATTCTTTAATAGTCCAGATTTAGCGAAGGAAAGCAGGAGCGATTGAGTTGATGGGGTCACATCGAGCGGATGGACAGCGAAACACCGATCAAGAACATTTTGGGAAAGAGTATATAGAGAAGATCGTAGAAAATATCAAGGAGGAGATAGGGGAGGGTGTGAGGAAGGACCTGCAAGAGATATGAATAACGGAATAGAAGCGAATAGCGAAAGATGAGGGCAAGAGGCGAGAAAACATCGATACAAAGGGTACTCCTCTATAAGTAGATTATAAAGGTTATGGAAACGGGCGATCACTGTTTTTTGTGATAAAAACATCCTTCCTTAGGGGGAGGCAAAATCCCTTGATGGACTGTCAATCAAATTGAGGAAAGTGAATGGCGAATATGTTACATCACACAATGTCATATCTATTACTATTTTTTTAGATTTGAATTATTGTTGCTTAATTTAAGCTTAAATTGGTTTGTAGACGACACGTTCGTTTCTAGATCGGAAAAGAACCATTACCAAACGGCGACAGAGGTGAATTTAGAATTCTCTCTATTAGATAATTGGCTATGTGTTAATAAATCAAAACTAAATTCCGAGAATACAAAGTCTGGAAAATAAGGATATTTGCTAATTGCAATTGACGTTTGGTGGTCATATAAATTACATTAGTAAAAAATAGGTTAATAGATTGTAGAATATAACTTAAGTGTAATTTAAGTTGGGTGGCATTGTTGATAATTTGGTAGGAGCGGTAGAAAGGTGGGATCGGCCTTAAACGATAGTTCAACTTAGGGAAATTTAGTCACCATGCAGCGCTATACGGGAGAGGAGAGCTCGTTTTGTATGCGCGAGTATTGCCGCTACAACAATTTCGCCAGTATTGCACGTCGTAGATTTTGATAACATTTCAATTTGCACGATGTTCAGCAATGTCCAAGCCTTCCATTGATTAAGCAATGGGTTCTTTTTTGAGGAAATTGGTGCAATATTAAATAAACATGTTGAAGGTCAGCGAAAACCGATGAATACATTGAGAGAGTGAGAGTGTGCGGGCGCCAACAACTATTTTAAATGGGACGAGATCGTCGGTGTTTCGCATTCTTCACAAAGAATTACGTATACACCCGTACAAGATTCAGTTAGTGCGAGATACTGATAGACTTTTATTCGCTAACGAAATGATGAACCGATTTCCAGCAATCGACAACATTTTATTCTCCAATGAGGCTCATTTTTACCTTCTTAGCCATGTCACTATTCAAAATTGTCGTTACTGGTGTGGAGTGTGGGTCAGTATAGTCCGAATGTCACAGTTTGGACTGCAATGTCGGTATCTGGAATAATTGGTCTGTTTTTTTTTTCAACCACCAAGGCTGCTCAGTTATGGTGAATTCTCAGCGTTATCTCGACATGGTTCAAACTTTTTTCACATCTGTTCTTCAAGAATCTGAAGGATACACTCAGGACACTTGGTTCCAACAGAATGGAGCTAAATGCCACACTTCCAATTCCTCTTCGGTTTGCCCCTCGTTCAGGCGCGCTTTTTCCGGGAAAATTAATTTTTTGCAGAGGAGATATTCACCACCCCCCAACCCCGCTAAGCCCGGACCTGACTCCTTGTGATATTTTTTAATGGGGAAGTGTCAAAAGTCAAGTGTATTGTAACCACCCTGCCACTCTGGAAGATTTAAAGAAGAATTTTCGGCAAGACGTTGAAGACCAATGTTATGGTAAATTTTAGAGGTCGGCTTCAGGGGTGCCCGGACAGAAATAGTGCACATTTAGACAGTGTAATCTTCAGAACATGGTTTTCCAAGATTTTTTGTAAATTTTGTGGATAAATTTGTTAAAATTTATCGACTTGTTTTTTTATTTCATTTCAAAAAGTTAACAACTCTTTGGACCACCCTGTATAACACCATTATGTCTCCTGATTTTAGTCAGTGTAGTTCCTTACTATCAAGTTATTATAAACTGAAATAAACAGATTTCAGTTTTTACAAAATAAATCAATGTGCATTATTTTGCATTGTAATAGATATATACAGGTGGATTTAATGTCCTCCTCCTTGGGTTGGTGCTCTGTATGGCAGAATATTGAAATGATCAGTATCGTCATGATTTATACATTTAAAATTAACTTATATTAAGATATTATCATGTCTTGAAATATACATAATAGAGACTTTATAAAAACATCAATGTAATGTTTGCTCAAGGGAGAATTTCCATATAAATTTTCAGAGTAGAACCTATATGCAGACGTCTTTTTTTGGGAACGATATTCGGCTCTTCAATGGCCAGCATATTTAAAAAATATAAGAAGTTTAAAACTGTTAGACGGAATCCATAAATATTACTTAGAAAGTTAGGCTCCGTATGTTCGGTTTTGGATAGAATAATATGTGAGAGTTAAATTTCCGAACAAAACATATTTGGAATAGGGATGTAAGGTTGTCTGTAATAGTCAACTGTTAAATAAATATTATTGTTAATAATTTAAACGTCAAATATAAAATCAAAGTCTTGCTTTTATTGGAATAAATAAAACTTGCAGATATTTATTCATACTTTTTGGTGTTCGGTTAAGGTGTGTAGTTAAAAACCTTGAAACTCGAATTATTTATAAATTTGTTAAACATCTTGTTGTAAACTTTTATAAACTCAGTGGGACATTTTCTTAATTGTATAGCATTAGCAGCTCTGCACTATTGTAAGAGAGTGTTTTACAACAAAAGAACGAATTGTAATGATTGGATGATAATTTATTATTAATTTATTAGAACCACTGTGTTGTTCGTGGAAGGTATTTATTTCTATATCATTAATAATAAGTAAACTATACCTCGATAAGTCTGAACAGAATTAACTTCAGTAGGCACGCAGGCGGCAGTTACACAGGAGATTGCAGCTTTCTGTGTTAATAATAGATAGCGATTGTGTTCTTCACAACACATTGATTGCTAGTTTTCATCATAAGACAGATTCTGGAGAAAATCAAAGAATACAACAATGCAAATTATCACCTTTTCATAAAAATTTCAAAATGCTCTAGGTGACTTTGACAGAAAATATGTGAAAAAGATCAGTTTACGACAACCACGTTTAGTGAGCCCAAGGCATCGCCTCATACATAAAACGCACACGTCTGAGATAGGCAAGTCACCTCATAAGAATGGATGATACTAACCTAACCAAGAACACCTTTAATGCAATGATGGTAGGGAGACGTAAACGAGGGAGACCCAAGCTACGATGGAAGGATGGAGGAGTGAATAACTGAAAAGGAGTAGTCTGAGACCTGGATATCTGGAGAAACAAACTTGGAGTCCAAGACTCGTATGGGGCTGTATTGGCACCCCTTGTAGTATTCTCTGATTAAGACGTGGATAACAAATATCAATGTACTTTTCATTTTACAGTTTTATTATTAATTGATGTGTGATCTGTCATAAAAGTGGATTATAATCATCAATCAAAAGGGATATGGACATGATAAACTATATGTGCTCAGTCTATTCTACAGTCGGAATCGCAAGATGGTCTTTTACAATTTATTATAGGCAGTTTGACATAGCAGGCATCAATGCGATGGTCAGCCTGCATTTTATCAATTCTGAATATAATCATAGACTGTGGAGATTTAAAAAAAATTACCATGGGTTTGATGGAAGACCATTTGAAAGAGTGAGTCATTAACTTTGGCTTTCCAAGGATATTTAGGTTTTGTTAGAAATATACAGAAAGGATGAAGTTGTACAGCAGGAACAATTGTATAGAAGAACATTAGCAGAAATTATAATAACTAAATATATTTTAAAATAATTCAAATAAAAAATAATCAATTAATTAAGGTGAAAATGCCGCAACGCGCTCACTCGCGGGAAATGGAAGGGCGCGCCCACCTGAGAGTTAAATGAACATACGCCGTGAATTAAAATCTCCAATGAGAAGTTCTTCAAATCATACGAATTAAATAATTATTACTAGATTAACATATATAAAAATATGTTAAAATTAGTTTTAGGTAACCTATTTCACAAACAAATTCTCTACAAATCAGTAAGAACCAAATATGTCCAAAAAAATAACTTTACTGTGCAGTATATGAATATTTGTAAACAGAATTAACAAACATTAAGATGCTTTTGAAATTATATTTCTCTCTAAGAAATGGTTAAAATTATATGATTTGATATTCTTTGTTACTATTTAACTCTAAAAAAACTTTAAGATTCTGTTTTTCTCCTATACATTAGAACTTATTTCATGTATTATTATTGTAATCTTGTCCATGGGACAAAACGAGTTCAGCATACCTATAACAATAGGTACATAGCTTTAGAAAAGTATAAGATCGAGTTTTTGGATCTGCCATTAAAGTACTACACAAAACGTGAGCTAGAAAATGTAATCAAATTATTTTCATAGCATGTTTGACAAATTAATATCATGCGATTCAGTAGAGAGAATATAATACCGGGTAGTCTGAAAAGTTTAGAGCCTCAACATGAAGATTACTCATCGAAAACATTCTGCAATATAATTGCGCATGCGTTGAAAGTTGAATAATATTGAAAATTTCATATTAGATACTCAGTTGTTCATTTCATTATGTTCAGTCATTTATGTCAGTCGATGTTAGTGACGAGTATTCGAGAACTTTTCATACTATCCTCGTATATACCCCTACATATATGATAAATGAAATAAAAAAAACTTTTTACATGTTTTAAGTTTTATAGACTTCCGATGTACATGTAAGTGACAAATATATAAAGATTTAAAATATTGATAGCAAGATATTTTACGATAGATTGATTTTTACGAATTTCTTCGGCAACATTGCAGTTGTTTTTGGAATTATTTATTTATTTGTTGATAAGAAATGTAATATTTTGTTGGTAATTATTGTTGATAAAAAATAATCGGGACACTCTATTACATGCAGTGGGAATAATTCAAGCGGATATAAGACAAAGTGCAGTTAGCCCTTAACGTCCATAGAAGTGTAATTAAGCGTTTATGACTGAGATTTCTATAAACAGGTGACGCCACCAACGAAGCACTATTAGAAGTCACCGTATAAGAAGCATTAGTAAGTTTCAAGACTGCTTTTTTCAACTAGATGCTTTATGGAATCGTAATGTTACAGCAACACAACATTCCATGGGACCACATTTCGTACTCGAAGGTGCAGGCATGACTGACCCCTCTTTTGTTCTCTGACGAGTCTCAATTTGGACTTCTTTCACATATACAGAGAACAAGAGTGTGGAGATAATCTGAAAACCCAGAACCCTTGACAATAGTTCAAGGACTTCACAGATAGCATGGTGAGACAGTAATGGTTTGGGGTGGTATCACCATTGGTGGAAGAACTGACCACGGTAACTTGGAACATTATTTAAATGCAACTGACTATCAGATTATATCGTTCTTGAGCTCGTTGTGGTAATCTTTGCATGTCGAGTTGGTCCCCAATTTCTATCGCACATTTGTCGGATATGTTAGGTAGACCGGTTTTAAAGCATAATGTCGTGTTTAATATCCAAGAACAACTTTTTGAGTGTCTTTTAACTAGTGATAGATATTTTTAACTAGTTTAAACAGGTGCTTGTCATATATAACTAAGGAGGTCATACATTATTCTAAAAAACAATATATATTGATCTGATATTGACAATAAACAAAAATCAATATCATATTCACTTCTGATTAAAAAAAAAATCATGTTCTTTCCAATATCTTACGGATATATCTTATCAGCACATATTTAAATAATTTTATAGAATTTAATCCTTAACCCAGGTGACTAGTGATTTATTTAAACTTAGAAACTTTTTTATTATGTTGAATTATTTGAAGGTAGTATCTGTTATCTTAAAATTAGTATCTAGATCTGTTATGGAGAGTTGTCCGTCGTGTGTTTTCCATTTATTGCATTTCTTAATACAAATAATTATTTAAAATAAATAATTTTCGTGATTTGCATTTCATTAATAATATTTTACATAAAAAATCTAGGACATGTCCTCTTCTTCTTTTTTTCATTCCATGGTAATTGATCCAATGGAATTATACATAACTTTCTTTTAATTTCAGGTTCAAAATAATGTAGAATTGGACAAATGTTGTGATTGTTTTCGTTATTAGTGTACATATGCACAAAGAAAAACATTATTTATAAAAACAGAAAAGAAAGTCATAGTTGCCGAAAAAATATACATTATTTTAAAGATCTTTATATAGTTTATTTCCTTATATATTTTGATTATTTTAATTTGTGTATGTAATAATGCAACATCGCTCTACAGGCGAGAATATTGAAACATTTTTTCTCATCTTTGGTATTTGGTATTTTTTAATTTTTATAGACGAAATAATCTGAAATTTGTACAAATATGTACAAAGCAACATGTACAACAAATTTGTACAAACATGCTATTTTATTTACCTTCTAGCTCTGAACCAGTATTTTTTTAATCAAGCTACCTTGTTTTGGTTTTTGTTGAAGAAACATTACCAGCGGACGCGGCATTCTTTTGTGCTATATGCGTCTGGTAATGTTTAGCCAGGTGGGCCTTCTGCCTAAATGTTTTCCCACACAGACTACAAGCGAATGGTTTCTCGCCTGTATGAGTTCTAATATGAACATTAACCGAGTATTTGTCTTTAAAGCCTTTCGAACAGATGCTACAGTAATGAAGCGATCTTTCCTTACGGACGCCGTTGCTTGTTGATGTCGCATTCTGGAGATTGGACTGTGACTTAGTCCCGCTATTTGATCGTTTGTATTTTTTAGTTGGCTTTGTGCTTGTAACAACAGGAGCTGTTATCTGAATCGGGGAGCTGATATTGTACAAAATTCCTATTTGATCGGTATTAATGTTGCTTTGGACTGCGTTGTCCGTCGACGATGTATCCAAACAATACTGATTCACAGATTCGGCCACCTCGTTTGCTATTCGTTTTAGTTTTTCGAAATCTTCCGAGTAGGGATTATCTAGCTGGCTAAGTAGAATGTCATCTACACTATGAGTGCTCGTAGGATTGTCTGCGTTTTCTATCGGTCTACTTTGAATTTGTTCTTCAAACACCACTTTACCATTGGCATCTATACCTGCCACTATAGTTGGTATATGTTCAGTTTCTTCTTTCGTAATATAAATAGTTTCTGTTTTGGTTGGAGATGCTGAAAGGCATCGCCTTAACTCTACGTTATCGGATACTTTCGTCGTTTTCACCTCTCTGTTGTAACGTACAAAAGCTTTACCTTGTAAGGCGTTTCTTAACAGGGAATCTGAAGAACCATTTTGTTGAGTATTGTTGTTAATTAATTTCCAGTCGTTGTTGTTGTTGTTGAAGCTGTCATGCGCTTCAAGCAGTGGAGTATCAATAATTAATGAATTTGCCAGTTCTTCTTTATTGTCAGCGAAGCCGCTGTCTTCATAAGTGTACGTTTCCGATTTGATTAATCCATCGGTATTTGGACTCATCGTCCCATCGTTGTAAGTACTGTTGAATGTGCTGATGTGTCCGGGCATGATGCTCAAAATTGACTCGATGTCCAAACCGGCCTGAAGATGTTCCATCGATCCGGGACTGGACATAGAAACGTCTTCTTCCTTTATAGATAGAGGGGGTCGGTACCAAGTAGGTGTTTGGTCTAAACCATTGAGAACAGTAAGCGTTGTGTATATTTGCCCATCTGTGTTGTTATTGTTATTATTATTATTGCTGCTACTACTAGTTTCTTGTTTAATTTGGACGACTCCGTTCGCCTCATCGTTGGCCCAGTACTTGTTCAAATCTTCCAAGATTGCTGTTTCTATTCTAACAGTATCTTTTTCGCTCCAAAGATTGGCGTCAAAGTTAGCTAAACTGTCTGAGGTAGTAGTAGGTATTTCTGTAATTATCATGTTGTTGTTTGTCTCTCTATTTTCGTCCGATACGCCGTTTCCCAAGAATGCGTTGACGTTACGCATTTGTTTTGTGAACTGCTGAATGGATTGTGTGTCGTTTGCGTCGGGAGTAACAACGAAATCGAAAAAATCCGTCTTGGTCATATCTTGTCCACTAGATCGGAATGATTCAGTTACATCCATTATCACAGGTTCTTTAATCTCCATATATTTCTTAAGCTTGCCTAGGTTTAAGTTGCATTATTTTGATGCCAGAATAATGTAACTGCTGGCTTGTGATATCTGCAACAAAGAAAAAAAATCGTTAATTAAGTTGCAATGAATTTATATTAGAAAAAAAATAGAAATAAATTCTACTTGGGGGGTTTTGGGGGTTTGAACCCCCCCCCCCATGTAACAAGTCCATGTAACAAGTGTACTGATTTGCGTCAAAAAATTTAATTTTTTGGTCATTGTAAATATCTAGGTATTTATTTCGATAAACATATGCATTTAAAGCTTCATGTTATGTAAAATGTCATGTAAAATTAAATCTGATTTTAGACACTCATATATTGTTTCACCGAAATTTGCTATTAAGCCTAGGTTTAGTTTTTTTAATTTCGCTATCATTACAATCAACAATCATTACAATCATATTGTTATATAGTGTAATCACTCTGAATTGTAAATAGTTGTGTTGATGACTGACTGTGTTATTTAATCCAACTCTCAACATAAATTAACTTTATGAGTGAACTAAATATTAATAATTTGCTTTTTAACGTTTTATATGCAGCTTTTTGTAAAATAGCTTCTCGATATCAAATTGATTATTATGACAATAATAATAATAATGTAGAAGGTCATCATCATGATACGAGAACCTGGGCATCTGCTTCAAGTCTTTGCTCTCTTGGTAGAACTGCTAGTCGGATCCCCGTGTGTCGTAGTTCTGTTACATCGTATATTCAGAGCTTATCTTGTGGGGGTCCTGATTTGTTTGTGACTATGTGTTTTGCGCTGGTCGCGCCCCTCGGCATGTTGGCACATGTCTTGATCTTCGGCGTTGTTTGGTCTTTGGTTTGCATTATTTCTGGCTTTTTCAGAAATGTTTTGTCTGAAGAAATGACATTGTCTTGTGTATTTAGTTTTTCATTCTATATGATATGATGACCTGGGTGGATTTATATAGTTTTCCGGGATTATTGTCTATTAATATTCAATATTCCAAATAATCGAACTGGAACACATTCCCGTTGGATGCAAATATTAGTTGAAAATCTTATTAAGTGTTATAAACATTACATTGTTCCCAATAAAGTTTTTTCGGATTTTTTTTACATTTTCATAAAAATATTTGTATATACTATATAATGATAAGTATAAGTTTTAATCGCCTATACCAGAATTACACATTTTTGTAGATTGGACTATATTAATTAAGATAATGTAAAATTCCACAATTTAATTTTTTTGACAACGAATTAAAGAAACAAAAAATTAAAGAAAATTACAACCAGTTATGCAATGCATAATTAAATTTCATTGCTACAATCAAATATAACAACTGTTTACAGGAAAAAAAAGTTTTCACTTGGTACTCCATAAAAATAAAAGGACACGACTAAGAAACTTGATTCTATTAGAGAGATTCCAGCTGAAACAGTACGTTGAAATTGGAAGGAATAAAAACGGTAATATTGCCTGGAGCCATTAGAAACCGACCGGTGCTCTATTATTGCAGTAATGTTCGAATTGAAAATTAAAATTTTTATCTAATATCGTCAATACCGAACTTAAAGCAATGCCGTTAAACTTGTCGGCCTTATTCCATTGAAATTTTCAATGTCTTTGCTAAATCCATTGTTCATTGACGTCGCTTTTAATAAATAAGTATTCCAATTAAAATCCATTCAACACAACTACTTTACTGTTTTTCTAGGCCACAAGACCGAAAACGAAATACCCAATTAATTTGGGCGAATTAAATGGAAATTTCGTATAATACATTGTAACTGGAAGTTCTATTTCCCATCTTCATTGAATGGGTTTTTATAGTGAGGAAAAAAAACGTACTGTGCATTTTTTATTTTAATATTTCAAGACGTGCCAGAAGCGTTTATTTTAATTTCGATTGCTCGTTGGGATGTGAAGTCAGTGAGATAAAAGATAATTAAGAATTAAATATCATAACGGTTTCTGATGATTTTTTTATATTAATTTAAAATGTTTGTTTTACTTTAATGCAACGCTTCACAACTCTATCTATGCATAATAATCAGTACTGTGTCCATACATACAGTGGTGACCAATAAAATAAGAGTGGAGAAGCCTTAATATATTTTACTTAAACTAATTTTTTTTCGTTGTTTCTAAAAGAATATTAATTTCCAGAATTAATTTACCGAACATTTAAAAGACATACTTGGTTTTAGTCTGAATATAAACAATTACTTTATTCAAAGTTACGTTGATAAGATATTTTCGAAAAAATTGTGATCAAAAAATTTTTATTAAAAATTATAAAACCCTAAAATGTATAATTCTCTAAAACTGTTTACTCTGTATAATTACCGACCGTACTTTGTAGCATAAACCTTATTCTTAATTATTGATTTACATCTGAAATCGAGTCTTCATTTTCTTGGAAAGCTGTCTCAATTTCTTGCCACAATGTCTTCTTGATTGCTATTTTTTTACCGGCAGCACGTCGTTTTAACTCATTCCAAACGTTCACCACCGGATTTAGATTAGATTTTTCATATCATCTTGTTTCCCAAATATTCGATTTACTTCTACTATTAAAAGAATATTTTTCCAGTTACGTTCTATCTTTTTTCTTCCTTTCCTTTCATTCCACACCACAGATACAGTAACGCAAAGCAGGATATTAAATTGAATGGTGTTTCTACTTGGAATCTATGTTCGCTAGAATACTTTTATATATTTCCCTATTCATTTCATATCAGACTGAGCCACAACGAAGCGTGGCCGGGTTTAACTAGTAGCAAGATTTGTTTTGGGTGCAGAATTGCTAAATTAAATGCTTTTCTTCAGCAGTACCTCGCGCGGCCGAAGTCTACTTTAATCTAGTGGGAAACGGACTAACTTTTGTTGTATCAACAAAAAAATAATACAAATTTTATTATAATTGGCACGCGGTAAGGCGTTTAAAATTAATACACTCTTTTTGAATTGAATTATGAACCATTAGGGGAAAATATATTCCTTAAAGCGATAAGCAGCAATAAAATACGCTGGTTATATTGTAAACAAAATGTTTAAATGTGAGTTAATATTAGCATTAAATTTATATTTGAAAAGTTCTTTTCTACCACTTATTGGCCACCACTGTATGTTAATTTATTTAATTGTGAAAACAATTATTTCGTGATTGTTTGGGTAACCATATAAAAATTTAATTATTTCTATGCTGTTTTTTCTGCAAGACTTACTGTTTTATTTTTATGCTCCAAATAAACATAAAGTTCAATTAAGGTTAATCTCATACATATTCAAAACACTGTGTTTTCTTTATTTACTTTCTATGTATTATACTACAGTTCATCGACTAAAAATGTCTGAATTGGTAATTCGAAGAAAGCTATATACTTTTTTACTCAATTATATTAATTTGTATATAATCGCTTCTCTGTAAACATATATTTAAGTACGTATGTACAAATAGAATTTAAACTATTTTGAATAAATAATTTCGCAAAAAAATCAAAAATAAGTTCCTTAACGGATGGGTTTTTATGACAATACTTGATTATTTAAATTTTATTCATTAAAAAATATTAAGTTACATAATTATTTTGTGACCTTTATTGATTTTTGGTATTAAAACATTATACAATCCAAGAAATAAAATTATAAGTTCTTGCAAAGTGTTAGGTTTCGTTAAAGTAGCAAACTATTATGATCGTAAAGGAAGATGGCATTTTGAATATATTTGCATACCGTAAAGCAGTCACCAAAGTTTATGTTAGGCAGGGCTGAATTTTTAAGCCGTGCATTAATAATGTATTTAATCGTAAAATTTATTTTAAAAGAATAAATAATGTATTTCTAGATGACTATTTGTTAAATATTAACGAATATTTTTTTAATTAAGTTTCTTATAAGAAAATGAATATTTTATAACTTACTGATAATACAAATTTGCATCTGCTGAAAATTTAGATATTTCTATGGTACGAGAGTCATTCAATAAATCGTTAGAAAATCTAAGAGATGGCGTTCGTAGCATCAAAAAGGGTTTATTTTTAGTAAGCATCATTATTCGCCAGATAGCTGTCAAAGTTTCAGTTATGTTCATCGCATAATTTCATTTTTATTGCCGATTGAAGCAAGAAACTTTTGTTTACTTAGAAAAATGGAAAAACGTGAGTTTCGAGAGTTCTGTGTTTGCAACTGTTTATAATTGGGTAAATGACTTTAAACGTGGCCGTATATCCACAAAAGACGAACATCGTTTCATCCATCGGGACGTTCCATCCATTGTTCCATCCATCGGGACGTCCAGTGAAAATGACTACTCTCGAAATGATTGACAAAATCCACTACATAATTTTTTTTATGGACCATTTATATGGTTGTTACGTAAAAAACAAAAATTAGTCCAAACTAGATAGATGGCTTTAAAGCTTGTAAATGATTTTTTCTTTTGTGCTTCTTCTTCTTTAAGGGAACCTAATGATCGGTTTAATATTTCCTGCCTTTCTATCTCTTAGTTGGTCTCACGGCAGCTCTGTGTAGTGCGGATTTTCCGTTGTTAGCGATGTGAGTCAGACTATGCTGATCCATCTTTTCCACATGGTCTCGCCAGTATCTCCGTCTCTTTCTACCCCATCTCACTATGTGTATCGCTATTTCGCACTTTATTTGCCAAACAGTCGTTCCCACTATCGCTCTCAGTATTTTATTTTCCATGCGCATATTACTATTTATCCAGAAAACATCTCTTACGCAAACTGATATTGTCGAGGTTTTGTAGTTTTGTAATTTTAGGTCATTTACTGGGTCAATGTTACTTGATGTATCTGTTCCTAATTCATTGGTTGTTCAATTGGTTTGTCATCTACCACCAGTTTGCATCTTATCGGCTTCATGGAATAGGTCATACAGTTTGTTTTGTTGATGGAGATCAATTTGCTATATTTTTTACTAGTTTTCTGTAGCTGCCTTTGAAAGTCGTTCTTTGCTTCTGCTCAAATTACCCCATCGTATGCTTATCGGTTCGTCATTCAGTCTGTACGCTTTATTCATTTTTGACACTTATATGACTTTGTCCCTTATAAGGTTGAAAATAAATGGATTCAGGCGTTATTCCTTTCAGTGTTGGTATATCTTTTGTAGTTTGTGGATTAACTTTTATTCTAGTTGTATTCCCAATGTTCAATTTATTAATAATGTTAATTATCGATTGTACAATTCCTTCTTTCTATAATATTTACTATATCATATATCAAGAATTTTTAACAAAAGATGGAGTTCGACAGGGAGGAAGTTTTTACTCAATTTTGTTGACTATCTATATGAACGAAATAATCCAAGAAAAACAAAAGAACCTACAGCCTACTTGCCTACAGAAGTCAAGGTAATATAGACAACGAAAAGATAGAGCGATTAAATAATTTCTATTACCTAGATGTAATGTTAGAAGAGACCGGAAAACACGAAATTGATTTGAGTAAAAACTTAGAGAAAACGAACAGAGTACATAATGCCTTGTGAAGAGGCTTCATAAAAACTTATCTCAACATATGAATGTGAGTCCTGGGTGCCCACTGAACATGAAAAAAGAGCAGTAGAAATAAAATATTTAAGAAGAGTAAAGGGAGCAATAAGGAAGGGCACAATTAGAAATGTAATGATTAGAGAAGAATTTGACAGAATCCATAGAAAAATATACAGAATAAAGAAAACTCGGATGATGGGGACATCTCCAAATAATGGCTAATACAATACAAGTCAACATCGTATGGGAAGCACAAGGAAAAACAAAGAGATGATCACAAAAGCAAACCTGGGATAAAATGGTGAGAAGGATTTTAAAGAAGAAGAAAACTGGGGCAGAAGCGAAAAGCTTAACACAGGATAGAAAGGTCTGGAACATGTTTATAAAGAACCCGTATGATATTTAAACAACCTTAAACCCTATAGGTAACATATATATCTTTGTTTGATTGGTTAGGTTATTTTTTACCCTAAAATAATGAACAAAAACATATAAAATTAAGTACTAACAGTAATAATGCTATACGCCCTTTCTGT
Source organism: Cosmopolites sordidus (assembly GCA_031761425.1). Taxonomy (NCBI): domain Eukaryota; kingdom Metazoa; phylum Arthropoda; class Insecta; order Coleoptera; family Curculionidae; genus Cosmopolites; species Cosmopolites sordidus. Next base: position 221,790 of record JARFXV010000432.1, on the reverse strand, counting down.
TTACATGGATAAGGTTTTGTAACTTTACTTGACAACAGAATTTTAATTAGATATGATCAAAGTGGGAAAATTGGAAAGTGGCGAAAATACGTTAATATTTATGTTTTTTTTTATTTTGCGGATGCGAAACCAAGAATCAAAATATAAACTTTCTTTCTTATGTAATTCAATACTATTAGTCATTCTAAATCATTGTGTATTGATTATTGATTCATTTTATATATGTGTAGTAATGATTATTAATTCAGTTTTTACGGATAGGTCAATTTGAAATACCTAAAATTTATATGTATAAACATTTCTATATTTTATAAATACTTTCAGAAATATGAATACTAATTTTAAGAAAAGTATATCTAAATGATAATCTAGATAATGATTTTCATAGTGTTTTTTCATATAAAACAAGATAACATAAAATATAGAGATATATGTATAATATAGATTTTAAGTTTTATTCGAAGACTGTTAGAAATAAATATTATAACCATATTGATGACCTAAAGGTGAGGCAGTATTACACTACCATCTCCTTTGGAGTCTTTTTCATTTGTTTTAGTGTGGGTTGTAATTTCCATAAAAAAATAATTTAATTATCGTAATATATGCATTTGGACGAAAATCTCTTAATCGCCCGATACTTCAAAAAACGACAATTTCTCGTTTATTCAAGCAATTTCAAGGATTTAGTACAGTTGGAGATAAGCTTGGTCTCAGAAGTTTAAGAACAGTGCAAAGTACTTAAAATATTGCACGCATGGTATGCAAAATTTGAAGAAATCTCTAAAAACGACGATTCGACGATGTTGTCTACAGTTGGGAATTTCTCCATGCAGTTTATGCTGAATTATTGTATATATATATATATATATATATATATATATATATATATATATATATATATATATATATATATATATATATATATATATATATAAGAATATACAAGCCAAACTGCAAAACTGTTGCAAACATCCAGACAAACCCCGAGGGCAAAATACAAGAACATCAAAACCACTTAGAAAAACACACAGATCACTTTCATTTTGTTCCAGCATAACCTCCAAACAGGACATAAAGTCAATTTTGAAGGAGCTAAGAAATAGCATAAAACGAAATACCTCCATGAGGGACCCAGCAGCCAAGTCAACAAAAAGGTAAAAATGAACCACACCAGGGGGGTGCAAAGACAAAGCCCAAAAACAACTACACCTTTTCAAATAAAAACTTGCACAAAACAACTAATACTTGCATTATATATATATATATATATATATATATATATATATATATATATATATATATATATATATATATATATATATAACACCGAACACACACACATATATATATATAATGTGTGTGTGTGTGTGTGTGTTCGGCGTCCGCTTTGAAGCCATTATTAAGATAATCTAGTTGATTTACTCTGAGGCCTCAATCTGCCTACTCCCCAGAGTTCACAACTAGAAAAGTTGTGAATGAGTGTAATTTATATATATATATATATATATATATATATATATATATATATATATATATATATATATATATATATATATATAGCGCAGCGGGACCGTGGATAGATATATAAAAACAACAGAAATCTTCCATCTGTACTCAAGTTTCCGATAGTTTCAAATCAGCCGCCGCCATTGAGTCAAGACAAGTACCTCGATTTCTGGCTTAACAGCCGGCGTTAGCTGGGCACGAGATGATCAAAAAACAAAAATACGAACTATTCTCGAAACTATAATAATAAGAATAGTTTTATATATAAAAGAAAGATATGCGCTTCTTAATATACTACAGTAATATACAGATTATTTAAATTTACTGTTTGTTATTGTTCAATTGTTCAATATTATGCAATAATATAATGAGTTTGACAGTCAATATTAGCTTCATAAGCTGTAATTAGTACATATTGTTAAATTTCAAAGAAAAAATACAGACCCTCCTACTGACATGTATGATGACTCATATTTTTGAAAAAAAATATTTAATTAGAAGACATAATGTCATACAATTATCTTCAGCTAATGTGAGTTCATTAGAAAAATATTACAGTTGAAAAAATCAAAGAAATAATTCCTAATTGATGGCGTATAAAGATTAAATTCGATTAAACTGTACATTTAAACTGCATGCAGTATTCTGAAATTTATTTGTTAGATATTGGGAGAAAGATGTGAACCGATTAAGAGAAACTACTTTTACCATCAGAAGACCTATATAAATCTTGGCGTCAAATTTGATATATTAGAGTAATTTGCATTTTCTAATCTGTTCTTCTTAATACTTGTTAATTCAAACAAAATACACACGGATGTCGATGAAATATTTCGCGGTCAGATTATATTTGTCGTGTTGAACTTTAGTGATTTAGAGATAATATATAAAATCTAAAAAAACATTTTTATTACGTACTTGAGAACATTATTGATTTATTGTAAATATTGAAAGGTTTTATATTTACATAAGCTATAATATGTCTAAAAATATGAAGATGCATGTTAGTTTAGTGAAAACACGTGTAAGATTACTTAAAAGTGAGACAATAATGTAGATAAGAAAATTAGTTTTATCGTATGATCGAGGATTTATAATTGTATTAACATTGCCTTAAATTGTAAAAAATCAAGGCCACCGGCAGCTTACATACATATAAACGTCTGCGAAGAAGATCGAAAGCACGATGGATTGATGACATCGTTAAGTGTATTGGACCCGACTGGTAGAGGAAAGCCCAGGACCGTGAAAGTTGGAAACATGCTGAAGAGATCTTCGCCCTGCAGTGGATCGACACTGGCTGATGATGATGATGATCATGATGATGATTTTTGATTGACATTTTTTTAAATTTTTAAATGACATATATCTGACTCTGACATATTTGACAAATCTTCAACCTTTAAAATTTTGTTTTTTATTAAAACCTAACTGTTCTGGATTTGTGATGTGTAATGGTATCAGATGCAAAAATAAAAAATTATGAAAATAATAATAAATATAAAATAAATTTAAAAAAATCATAATTTTTTGTCAATTTGTGTAAAAATGTTACATACTAGTTAAAAAATTTGGAAAATTAATTGTTTAATTAGATATTGGTAGGTTTTTAGATGTAAATTTGTGTTTTTCATAAAAATAATGTTTATATATATATATCATCATCATCATCATCATCATCAGCCCGTATCGATTCACTGCAGGATGAAGGCCTCTTCAGCATGTTTCCAACCTTCACGGTCCTGGGCTCTCCTCTGCCACTCGGGTCCAATATACTTAACGATGTCATCAATCCATCGCGCTTTCGGTCTTCTTCGCGGACGTTTGCGATCAAGCGGTATCCACTCCAGGATTGCCTTGGTCCATCTGTCGTCCCATCGCCTCGCTATATGGCCTGCCCATCTCCATTTCAATTGTTTTACTCTTCCAATGATGTCACAGACTTTTGTTTGTTCCCTGATCCATGCACAGGACTTTTTGTCTCGTCTTGTAATGCCAAGCATACATCTTTCCATTCCCCTCTGTGCCACCCGAAGTTTTTGAATTGATTGCGATGTGAGTGTCCAGGTTTCACTTCCGTATGTCATAACAGGTAGAGCGCACTGATCGAATACTTTTCTTTTCAGGCAAAGTGGGAGTCTGCTCTTAAACACTATGTTGAGCCTACCAAATGCCTGCCAGCCACATTTAACACCCCGTTCCACCTCCCGGGCGGTATTCCCCTCCATTGAAATCCTCTGCCCAAGATATATAAAGCTGTCCACAATCTCTAAATCCCTTCCTAAAACTGAAATTCTTCTGTCCTGAGCGAAGTTATTGAACATAACCTGACTCTTTTTCAGGTTTATTTTCAAGCCAAATGGTTCGCCAGCCCTTTGCAATTCTTGTATGCGTCTTTGCAAGTCCTCTGGGTCTTGTGAAATGAGAATAATATCATCTGCAAATCTAAGATGGTTTAAGTTTGCACCATTGATCTGTACACCATCCTGTTTCCAATCCAGTTTACGGAATACTTCTTCAAGGCCAGCCGAGAAACGAATAGGCGATATTGCGTCACCCTGCCGTACACCTCGTTCTATATTAATTCCCACTTCAAGATCATCAAGGTGAATTGTGGCTGTAGCTCCATCATATATCGATTCTAATAGGTTTACATAGGCTCTCTCTACACCTTGGCTAAGCAGTGCATCCATTATCGCATGCTTTGAGATGGAATCAAATGCTTTTTCGTAGTCGATAAAAGCTAAGCACAGTGGCATGGTGTATTCGTTGTGTCTTTCTATGACCTACTGTACAACCTGGATGTGATCCATTGTACTGAATCCACTTCTGAATCCTGCTTGTTCTCTTGGTTGTGCGTCATTCAGTTTTTTTAATATTCTTTTAGAAATTATCTCACTGATAGGAGGCTTATTGGATGTTAGTTCTTTAAATCTTCCTGTGCTCCTTTTTTTTATATTATATATATATATATATATATATATATATATATATATATGTATATATATATATATATATATATATATATATATATATATATATATATATATATATATATATATATATATATATATATATATAGCTGATTCAAGGAAATAATGGTTGCACGTCAATTTAAATCCATAAGAAAAAAAATCATTTAAAGTTCAAAGCAATCTCTTTCCTTCTTCCTCTAATCATATTAGAATAGGATAAAAATACGGCGAGCCGGCGCACTACTGAATTCGCTGTTAAGATAACATTTAGGTTTGTGGTTTTGGACAGTATTGCTGACCTAACTCAACTTTCTTCGTAGGATCTGTCATTTTCATGTTCTTATTGTTTTTGAGTTGTGCCTTCAAACGTTTTTGAATTATTTTTACTGCTTTCTTTGCTGTTTTAGCTATTTTCTGGTTTAGTTTCTGGTTTTGTTAGTTCTGTAGTAAAACATCTGCGATTATAATTGCAAGAAAATGCCAAAACCGTTAAGCGGTCAGTATAAGCAGTCAGTGTAAGTGTTCTCGTCATTTATCAGATATTTTGAATGGGAAAGAAAAAATGGGGCTCCTCTTTTACCATTAAACGGTGTGAGAGAGGTATGTATTAATAACTTAGTAGGTCTCATGGCTAATTGGAGTTTTTTTTAGCGAGTTTCAGCTGCTCTAAATATTAGTATTCGTACAGTTAGTGCAATTTCGAAAAAGTTAAAGAATAACGAAATGTTAAAATCACCGAACGCGTCAACATTCAAACCGACTAACTAATTTATATCATCTTGATGTGGGCTCAATTCGCAAACAAATCTATGAAATGTATGAAAAAAGTGACTAGATGTACATGATAATATTGTATTTTTATCAAATTCTATTGAACTAATTTAGAACAAACGGTTATTCTTGACAGTATTCATGAAAAACTAAACAACATGCAGCTCTTGGATGGATGTAAAACTTCGCTTCATACACTTCTAAAAGAAACTTCCAGATATAACCTTTAAACGAATTCAATTTTTAAAAATGTATGAAAATATCAAAGACGAATCTCTGTTTGATTTTGTTTATTTGGATGAAACATGATACAGCAAGATGATAACAAGAGAGTGTAAGAGTACAAAAGTTGATGGGAAAAGGTGAGTGCTATACGCAATACTTAGGGGCCATTAAAGTAATGTTGTCATAAATAATTGTTTTAAGACGTGTCAATAATAACATGTTGTTGCAGATATATTGTTCTTCATGCTGGGAACAAGAATGGCTTTATTCCAGAGGCCGAATTAGTCTTCTCTTCTATAATAAAAGACAATTATCATGGATAAATGAATCAATATAACTTTCTGTTTTGGTTTGAAAACCAGCTGTCGAAAATCTTGGAGAAGCCATCAGTTATAGTCATGGATAATGCACCATATCACAGTACACTGATGGATAAAGCTCCAACTAGTGCATAGACAAAACCAAAAATTGCAGAACGGCTGAGGGAACATAATCTTCCTTTTGAAAACACTATGTTTAAAAGTGAACTGCTGCAAATCGTTATTCGTTACGCAGTAATTAAAGGGATAGGTTTGTGTTTCATAATGATCTTTTCAGGAACAAGCCTAAAAAAGAATATGTGCCAGATCATATGACAGAAGAGTATGGGGACAAAGTATTACGTCTTCCCCTTATATTGCATATTCAATTCTATAGAATTGATATGGGGGGGTGGCCAAAAAGTATTACAATCATCATATATTTTGAGATGGAAAAACGATTGATAACTGTTTGGATATGTGTAAAGAAGCTTTGTCAACAGTTACACCACAGATCTAGATGAACAGCATCAGATATACAGAAGAAGAGATTCAAAGATGGTTGAATCGCGAAAGAGTATTTGATAGACTAGAAGTTAATCCTTTAATAATATACTTGAACAGCGATTCAGATGCTGAAAGTTGTTTTAGTGACATTGAATAATTAAACTTTGTGTAAGTGAAAAGCCTCTATGTTGACAAGCAAAAGTTTCGAAACGTATTTTTAATTAATTTAGCAAAAACTTTTCGTGCCACTTTTTCATTTACAGTTTTATCGATCATACAAATGCCAAAGTCTGGGTATTTTGGTGTTGATGTAGCAACATTGTAACGTGAGTGCGTCATAGATTTTGATGACGTGCAACCATTATTTCCCTGAATGAGCTATATTATTAAATCTGAAGTAATATTATATTTATTATATATAAAGTTTTTATCTATTATTACCTATATACCTCATAATTCAACATAAACTGCATAGAGAAATTCCCGACTGTACACCACGTCGTCGAATCGAGGTTTTTGGAAATTTCTCCATACTTTGCATACCATACGTGCAAATATTCTCAGTCCTTAGTCCTGTTCTTAAACTTCTGATGCGAGACTTATTTCCAACTGTTCCAAATCCTTGAAATTGCTACCGGGTGATTAAGATATTTTCGTCTAAATTCATGTCGAGTTGTAATATATTTTTTTTTTAATGTCAATTACAACCCACACCCAAACAAATGAAATGGCAACAACGGAGATGGTAGAATGATACTTGCCCTACCCTTATTGTCATCAATATGGTTATAATATTTATTTTTTAACAGTCTTCGAACAAAACTTAAAATCTATAATTTTATATTATCTTGAATAATATGATTATTACAAAATTTCATGAGAAAATACTATGTGGTGTAACTTATATTATTACAAACGATAAAATATATTCTCTAGATTATCATTTAGATATACTTTTAACTATAAAAAGGGTTATCCAAATTTTTAAAAAAATTATTATTCATATTTCTGAAAATATTTATAAAATATGGAAATGTCTATACAAGGAAATTTTAGGTATTTAAAATTGACCTATCCGTAAAAACTGAATTAATAATCATTACTACTCATAGATAGAATTAATCAATACACAATGATTTAGAATAACTAATAATATCAAATTACATAAGAGGGAAAGTTTATATTTTGATTCTTGTTTTCGCATCCGCTAAATATAAACGAATTTTTCGACACTTTCCAATTTTTCTCACTTTGATCATCTCTAATTTAAATTCTGTTGTCAATTAAAGTTACAAAATCTTTATCTCTATCAAAAGAAAACATTATTACTTTATTTTGAATGTTTTTGTTCATTATTTCAGGGTAACAAACTGTCGTGGCTACTTCTCAAAAAGCGCATTTTGTCAACTGTCAATTTCCGACCACTTTTTCAAGTAATTGGGCTCTTATGTATGTTTGGCTCTTATGTCTTAATTGGGCAATTTTCCGAGTAATGTTGGCTTCCAAGGCTTCAATAGACCAAACATTTAACACAACCCCAAAGAAAATAATCTAATGGCGTTAAATCACATTATCTCGGTGGCCAATTAACAGGTCGGTTCTTCGAAATAATCTTCCCATCGAATTGTTCCTTCATTAAATTGATTGTTAGGTTGGCTCTAAGAGATATCGAGCCGCCTTGTTGAAATTACATTTCCTCCAGATCAAATTTTTCACGTAGTGCAACAACAAAGCCCAACTTCCTGCGAACCGCAACGAATTAATATATTTGGACACGCTATGCCTGGGGTAGCTCAGGAAATTGGATATCGTTTTCTGTATTTTAAAAAATATTTGCTGAAAATACGATGACTTTTCGGTGACTTTTTTAATATATGGAATGAAGGCTTTTCTTTATTGACTTCTTTCTTTTCTAGCTTTGGTTGTGTTCCTTTCCTTATTCATTGCTTTCTTAATGATAATTTCCCCATGTACATTTTGTCTGACAAAACTCATGTTATGTGTTTTAGTTGTCTTGTTCTAGTCGAATAACAAAGCCCAATTTCCTGCGAAAGGCGACGAATTGATATATTTAAATCTTTATCAATATTGTCGGCAACCGCGGGCTTATTTTCTTTGGAAGGCATAGTTTTTCTTGTTTTTGTTTTAATATCGAGTAGCGAAAAATATGTTCGGTTGGGCGATTAAGTGCAACATAAAATTCTTGAAGTGTTTTATAAGTTTAGCGCACAGAACACTAATGTTGATAATAAATTTTGACAATTTGCATGCTGATTTGGTAGGCTATACTGAGTAGTTTTGATAAAAGAAGCGAAGCGGAAGTTTGAACGCAATAAAAAATCACCCTTCTGCCCTCATCCTCTTTTGTCATCCCAGTTTTGTTGTATTGCACTCTAAAGGTAACAGTATATTAACTTTTGTAGCCCTGAGAGTAAAAATTATGTGCATTTTTTTTCTCCTTTATTTGGGTTTTTCGTCACTGTCTAAAACTCAAAATTCAGTTTTGAAAACGGGGGGAGATTACCCTCCGAAACGTTAACGTTAAACGTTTGTAAATTTTTGTATAACATTTTTATATCTTTAAAATTTTGTTCGTTAAGCAAATTTATTACAAAAAAAAAGAATCACTGAAAAATTTGTCTCCGTTTGGTTTTTTGTTTTTACCCAGTGATTCTTTCTTTAAATAAGAACAGGTATTTTTGATATTTTTTGAGTTTTAGACAGTGGCGAAAAACACAAATAAAGGAGAAAAAATATATAAACACGCCACAATCATTCAGACATTACTTAAAAATTATGTGTGTTAACCCAGACGTTCGACGCAAGAACTGAGGCAAGGTTTTTAATAAAGCATTTTGTTCGCTTTTCTCTAAATATTCGGCAAATTCTAGACAAGTCATATTAAAATTTAATTTTGTGCATAATTCTGCCTTTACTAAAGCTACCCTCATACGATTACGTTCGTCAGTCCACAGATTAGTCATCAAGGAAAATATCCTTTCTGGATAAGCGTTACTTATAGGAAGGAATTGACAAAATGTTACTTACAATTTTAAACAATTGTGGCATATCTCCATTTTGAAATACCTTGCACCATATTTTGTCTACGTTTACTTCAGAATTAAATGAACTTTCTTCAATTTTTTAAGGGTTTTTTTAAGAATAAGTAGCTCACTGTATTACTCGTCTTTAACTACATTTATTTTGATAGCATCTTTGGCCTCTAAAACTTGCGCGTATTCTATATTTGGATTTTTTTTATATTAAAACATTGAAAATAGTTAAAAGGAGAGTTTTCACAATTTAATACCGATTCAGGTAATCTAAAGTCCTTTGGTAAACTAAAGAAGCTTCTTTTACAAATGTTTGTTTTTCAAATGGTGTAAGATATTTCAAAGCCGATGAAATTTTGCTTCCAAAAAATTGATCTTTTTGTCGTTCTTCTATTTGCTCTTTCAAATCTAACATTATGTTATGTAACCCTAAACTTGTTACATAATCACTCTCCAATTTAAGTATATGCGTGTTTAAAATATGCATATAATGATGCAGAAAATAAACATAACATTCAGAATATAAAATGTCAGGTTTTAAATCATTCTCAAATTCGTTTTCTTGACTTTTGAAAAAACTCCATATATTTTTATGGAAGTTCTCCTCGCCCAGCTCTAAAAAATATTTTTTTATAGCTGGCTAAGATCATATCAAACGTCCAAGAGCGGCACATAGCCAAAGCCATTTTGGGTCACGTGCCTTAGCATTTTTTTGATATTTAATATCTAAAAAGTCAAAACACTCTTTCAAGGCTTCTGCTTTTTTTGCGCTATTTGAAAACTCGGCATACATTTTTAATATTAAGTTTTCGACATCAAAAGATATAACCTTACAGGCATTTCTACCTGCATTATGAATTACATGGCAGTTACAATTAGCTTTTACAATTCCCTGATTTTCGTAATTTAATTTTTGAAAGACATAATTATGAATGCCAAAGTTTACTGACGCATTATCCGCGCTATATGCACTTATATCTTGCACTTTTAGTGAAAACATGTCTAATATGTAACAGCTACTGGAAAAAGGTTTTGGTTTCCTTTATCTGAGCCATCACACAAAATTTAAAATGGTTGGGACGATTCTGTACCAGCGCCCATTTCTTCCAACACTTTCTCGACACTTTTAGGTCCCAAACAATTTTCGATGATTGCTTCGGCTTTTGTTCTACCGCAATGAACTTCTTTTGCCAAATGAGAGTCGCGATAAACGTGAGAATTAAGTTTAATGCCACAATCGGTACTCAAATAACTATGATGGTGGTTTACGGCGTGATAAATTTGAGCTACTTCAATTATAGTAACGTAATTTTCTTCGGCTGATTCTTTTTTTGGTAAAAATGCTGTTAGCAATTTATTTTTGATTGTACTGACGGCACCAGAATGACTTCAAGTACTGACGGCACTGGAATGTCCTTTACTATTCAAATGAGTCTTTAAAGATTTTTCTCCGTCATGTTTAACAGTAAACCTTATATTACATATGCTACATTTAGCTATAAACTGGTCTATTTTAACTAGCCAATTTTTATACTGCGGATTTTGTTTCCAAGAATCTTGAAAATGTGTTGCGTACCTGGCTTTTTTATTTTTTAAAATGCCTTCAGATGACGAAGTACTTGGATTATTTTCACTGTCTCTTCTCTTATTACTCTCGCTCATGGTAACTTGTAACTTGTCAAACTGAAAACTGTCTAAAAAAGCACTTCAACTAGCTTAAACTAACTTGCAGTAACTTTAATAATAAGTAAAATCGACGCAAAAACATCGGACAGCAGCAATATTGAATAATCGACAATACGCATAAACTCGCAATAACTGCAATCTGCATCTTCGTCGAAACTCGAAACAGACCGACACTTAACGGGTGCGTGGTTGCCAAATCATAACTTTTTTTTGTGGTATAAGAATTATATTATTTTAGTTTTATGTTTTAATTAAAAGCGATTTTACCCGGAGAAAATACCTAGTAACCGGGAGCCCGGAGACGACATGCCAAAACCCGGAGAGGTGGCAACCCTAGGCATACCATATACAAAGATTATCTTCAAATTACCGCATACCTTAATACGTAGAAACCTTAAATTATAAAGATATGAATTATGAGACTCTAGTAAGATTCGTCGTATTATAATCAGGTATCATATACTTCAAGATTTCACAAAAAAATCTTTTGTCTGACGTTAAAGGCATCCTGGTTTATTGGAATCAACGCCATTCTAAAAACAAGCAGATCTGGGGTACCCCGAATCAACTTCCGTAAAGTTTCAGCAGAATTCTTCGCTCAGGTAATGGTTACGACCATATGCATCGGCCTTGATGTATGTAAGCTGCAAGACAATGCAGCCCACGCCATCCTGTGGTAAACGCCTGCAACAGACTGCGCGAATTCGTCCGTGACTTGCCCATGCCATGTCTAGGGAACAATGCAACTTTTTATGCATACCTGGTAAAGGAGGTAGAGGAGTTGCGAAGAGAGGAGATGAGAGAGGGTCAGGGACGATTTCGCGCAGTCTGAATGTTGCAGATAATATATATATATATATCATTATTATCCACCCTTTTATTTTTTCGCGGAATTAAACGTTAATGACAGATATTTTAGAGAAAATTATAATGGATTAAGAAAATAAATAGTTCGTTTTCTTCGAGATATTTGAAAATTTTGTTTGGACTTGACATATTGAAAATAAAAAATTAACAAAAAAATTGTCACGTCATTTAAAAATTGTGTCAGTTACAATTTATAAAAAAACATAATTTTTACTTCAAAAGAGAATTCATAAAACGTTTATCTTGTTCCGGCAAATATTTTAACATAAAGTCAATATCTTTCATTTTTGCTTGGACTATAACGGGTTTTCGCGATATAGGACCGATATTTTTATATAATACATCCTTCATAGTTTCGTTAGCTATATTTTTATTTCCTTACTGTTTCTGAATATGTACTGTTTTAATCTCATGTTCAAAATTATGTCTGAAAGACACGTATTACATTGAAGTATATTGTACTTGCAGATGCTTTTTGCTTCGGGGTTTGGTACTAGGTTATATGAAAATTACTGACTGAATTTTTCTGAAAATCAACACATTTTTGGTTTCGTAGGACACTTTCTGACGTTTTGGTGGTGGCCATTCCTTCGGCCACTAAATAATATTAATACTATTTCATATTTGTTAATAAATATTATTAAAATGTTATTAAAATAAAGGGTTTATTTCAGTTTCCTACTAAACATTCATATACTATTTACGCTACTTGCTAAAACTAGAAGCTAAAGAATGCAATAATAAATATATCAGCATTAGAAAAGCCGAACGGCAATTATTCGCTAGGGAAACTTGTTGTGCATTTTAAATTAATAATTTTAATAACTGTTTACCATTTTTCATCTGTTCAGTCTATTGGTTATTTTTTTCTCGCTTCAGGAAAGTTAAAGAAAATATAACATTTGTTCTTTCAACTTTCTCTGTGTCTCTGTGACACTATTTGATACGATTTGTCTTATGTTGCGATCTAATAATACATCAATAGTGAAATCAAATTCGGACTAAATTCATTGTGAGAGCATGTACACATGTTATTTTCAATATTGGCATAAATTATTATATAAATATGTATATGGGTAATTAAAAAGTATGAAAAATGTTGAATATTCAAAGCAATTTTTTTTCTATTATTAATGATTTCATGTATATTTTTGTAACGTGAGAATCATATAATTGTGAGATTCATATTTCAGAATTTACATAGTAGAAGGAAACATTACTCAAACATCAAGAATAAACTGAATATATTGTTACTGTTAGATTCCTCAATTCCTCAATTTTTTTGAAAAATACACTGCGCTTCAAATGATACCACCGCAAACCAAGTGATGTATTTTGTTCCATTGGAAAAGTTTTCTACATTATTTAATATCATAACTAAATGTAAATAATGAAAAATTTCGTAATTCAAAAATATTCGTGGTTGATGCTTATTTTGAAATATTGCATCATATATTTTAATATACGAGGTGTGTAAATAAAGTAATGTGACTAGTTCGTAGCGTTCGACCTCGTGATCCTTTGAAAGTGAGGCAGGCCATTTGAGAGTTTGAACTCCCTAGAGTCACTTTGTGGCCTGTATAGATTCTTTTCGATAATTGGATTTTTAGTGCGTTCTGAGATTGACAATAATTTTAAGCAACGGTACACTGTCAAACTTTTTGCTTCAGAGTTAGACACAGTGCGACTTTTGAACTTTTGCAAAACTCCAACAAGCTTATGGAAACAGTTTTTTGTGAAGGACCCAGGTTTTAATGGGGTTCAAGGCATTCCAAGAAGTGAAAAAATGTCCCCATAACTCTCTCACGGTACCGTACACGATTCAGGATTTTTATTTTAAGGCCCACTCGGATTGTGATAACAATTCTAAAAGCTAGTATCGGTTTATATGGCATAACTATTTCATAGTACATCAGGCCTATTTAAACCTACCAAACATAAAATTTTTTGGTTGGTGATATGGTTGGTCTCGATTGATCTAAGATTTTGTTCTCTTACGATTATTGTAATGAACATATTAATTGTTAATTTTGGTGAACAGTCATGAATAATATTGTTACTGATCATATCAAAATTATCAATAAAACTGCAATCTACTATTTTTGTATCTGCAGCAAACTATCCATAGAACTTCAATGTCAGAAACAAAAATTCAGTTTCCTTTTTTACTCAATACTGTCATTTTTCGTTTTTCACATAAAGCTTGATTCAAATCGATTATTTGTTGTCGGTAGCGTTCAGTATTAACGGTTTCACTAGGTTTTAGTAGCCCTCCAAACACAGAACATTGTCTTGCGTCCATAGAGATTTGGCTCTTTTTAGAGAGCTTTAACGCTTAGGATTTTCAAAGTATTTGAAACTTTTTATCGCCAGTCACAATTCGATGGAGAAATTAATTTCTTTTGTATCTGGCGAACAGCATTTCGCAAAGTGGTTTTTCGGTTATACTGTTGTTTTTCTTTTATTTCATATGAAACCCATTTTCTCATCTTCTAGGTTTTTCCGATGGCTTTCGAACGTCTAGAGACGGCTTCTCGTGTCACATTTAATGGATCCGCGAGTTGTTGCGTTTGAGCGTCACTCCCATTCAACAATGCTTGTAATTTGCTGTCTACTTCCGTTTCTTACGCCAAAATCGCCACTTTTGAATTTTTTAAACCACTTAAAGCACTGTGATTTACCAAGAGCATGCTCACTCTAAGCTTTGATAAGCATTCGATGCGATTCTGCAGCAACTTTCTTCAAATGGAAACAGCAAATCAATGCTGTCTGTAAATTGTAGTTTTCAGGCAAAAAATTCGACATGTTCAACGTTATTACAAACTGTGATGTTATATGAAACTTGTATTGGTGTGAGTTGAAAAATCTTTATCAGATGTCAACAAGGAAATAAGGGGTCAATAGCGCGGTTTAACGGTAAGTACATTGACAGCTAGGACCATCTGTGGGTAAATTCCGGTTTCATATTTACAAACCTGGTACTTAGTACATATGTATACTATACATTTACATACTACATAAGTATCGTCATTTCATCGCCTTTTCAGCATGCCTCCAACTTTCACCGTCCTGGGCTTTCCTCTGCCACCCTGGTCCAATATACTTAACGATGTCATCAATCCATCGTGCTTTCGGTCTACTTCGCGGGCGTTTGCGATCAAGCGGTATCCACTCCAGTATTGCCTTGGTCCATCTGTCGTCCCATCGCCTCGCTATATGGCCTGCCCATCTCCATTTCAATTGCTTTACTATTCCAATGATGTCACAGACTTTTGTTTGTTCGCTGATCCATGCGCAGGACTTTCTGTTTCGTCTTGTAATGTCAAGCATACATCTTTCCATTCCCCTCTGTGCCACCCGAAGTTTTTAAATTGATTGCGATGTGAGTGTCCAGGTTTCACATCCGTATGTCATAACGGGTAGAACGCACTGATCGAAGACTTTTCTTTTCAGGCAAAGTGGGAGTCTGCTCTTAAACACCATGTTGAGCCTATCAAATGCCTGCCAGCCACATTTAACACGCCGTTCCACCTCCCGGGCGGTATTCCCCTCCATTGAAATCCTCTGCCCAAGATATATAAAGCTGTCTACAATCTCTAAATCCCTTCCTAAAACTGAAATTCTTCTGTCCTGAACGAAGTTATTGAACATAACCTGACTCTTTTTCAGGTTTATTTTCAAGCCAAATGGTTCGCCAGCCCCTTGCAGTTCTTGTATGCGTCTTTGCAGCTCCTCTGGGTCTTATGAAATGAGAATAATATCATCTGCAAATCTAAGATGGTTTAAGTTTGCACCATTAATCTTTACACCATCTTGTTCCTAATCCAGTTTACGGAATACTTCTTCAAGGCCAGCCGAGAAAAGACTAGGCGATATTGCGTCACCCTGCCGTATACCTCGTTCTACATTAATTCCCACTTCAAGATCATTAAGGTGAATTGTGGCTGTAGCTCCATCATATATCGATTCTAATAGGTTTACATAGGCTCTCTCTACACCTTGGCTAAGCAGTGCATCCATTATCGCATGCTTTGAGATGGAATCAAATGTTTTTTCGTAGTCGATAAAAGCCAAGCACCGTGGCATGGTGTATTCGTTGTGCCTTTCTATGACCTGCTATACAACCTGGATGTCATCCATTGTACTGAATCCACTTCTGAATTCTGCTTGTTCTCTTGGTTGTGCGTAATTCAGTTTTTTTAATATTCTTTTAGAAATTATCTTAGTGAAAACTTTGTACTTTACTGATAGGAGACTTATTGGACGGTAGTTCTTTAAATCTTCCTGTGCTCCTTTTTTATCTGTGCTCCTTATTTTAGAAGGATCACTTCTGCATTTTTCCATAAGGTTCTTTTTGTTTTTTGAGGCATTTTGAGTATAATATACATATACATTTACACACATATATATTTAGATTTACATATATATTTACAGAGTATACTATACATTTACATACTACATATGTATATATCGTACTAAGTATAGATAGTAGAGTAGTACATAAAAAACAAAGTAAAAATTTGTTTCATTTAATTTGGACAAATCAATCAATTATTAAAAAAAAAACAAAACAATTATTGATTTTCAGTTTTTAACATAACTACATTCTACCAAACATATCAAAATCTTTTTTTATGAGAATTTTAATAAAATATGCCCCTTTTTGTATGCAAACAATATTTAATTTAATTTTTGATAAAAATAATTAATCGCACCTTACGCTTAGAAAGAACATAATCAAAATGTTGGCATCTGCCATACAGTTAGAAAATCGGTTTTCTTTGTGATGACTTTAGTTTCAATAAAACATAGTAATAAAATTGCTGCATCATTAAAACTTAAAGTAACAGCCAGGTTATGGCAATAAGCCTACTGAGGCATTAAAAAAAGACCGTAACTGGCTTAAGTAATGGGCTCATTTTATTGGCCAGTGGAATTAGAAAGCACCAAAATAATATTACTAATTAACACGGAGGGTATTTAGTAAAGATAACATTCAAATTCTCTTTACTTTATTAGGTAGTTATGTTTTTTTCTTCAATTTTATATTACCAGAAGAAGAAAAAATTCAGCCTCAAATGAGATCTTGTAGTTAAATGGTATTTCTAGACATTTTCTTGTCAGACAAATATGTACTTAAATAAGTGTTTACTAATAAAGGTTTATCCAATGTTGTTTTTATATTATGGTGGAAATTAGTGGCAAATTGTTTCATAGATTGAAGAAAATTTATTTTCTCAATAATATAACGTATAATTTATATAATACAGAACATACATTAGATAGTTGCCGATATTGCCGAAAAAATGTTGTTTCTATCTTTCAACTCATTGTTTATAAGTGCTGTTTTTTTTCAGTGGTGGCTCGTGAGGGAGGGGGTTGAGGCGCCGCCCATCCACTATTTATCACAGTAAACAATTCTTCAGAGCAAAACACCATAGATTAACCTCCGGTATAGGGTTTCAATAGCATGAACAGTAAAAAGAAGGAAGGGAAAAGCAAAGAAAATCTTCAGCAGTACAATTTTCTTCTACCCCTTCCCACTTTAAAAACCCACGAGCCGCCACCGGTTTTTTCACTGATAAAGTTCTACTAAGTAGTAATAGTCGGATAGTGTGGGGAATATGGAGTATACTAATACTAAATTTTGTATGCATTGCTTGTTTTAATTTTACTAACTGTTATTGTACTATTGAATCAGTCGTGTTGCGGATGGTAAGACTTTACAACAGATACGAGGGTTGCTATTTATGTATCCGGGATTGGCAATAATGGTGGTGCTAAGCGCCATCTGATATATATATATATATATATATATATATATATATATATATATATATATATATATATATATATATATATATATATATCGTAAAGTATGACATTTTTTCCTGTAACCGTACTCAGAACGTTTTGTCATATGGGCGCTATTTGTGTTGTTAAGTGACTTGAAAATTTCATTTCAGTCAAAAAATGGAATTAACTCGTAAGAATTTTCGTGCGATGATTTACTACGACTTTCGACTTGGATTATCTCAACAACAATGTATTAATCAACTCACTGCAACTTTTGGTGATGAAACACCATCTAAAACCACTGTATATGACGTCTTTAGTGAATTCAATCGTGGTCGTCGTTCGCTTACGGACGCATTTAACGAAGGTTGTCCAAAATCGGTTGTTTTAGCAGAAAACATTGATACTGTGCGTGAACTGATAAAATAATATCGTCATGTGACATACCGTGAGATTGAGGCATTCCTGGGTATTAATTTGACAAGCATAGACAAGATTTTACATGAACATTTAATCGTAAAAAATATTTATACGCGTTGGATTGCGCATAATTTGACAATCGCTTAAAAAAAAGGCAGTGTCAATTGGTGCAAAAAAATGGTAAAAAATAGAATCGTGGTGTTTAACATCTACTTAGGTGACAAATATTGAATCTATGCGTATGAGCCGGAAAGTAAACAGCAGTCGATTGTATTTTTTACGGATAAATGGGTATGCGGTTACAGTACCACTAGAGAATCGTCGAACGATCAATTCTGAATCGTGCACAACCATTTGTTTCTTAGAAGTCTTTGAAGAAATAAGAAAAACAAAGAACGAAAAACTTCATTTTCCAATGAAGGAACAGCGTTATGCGGACATTGAAGCTACTCAAAAGGCGTCGACCGCCATCGTGAAGGACATATTTTTGGCCGAGCTCAAAAATTTCTTCTTCAACCGAATTGGCTGTGCAAGACTTTGAATATAAAACTAACAGGAACGAGTCTTGCGTATCTTTATGCACATATAAATGGGGAAGGAAACGGCCACTTGAAACACTACAGATGACTCATTGCTTTGGAATTTGGTTGTTGGTGTCTACAACCTAGAAGATAATAGTAGATTTGAGCAGTTTTAGTTTGCTTTAATCAATAATAAGTGCCGAATAAGTGTACTGGAATAGCCTTTTTGTGTGTTTTTATATAAATTCATATTGAGACTTACTGTATTGAGAAAAAAAAACAACAATATCGGAAATAAGGCGAACATACAAAAATATGGTTAGTTGTGCATCTTATAGTTATTTCCTGACACGAAAAAATAAAAATTCAGGAGTAACATTACATATGTAAGTGCTTCTAATACTAAATTTGTCAATTATTTAGAAATAAAATCGTATTTTATTTGAATGAAATTTTATGGTTATGAAGCCAACAATTCGCCTGGAATGCATAGGCGTAGTCAAATTAATATTAGGTTAAGTAATATAAATATAATGCTAGGTAGTGCCTACGAAAAAATAAAATACATCTACACAGATCTACTTAGATCTACGGAGTTGTATTTTTTGGCGCAGTTACATTTACTTTGATCAGCGTACATCGCGATACATAGCGTTTGATCAGCGATTGATATTCGTACATCTCTGTCGATAAAATGTTTTTCTTTCAGATCAAATGAGATGTATGAAAATCAATCTAGATGTGTGCAGATCACAGAAGATGTACAGATATCTCCGCATAATCGGAAACAAAGATATTAAATTTACAGATGGAGAAGAAGTAAATTAGATTTTTCATGTACATGAGAGCGTCAGAAACAAAAATATGATTAATAAATCAATAGATATATACAGATATCAGTAGATTTACGTACATTTGCAGAGATCTACTTCAATCAGCGCTAAAATTTAGATGTATGTAGATCTACTGAACGTAGATTTACGTACATCTATTTAATTTTTTTCCGGGTAATTATCTTTTTTTAGAACTTAAGTTTTTAACAATTGTTCTAAAATGTTTAGTTTTCTGAGATACTGGGTCTGAAAAATTCAAATAATATTTAGTTTTTATTTGATACATATAAAACACTCTATTCATATAAAGAACCTATAAAATATAATACAGAGGGTTAATTTTTTGACAATCATTTTTCTTTTTCAGAAATTATTGTACTAATAAATCTAAAGGTTAATTCCATTTTGATTTAGATTTCATGTTATTAAACTAGTTTGTCTTTTTTCAAGGTTTCCCAAAGATCCAAATAAAAAGGCACAGTAGATTTAATATTATTAAAAAGGCAGAGTTTATTTCAAAACGCAGTAGTTTTTATGTTCGCATCATTTTGCTTTCTTAAAAATTTTTTTTTTGGTTGTTGTAGAAAATGAGTTAGATTCGAGTACATATCTCCCACTTTAGTTTATTTATTGACTATTTACACTACAAGAATTAACTATATTTGTAAAATGCTGTAGTAGATGAAATAATTAGTAGTGTGTATCATTGTAAAGTTAATTTTGTTTATGGTACAATAAACACTGAACAACTAAATCCAGAAAGGATATATATATATATATATATATATATATATATATATATATATATATATATATATATATATATATATATATATATATATATTTATATAAGTTTTTAACAATTGTTCTAAAATGTTTAGTTTTCTGAGATACTGGGTCTGAAAAATTCAAATAATATTTAGTTTTTATTTGATACATATAAAACACTCTATTCATATAAAGAACCTATAAAATATAATACAGAGTGTTAATTTTTTGACCATCATTTTTCTTTTTCAGAAATTATTGTACTAATAAATCTAAAGGTTAATTCCATTTTGATTTAGATTTCATGTTATTAAACTAGTTTGTCTTTTTTCAAGGTTTCCCAAAGATCCAAATAAAAAGACACAGTAGATTTAATATTATTAAAAAGGCAGAGTTTATTTCAAAACGCAGTAGTTTTTATGTTCGCATCATTTTGCTTTCTTAAAAGTTTTTTTTTTTTGGTTGTTGTAGAAAATGAGTTAGATTCGAGTACATATCTCCCACTTTAGTTTATTTATTGACTATTTACACTACAAGAATTAACTATATTTGTAAAATGCTGTAGTAGATGAAATAATTAGTAGTATGTATCATTGTAAAGTTAATTTTGTTTATGGTACAATAAACACTGAACAACTAAATCCAGAAAGGATATATATATATATATATATATATATATATATATATATATATATATATATATATATATATATATATATATATATATATATTAATAATAAATAGTTCAGTGAATATTACGAATATGATTATTTTATTTCATTTACGAATATGTGGAATATATAAATAACCTCAACTCGGTGGAAGATGTAACTGATTATTTAACCAATTTTTGGAAATGATATGATTTTATGACAGGAAATTCCAATTTCTTAATAACTTTTTGTCGTACTGGCCACATAAAAGACACTTTACTCCGTGAAAACATTTTTTTTTAATTAATTTAAATTTTGACACTTTTGCAGGACATAAATCAACATCATCAGCGATTATGTTACTCCTCCTCTAAAACTATTTAATTTAAATTTGCAATTGAGAATTAAATAGTGGTTGACATTCTCTGCCATATCTAAGTAAGTCTTCATTAATTTAATACAGTAACAGTAATTATTCAATAATTTATTGTTTTAAACAACTGTAAATTTTTAGCAGTTTCTTGTTTTTGGTCATACTTCCTTACGCCACTGCCAAACCTGAAACAGTAGTCGGCCATATGCAGTTACCATTCTGGTCCTTCTTTCAATATAATATGTCCTTTCCTGTACTTTTATATTCAAAGGTGCAAGACGTAGAATTGATACGTAAGGACTCTAATGGAAAAATAATGATTTTTGCCGAAAAAAATAATATTTGTGTTTTTTTTGTAAAGTCCTGTTTTCCGTTAGATATACGTTGTATATGCATATATCGGAAAAAAAATGTGTTATAACTGTAAAATGACCTTTATAGTATAGATAAAAACCTTCAAACTATTTTAGAAGCATCCGTTGACATTATACCCACAGCCAGTTTATATATATAAACAAAAACTGGTTTTAAATATTATAAAACCGTATTATTGCTTCCTATGAGCAGCTTATCATTGTATTAATCAAACTTGCTAATTATTAGTAACCTTAGTAGTAGCGTGCATTTATATGTAATCAACTGGAATCCTGAAAAAGATAATCCCTTGACTTAAAATGGCTACTTAATTGTAAAAATTAAATATTAAATATAAATTAAGTAATGCTTTAAATCGACATTCGTTCGGTTTTTAGATTTCACTGAAATAGTTAATGCATTTTATTAATATAACTGCATTATATTTTTATAAATGCAAAATGTCTGCGGCTTTTCGAGGAAAAACCGATCCAGGTATATTTAAACATTCTCCTTAACAGCGAAAGGTTTAAAGAGTTCTGCGGATACTAACCCGCCTTCCAAGTTGTTTTTAGAGGTTGATATGTTTTATGATCATTTATGTACTACGTTATATATTAAACAATTTATCTTTCGTAAGAGTTCGTTTCAAAAATGGGATATAAATATATAAGTGGTCATATTATCTTAGGTCAATATATGTAAACATTCTTGAGCACACTTAAATCAATTTCATTCAGACAACTGGAGCGCTGAACTACCAAGTGTGCGTAAGGAATTATTCGCCTATATAGGGTATTTTATAAACTTTGAAGTAAAATATAAGGATAATACACGTTATCTCCTAAAATTGTAATAAGTATGCAGAATATAACGGGTATTCCATTAAGAGGTTTCCAATGTTGGTAACAAATAAAAGAAACGTTTCATAACATACCTGAAAGTTATTTATGGCATGCGAAGCTGGATAGTGTACAATTATACGTGGAATACAACATCTGTCAAATGACCGCCACGACTTCTCTGGCAAGCTCACAATTCTTTTGTTGAAATTCTCGATTACTGCTGAACACATTTGCGGAGTTATGTCATGAATTATTCGCCTAATTTCTTCTTTCAACTGTTGAACGGTTTGCGGATTATTTTCGTAAGCTTTGCTCTTTACATAGCCCCACAAGGGGTCAAGTCGTATGACCTTGGTGGCCAATTTACGTCCCCATTCCGGGAGATCAGCCTCTCCTGTCCTTACAAAATTTAGCTAACACAGGAGCTAAAGCCAGCCGACCATGGGCAACGCCGTGCATTTGCCAATTGGATCCTACAGATGAAGGCAAATGACAATAATTTTTGCGATAAAATCATTTTCAGTGACGAGGCTCATTTCCACTTAAACGGTTACGTAAATAAACAAAATTGTCCCATCTGGGGCAATGAAAATCCTAGAGAAATCCACGAAATCCCGATGCATGCTCAACGTGTCACAGTTTGGTGCGGTTTTTGGGCTGAGGGTATCATTGGACCGTATTTTTTTGAAGATGAAGATGAACGAGCTGTTACAGTAAACGGAGAACGATACCGAACGATGACTGATGTTTTTTTATGGGATCAAATAATGGACATGGATTTAGAGAATATGTGATTCCAACAAGATGGTGCGACATGTCATACAGCACGTGAAACATTGACTTTATTGCGTACACAGTTTGGAGGGAGGCTGATTTCCCGGAATGGGGACGTAAATTGGCCACCAAGGTCATGCGACTTGACGCCGCTAGACTATTTTTTGTGGGGCTAATCCACAAACCGTTCAACAGTTGAAAGAAGAAATTAGGCGAATAATTCGTGACATAACTCCGCAAATGTGTTCAGCAGTAATCGAGAATTTCAACAAAAGAATTGTGAGCTGCCAGAGAAGTCGTGGCGGTCATTTGACAGATGTTGTATTCCACGTATAATTGTACACTATCCAGCTTCGCACTGCCATAAATAACTTTCAGGTATATTATGAAACGTTCCTTTTATTCGTTACCAACATTCGAAATCTCTTAATGGAATACCGTTTATAAACCAAATTGAATTATCTCCTGATGATGATAACATGATAGGCAAAACGCGCATTGAGAAATATAAAAAAAGTATTTTTACATCACTCCTTAACATCATTATACAGACACATAGGGCAGCTTTTTTATTTGAACCGATAGACTAGTATTTCTAAATGCAAAGTTGTAGGAAATAACTTGACTAAGAAAAAATTACAAATAATGCATTCCTGCATTCAGATTTCTTCAGTAGCTATTAAAATAACATTTTTTTAAATGTCAACACCGTATTTTATTAACATGGTTTGACAAATCTTACAATTCGAAATAAAAAAGGTTGATGTCACATTTGTTTATTCGAGTAGCCGCTTTAGATTCAACAACAATACATTTTTTTTGTTAAAAGAAACTAGTTTAAAGTAATAATAAAAAATAACTCTTATAAACTAATCAATTATTATTTTTTTAATAAAGGCTCAAACTGATGCCCTCCTTGTAATCTACAATAATAAACTCCTTTACAATATTATTACTAATATTTTCCAAAATATTGGGTGTAATGTTATTCATTTCGCACCGAATTGATTGTTTTAGTTCCTCACCAGAAAAAAGTCTAAATGTGTGAGGTCAGGCGACCTAGCACGCCACTCAGCTGAACCTCTTCTTCCTATTCATCTTTCTGGAAGCAGTTCTTGAAGATAATTTTGCGTAAAATGCGGTGGTATCATATCCTGCTGGAACTAGAACAGGCTTCTTTCTGTTAACGCTAGTTCATCAAAAAACAACTCAAGCCCGTTTCTCAATAACTCTAAATAACGTTCACCATTTAAATTTTCTTCTATGAGGATAGGTCCGATCACTTTTTTATTGGAGATTCCACACCACACGTTAAATCTTGGATTATTCTGTCTTCTTTCTTCAGCCCAATAAGGGTTACTCTCAGATCAATATCTGTAATTTTGTCTATTAACCATGCTATTTAAATAAAAAGTTGCTTTGTCGTCATAAAAAATGTTTTTCTCGAAATTGACAACATTTTTCACTTCGAATTTTAAGATTTGTCTTATTATGTTAAAAAATACGCTGTTGCCATTAAAAATGTTTTAGTAGTAACTAAATAAATCTGGCAACACCGGAAAGCATTATTTGTAAATTTTTCTTAGTCATTTTCTACAACTTTGCATTAGGAAGTAATATTATATCACTTCAATTAAAATAGCCTATGTCTGATATATGTATATGTATATGTATATATAGGGTGTTAGGTAAACATGCGGCAAAAATGCAAGAGGTTATTCCTTGTCCTATTCTAAGAATATTTTGTCCTATGATGATTTTTGAAAAACCCCAAATTTTTTTTTTCGATCTCGATCACTTGGAACGGCTGTTTTATCTAGTAAGTGGATTTCAACGGTCGCATTTGTTTACATATATTGAATGACGTTTGGCTTTGACGTGTCTTAAATAGTGAGTGAAGTCCTCTATCATAATGTATACAAAAGCCGAGATGACTGGCATGCACTTCATGTATGGACTTGCTGATGACAATGCATTACAAGCTAGGCGATTGTACAGTGAACGATTTCCAGCCCGTAATGTCCCTGACCGAAAAATCTTCGAAAACATTCATCGAAGTCTTCGTGAAACAGGCACATTGAAACGAACTGAAGGGTCAGGAAGATCACTGACCGTAAGAACGGTACAATTGGAACAGAATGTGCTGGACATGATAGCGGAAGAGCCTGGTAGTTCTACGCGAAAAATTGCAAATACTTTGAATCTCAGTCACTGGACAGTTTGAAAAATTCTTAAGGACAATTTCTTGTATCCATATCGCATTCAACGCGTTCAGGCACTACTACCTGTTGATATTCCTCCACGTATTGCATTATGTCAATGGATATTGCAAACTTTACTTCGCATCCCTCTATTACTGACACAAATTTTTTCACCGATGAAGCCACTTTCCCAAAAAACGCAATAAGGAATGTTCAATCATAATAATCATATGTGGGCAGATGAAAATCCGCATGAGGTATACGAAGATAGTTTTCAACATCAGTTCTCGTTGAATGTTTGGGTTGGAATTGTAGGTGACTATCTAATTGGACCGGTATTTCTATCACAAAGACTTACTGGCGAGGTGTATCGCAACATTTTGGAAGCAACGCTGTCTGAGTTTCTGGAAGATGTACCATTGGTAACAAGGCATGAAATGTGGTTTATGCACGATGGTGCATCACCACATTTTAGTTTGGTTGCTCGTGATTTTTTAACAACATACCGATATCGTTGGATTGGTTGAAGTGGGCCACACGCATGGCCTGCTCGATCCCCGGACTTAAACCCCCTGGATTGTTTCTTCTGGGGATATCTGAAGTCATTAGTTTACACTACTCCATTAAAGAATTTGGATGATTTGAGAAATCGGATAATTGCTGGGTGTAATTCAATTAGAAACGACCCTGGCGTGTTTGAAAGAGTTCGGCAGTCAATGACGAGAAGATTGAATGCTTGTATCAAGGCTGGAGGAAGTTATTTCGAACATTTATTGTAGATTGAGCAACTTTACATGTAATTTTTGATAATAAAATGTTGTTAATGTCGTAAATTTTGTTCACCCTGTATCTTCGAAACAAAGGGGTTTTTCAAAAATCATCATACAACAAAATATTCTTAGAATAAGTCAAGGAATAACCCCTTTAATTTTTGCCGCATGTTTACCTAACACCCTGTATATCCAAAATTTTTGTTCTTTTAATGATTCCTTCAGTTAAAAAAAAACAAATTGTGCTAAATCAGGAGATTATCGTAGATGTTTTGCAATTGGAGTCGGTTTTACTCATAGTTTGTCTGGCAATGTGCTACCATTCCATTTCGTAATATTGTTTCTTTCACATTAAATATAATAAATCCAAATGAAATTCATTTAATGGATGAATAAAATAGACAATAATGGGTTAATGAACTATAGTCCTAATATTCACATGAAATGGTTTGCCATTTTTAATTGGTGTATGTTTAGTTGCAGAGCTTAGCGCTGGTTTACCAGAAATATTGTCGATAATAATGATTAATCCAAATATCAATCCTATATGCTTTGATTTCGATAAGCCAGAATTTATTTGGAATTTTTTCAGGTTTTTTATTTTTAAATTAAAAGTGCGGTTCTATATTCCTGGAACAGATTATTATTCAGATTTGATTGATTCAAATATACCACTGGGTACTTGTGGCTGTAGAAATCTTAGAATATTATTTTAATCTATTTATTTACAAAGGAAAAGACAGCACTGACTTAATAAACAATTTTCGGGCGCGATTAATACCCATAAAGCCATGGGCCTAAAATGGCCTGTATACGGCAACAAAAAAAATATATTTACTATTTTAATTCATCCATTGTGTAATTCTATTTGCCACTGTAGTTTTTTTTCCTTGAAAATAATAAATATGTTTCTCACTGTTCAATAATTCTACGGAAATTACGATGTTAGAAACGGTAACTTGCTTTTTTTTGGTTAACTAAATTTTGTATTTAAATCTCAATCATTATGCAAAATTGAGGATGGAAGGATGGATGGATATTAATAACAGAATCAGTTTCTACAAAATTCTTCACAAATCTTTGAACTGAAGACTGAACTGATGTGACTGATACTGATGTAACGATTATTCATACCAAAAAATTTAAAATTTCAATTACATTTTTGATCAATCTAATTCCGTTTGCATGCATTTTATGTGACGATATGTGACAAACGTTGAACATATGTAGAGCAAAATCTATAATAAACATTTGAAACATTAAAAAGCTACCAGTGTCTCATTTAAAATCCTAGTATTTTCAAAATGTTTCATATTGAACCAATTGCGGAATCCATAAACATTATTAAATCTCTTGGAGTTTAAATGTTCAACAGTTTCCATAAGTAATTGCAGTAGTTTATATTCCAATTCTTATTTTTTTTGTATTATTTTGCTTTATATAAACCAAACAAAATTATATGCAGGCGTAAATGTAAAATTTGATTATTATATCCTAGTCTGTGTGCTAAAATGTTGCGTTTAAAGTCCGATATTTCATAATTGATTTATATGCACGGATAGATTTTTTCTCCGTCGCGGCTAATGACAGGTGTTCTTATTACCCAACTTTTGTATGGTAAATAGATTCAATTAAACACAAAATAATATGTTTCCTTCTACCAAATATTAATCAACGTTACGTAAGTTGTCAATAATGCCGCGTACAGCTACAATGAAAGATGCTGTGGCAATATAAATTTCATTTTTGAAACTGATATATTTAATCTGTCAAATTATTACTGGCAGTCAATATATTAAACCATATTTTCAAAATACATCCTGTAGATGGTGACAGAAAATGGTGAACAAAAATTTCGATCATTATACGAGGGTAGAGTAAAAGGGTAGATACTTTTTAAATTAATTATTTTTTGATGGGAAATCGATTTATTAGGTGTAGAAATAAGTTCTGAGCTCTCCGAATTAATCAACTATAACCTTATTATCCAGTCCAAATCTTTTTCCCGTTGCTTTGGGAATTACCAATCATTAACATAAAAAAACTTCATATAAAAACTTTGCTACAGGATATATCTTCACAAATATTACAAGTGAGCACAGTGTAGTTCTGTTTGGTTTTCAATAAAAAAAGTATTCTCGATGCGAAAGGAATGATTTGCTATGCTTTGGGGGAAAATGCGGTGTTTGAGAGTACGTGCAAGAGATGATACCGAAAATTTCAGACTGGTAATTTCGATCTTTCCGATCAACACTGTTCGGGAGCATTAAAAAAGTTGAAGACGAGCAATTGGATCAGCTGTTGCAAGAAAATCCTTGTAAAAAAAAAGGTTTGCTGAACAATGGGGTATCACTCAACAAGCGATTTCCTTTCGGTTGCAGAAGCTGAGAAAAATTCAAAAAGTTGGTCGTTGGGACCCGCACGTGCTTAGCCCAGATAAT
The DNA here is from genome assembly GCA_031761425.1 of Cosmopolites sordidus. Classification (NCBI taxonomy): domain Eukaryota; kingdom Metazoa; phylum Arthropoda; class Insecta; order Coleoptera; family Curculionidae; genus Cosmopolites; species Cosmopolites sordidus. The sequence continues at coordinate 193,149 of JARFXV010000432.1, read as the reverse complement.
AAAGCGAGACGATACAGTAGTTTGCCTGCTGTCGAGATTTAAACAGAAGAATTTTCTGTTTAAAATCGTGACAGGTAATGAGAAGTGGGTTCTATACGATAACCCTAAAAAGGGAAAAGCATGGGTTTATCCTGGGGAACCATCAACGTCAACTGCAAAGCTGAATATTCACGCGAAAAAAGCATTGCTATGTGTTTGGTGGGATATGAAAGGTGTGTTATACTTTGAGTTGCTAAAACCCGGGAAAACTGTAACTCCTGAACGTTATCAAGAACAATTGATGCATTTAAGTGACGAAATCGAACGAAAACCATATACTGGCAAGGGTTTTCAGCAGGTGATTCTGTTGCACGGTAAAGTACGGCTCCATGCGGCGGCAGCAACCAAACAACTTATCGATACTTTGGGCCGGGAAGTTCTCTATTCTCCAGATATGGCTCCTTCAGATTTTCACCTCTTTCGTTCTCTGCAACGCCATCTTGTTGATAAGTACATTCGCAAAATCGAAGAGGTCCAAAATTTTATTACCGAATTTATGGAATTAAAACCACAATCGTTTTTCCAAACAGGGATTCGCTACCTACCCGGGAAATGGCAGAAATCTATCGAAAGTGATGGAGATTATTTTCAAGACTGACATGTATTTTGGCTTTGTTAAATAGATATTAATTTGAAGTAAAAAAAGGGCTTGGGTTCATAAAAAGTTTCTTAACATATTGCGGTAGCGTTTGCTATTAACGTTTACCTCTTCACCGTCGTCATTTTCATAAGTAAATGACCCTATAACCCTTCTAGCTCACAATGCACACCTCATTGTTACTCGATGAGGATGTATAGGTTCTTCTACAATCATTCCAGTATTTTTACTTAATCTTACAATTTTGCTTGTTTACATAACAACATAAACAAAATTTATTGCAAAATTCTATATTATTCACACGTTCTTCCGTTGTTAAATGATCCATAATTAAATTGCCGAGTTTCTAGATGACACATGCGAAATATTTAATTTTCAAGTAAAGTCGTTGAAAAACGGTGCTAAATTTAAATACCGAAACACAAAGTGGGGGTGGGGGGGTTTATATCGGCCCGTTTTTTTCTTAAGATCACCAAGGTCGCGCAGTAACGGTGAATTCTCAGCGTTATGTTGACATAGTTCAAATTTTTTTCACTCCTGTTCTTCAAGAATTTGAAGGATACATTCAGGACACTTGGTTCCATCTACCACACTTCCAATCTCTCCTTGCCATTCAGGCACTTGTTCCGGGAAAAATCGACTCGCCACTTTCGAAGATCTAAAGAATATTCAGCAGGAAATCGAAGCCATAATTGACGCCACCTGCCGCCGCGTTATGCCAAATTTTCAAGGCGGGCTTCAGGACTGCCAAGACAGAAATGGAGCACATTTGGACAATGTAATCTTCAGAATAAGAATTTCCAAGAATTTTTGTAAATTTTAAGAATAAATTTCTTAAAATTGATTAACTAGTTTTTTTAAAATTATGTTTCAAAATGTTAATTCTTTGGAACTTTAAACCTGTAGGTTGATGCATAATTGTTCACGTATTTCTTTTTCGCAATTTGTATTTATGAAAATTGGCATTTTGTTTACTTTTTGTTTATGAAAATATTCTTCTATATTTAGTAAATAAAGATGCATGTCAAAAATTATACTTAATGTTTGAATTATTGTGGCGTGTTCATATATTTTTTCTCCTTTATTTGGGCTTTTCGCCACTGTCTAAAACTCAAAAAATATCAAAAATACCTGTTCTTATTTAAAGAAAGAATCACTGGGTAAAAACAAAAAACCAAACGGAGACAAATTTCTCAATGATTCTTTTTTATAATAAATTTGCCTAACGAACAAAATTTTAAAGATATAAAATTTGTTATAAAAAAATGTACAAACTTTTAACGTTAACGTTTCGGAGGGTAATCTCCCCCCGTTTTCAAAACTGAACTAAAAAATAAATTATATTAATTTGTAATATATAAAGTAATGAGTGAAAGTAAATATATTTTTTTGTATGTCAACGATACTTACATTGACAACAATGGATTTTCATGATAGTGACATACTACCAAAAAATATGTATTGTTAATGTTTACTATGTGATTGTTTATTGTACTGATTGTGTATTCAAATATTTAAATGTTTTTAAATGTATTCTTTTTCTTATTAATTAAGAAAAGCTCGACAGTTTTGGCAGTCATGCATATTTCAAAGATTTTATTGAATTTTTTTCCGCCAGCAATGACGAAATTCGTACAAAAAAAGCAATAATTGTTTTGTTTTGCAATAATTTTACTTTGTTAGCGAACTTTTTGGTAAGCGGATAATGAAAGACGAAAGATAATGTCAGGAATGGTTTACTCGTTTCAAATTAGGTGATACAAGCTTCGAGTTGGAATCAAGAAAAGCTCGACAGTTTTGGCAGTCATGGATATTTCAAAGATTTTATTGAATTTTTTTCCACAGCAATAACGAAATTCGTACAAAAAAAGCAATAATTGTTTTGTTTTGCAATAATTTTATTTTGTTTAGCACCAATGCTTTATAAACAATGATTTTCATCTATTTTTTTATTTTAACAAATATTTAATGCCAAACATTTTATAGCCATTTTTGCAAATCGACAGGCTTCATGAAGCTAACTAGCATCAAAAGTCTGCGAAAATGAAACAAATTGTCTCTCATCAAGATAATGAGTATCCACATGTCGAGGGAGGAAAAAACAGGCCACCATTTGCTTCGAAGTGCTTCTTGCCCGAACAACTTTTGTTGGGACGGGCTCATTTTGAAAGACCCATACAATATGGTCGAATTAATTGCCAATAAGGCATGGAATCTGCTCCAAAATCCTCCTTACTGACTTACCGAAGCTCCCACGACCTACGATGTCAATCGTTGAAAAACTGGCAGGTGGGCAAAGTCTACGATGATTTGGATAATTGGGTGGCCGTGAAATCGATCGTGCTTTTTGCGCGTGAAATCGACCGTCTGTCAAGCAAATTGAAAGCAGTCATTCAAGTAGAAGGTAAATAATCTTAGGAATAATTTTATAATATTAGTTTCGTTTTTCATAATAAATATTCTCTAAAAAAACGCGAATAATTGTATATCAACCCAACTTAATAAAATTTAGTAAAAACGTAAAAATTAATGATCCACCCGGTATACATAAACAATTCCTCGTAATTACCAATAGTTTCACTTTGAATAATGCTTTTCAAGCGTCAATAAACGTTACTGAATAATTATTCAATAATTAAGACAAATATATTTTTAGTTTGAACTTTAGAGATTTGACGAAATATGTGAATCATATTCATTTAAATGTTATAAAGGCGGCGTATTTAGTGTTTACGAAGATATGATGATTAATTATGCGATTAACTTTTAGTCGAAAACCTTGAGTCGTAACTGGCAACAACTTATAGCGGTTTTAAAGGTTGGGAGACTAATTTTTCTGAAAAATAATCATCGTGACATTTTCAAATGAATAACGTTTTATGTACGACAAAGTTATAACCAAAATTAGCTTGTAAAATAATTTTTGATAGAAAATGTTTAAAATTCAATGAAAAACAAATGTTGTTGTGTAAAAACAAATAAGAGTCAAATCAAGTCTGGTATTTCCAAGTCTTTGTTCTCTTGGTAAACAGCTTCGAGCTTGAGTTCGAAACAATGGTCGAGAAAGTGAAAATTCCTTAAACAAACGACACCCGGAAGAAAAATTGTAACATTCATATATATATATATATATATATATATATATATATATATATATATATATATATATATATATATATTATCATACAGGATAGGTCTAGCCATGGTGGCGGGTATTGTATGGAAGTGTGGAACCTTTAATTGAAGAGTTATGGCTGGGATTAAAATTGAATAGGGTTGTGTATGGCTTTGGTGTTGTATATAGACCACCGAATACTAGTTTCATTGACTTTTTGAATATATTTGAAGATTGTATTTCCAATTGTGTAACACTGTGTAATGCGGTTGTCTGTGGCGGTGACTTTAACATTAATATGGTGAATTGTGATGATAGTATGACAAGCAAGTTTAACATGGCTCTGGAAAGTTTGGTCTTAAGCAGCACATTGATTCACCTACTCGCATATAACAGATCAAAACTGCCACACTAATAGAGTTAATCATAATATCGGAGGAGATGAATTCTTGCATATCGGGTACGGAGTCTGTTTACAATCATCTGATCATTAGCTTGTTTTTTGTAGTCGATTTAAATGTTTTCATTGTCGATTTTTCAATATTCTGTCCATGAATATTGAAAAATCGATAATAAAAACATTTAAATCGAGATGCCTAAAGAATGTAGATATGAATTTATTAAATGAACTTTTACAATTGACCCCATTTAAGGGTTTTTTTTTGACCTGATGACCTGAATTTAAAAGTATTATATTTAAATAATCTAATAATTGAATTATTTCACACCATCGCTCCTATTAGGGAGTGCAGTATTAAGAAAGTCAATCCTCCTTGGTTTACTCCAGACTCCAGAAGCATGGAAATATTATAAAACAATTAAGAACGTTACAACAGGTGCAATAAAGCGAGAAAAACAAAGTTATTTAGATTTTTCTGTAACATCTTATGGTAGCAATAGCAAATATTTTTGGAAAGCCCTCGATATATACATATATATATATATATATATATATATATATATATATATATATATATATATATATATATATATATATATATATGGGGGTGGCACAGAGGGGAATGGAAAGATGTATGCTCGGCATTACAAGATGAGACAGAAAGTCCTGCGCATGGATCAGGGAACAAACAAAAGTCTTTAACATCATTGGAAGAGTAAAGCAATTGAAATGGAGTTGGGCAGGCCATATAGCGATCCGGAATAATAAATGAAAACAAATATTTATCATTGAAATTTCTTTTTTGCTTTTTTTTTTGAAATAGTCTCCGCGATGATCGATACACTTTTGCATACGTTTGAACCAATTTTCATAGCACTTTTTCCATTGCGATTGAGGAATGCATCAACCGCATCTTCAGGTGTCGAATATCGTTGACTCCGTAGTTTATTCTTCCCAGACGGGAGCAAAGAGAAATCATTGGATGCCAAAAAAGGACTGTAGTGTGGAGGACCTATCAATTCTATGTTTTAACCCGTCAAATATTGAGTTGTTCGGTCCGATGTGTGAGAGCTCGCGTTGTCATGGTGAATAATGATACTGCGTCGCTAATTGGTTTTTCATAAAAAAAAATTTTAAACACTTCTGGCAAACAAATGGTTATGTGCTATTCACTATAGCCACACGTCCATTTATCCAAAAAAAAACCAGGCGATCATTTGCTTCGAAGTGCTTCTTGCCCGAACAACTTTTGTTGGGATTGACTTATTTTGAAAGACCCCTATATTCACGATTCGTCGCCTGTGTAGATTTTATACACGGCTTTTGACGCACCACGTTTGAATTTTTTTCGGTCAACTGTTGAACAATCATTATTTTGTAGGGATGAAATATCAAGTCGTCGTGCATAATGCGCTGTAGCGATGGACGGGACATATCTAGAGCTGCAGCTTGGTACTTAGTGGAACGCAGAGGACTAGCAAGAACCGCCCTTCTCTCTGTTTCAATATTGTTTCCTCTTCATGATAGATTCGGTAGTTCGAAATGTTTCAACCCATCGGAGTATCGTGTTTAGATCTGGAATTGACTCTCGGCGTTTAACGTTGAACTGCCGACGGAAAAGTTGCACGGTAAATACAGAATTACACACCATGCTCCAAGATCCACGGTGCCATACCTAAAACTGCATTACCTGAGTGATCCGTTGGGGAGCGGCGAGGTCGTCACTCCTCTCTTTGCAAAATACATAACATGCCTGTCCTCTGCAGTACTCTGTATCTTTTAAATGATGTATCTTTTAATCTCTATGTAAAGCAGCAATTAATATATTAACTTTTATATCTTCTCATTATTACATTATTCCATAATATTACTAAATATACAATTAATAATAGAGCTAACCTAAATTTTAAGTGCGAGAAAATCGAAAGTAATCACTGAATTTCCCAACAAGTGAGATTTTGTAATTCACATATATCCAGATATAATATTCAATTCTGATTTCGTTTATTTACTATCAGGTTTTAGCTCAGTTGACAAGTTTTTCAATTTAAAAACTGTTTCTGTATTTATACGAGTCGGACAAGAACGTAATATATTTTCTAGTGCATACAAATAGGTTTATTTATTAAAGCGGGTCTTTAGGCCAGCTACAAATGAGATAATAAAACGTTAATCTCCTAAACTATTATATAAGAAATGCGTCTATTAGGTTTACCTATAAATGGCATAGTAGCCGATGTAAATGGCCATGTTCAGACTGTAAAATGTCCGAAAAACAAGGTTTGGTTGTTAGAATTTCACACTGAGTGCAGACAAAACCAGCTTAGTGATAAGATCGTTTTATTTCAATTGTACGCGTCGGGATTTTGGGTTTATTGTTTTACCTAGTGAACAACAATAAACTGGACTGAAAATGTTCAAATTGACACTTTTACTGATCATTAGACTTTAAGAGGTTCCCCAAAACGGTATAGATACGTTGTTGAACAAGTGAAATTTGTTATTGTATTTATTTATATTGTTGTGTTGCGTGTAGTAGCGGAGGTTATTGTGGAAGGAAATTTACATACAAAAAAACTATTACGATTTGAAATATATTTAAAGGTCGAATATGCATGCATTACCGAATACATTATAAATGTCATACTTTTGAAATGGCAATGGAATTGCCAACATATACGAAACAATTTGTTTTAAAAAATATATGACGCACCACGATTGAATTTTTTGAGCTTTTCTTTGCCCCAATCGACACGAGCCTTTTTTGAGCGATTATCAAATTATATGGAATCCAACGCGCACACATTTTTTTCGAGACTAAATGTTCATGTAAAATCTTGTGTTTGATTGTCATACTAATGCCCAGGAGTGCCTCAACCTCACGGTATGTCCCATGACGGTCTTGCTTTATCGGTTCGCCCACACTATCGGTGTTTTCTGACACAACAACCGATTTTGGGCGACCTTCTTTAAATTTGTCTGTAAGGGACCGGCGGTTACGACTGAATACACTAAACCAGTGATATACAGTGGTTTTAGATGGAACTTTATCGCCAAAAGTCGAAGTGAGTTGATGTCACTATAGTTGTAGTACTTTAGCTCGCAAAATTAATAGCGGTAGATGAGGTCGTTGACAGCCATTATGTCATACAAATTAACTCTGTTCAATTGTGCCTACGCAAAATCGGTTTGCAACGATCAAAATTGCGCACTTTGCCCCATTGACCTTAATCATATTTTCTCCTAAACCTTGAAAAAAGGCCTAATGATGCCATCGTGCCATAGAGTGATTTTTTTGCAGACACAAGAGCTTTCTTGTTATGTGAATTACAATCACATCAAAAATAACAATTTTGCTTGTGGACAAAGGTATGCAACCACATATAAGCAACGCCCGAAAAAAATTAATTAGTATCAAATTTCAATTGCTCACAGTCAATCAGTACACAACAAAGTACATGTACATAACAAATACATGTACATAACAAAACGTTAATCTCCTAAACTATTATATAAGAAATGCGTCTATTAGGTTTACCTATAAATGGCATAGTAGCCGATGTAAATGGCCATATTCAGACTGTAAAATGCCCGAAAAACAAGGTTTGGTTGTTAGAATTTCACACTGAGTGCAGACAAAACCAGCATAAGATTGTTTTATTTAAATTGTACGCGTCGGGATTTTGGGTTTATTGTTTTACCTAGTGAACAACAATAAACTGAAAATGTTCAAATTGACACTTTTACTGATCATTAGACTTTAAGAGGTTCACCAAAACGGTATAGATACGTTGTTGAACAAGTGAAATTTGTTATTGTATTTATTTATATTGTTGTGTTGCGTGTAGTAGCGGAGGTTATTGTGGAAGGAAATTTACATACAAAAAAAACTATTACGATTTGAAATATATTTAAAGGTCGAATATGCATGCATTACCGATTTACATACAAAAAAAACTATTACGATTTGAAATATATTTAAAGGTCGAATATGCATGCATTACCGAATACATTATAAATGTCATACTTTTGAAATGGCAATGGAATTGCCAACATATACGAAACAATTTGTTTTAAAAACTACATTTTTATAATCCTGAAATTTATGAAACTAGAACGTTGCACTAAACTTGAAGAGATTTACCACTAAACACCAAATCCCTTTTTTTTAACTGCTCGACACACTAACCACGTTAGCATCATCAGGAGATGATTTAATTTTTAGATTAAATTAGATTAAATCATCTTCTGATGATGCTAACATGGTTAGCGAAACGTGCGTCGAGCAGTTCAAAAAAAGTGATTTGGTGTTTAGTGGTAAATCACTTCAAGTTTAGTGTTTCACACCAAAGGTTCCAAAAGAAGAATTGATCTAGAAAGTTGCAATAAAAGTATTTGCGTTTTGGGGAACTTAGTTTTTCACTGTTATAAAAAATTGCACCATTAATAAATTGTGCAAATGCCGGGTATCTCCTAATTCCCCTGAAAGTTTCTTACTGTTAAATTCCGGGGCAAATACCGGTATCCTGTTCCCTGTTCCGGGCAGCAAGTGGAAAAAAATCGCGTTTTCGATTCATGGCTTTCGTAAGATCACCCTCTACTTCGCTGGTCGTCAAAACAATGCCAGACCAATTGGGATTTTGAAAAAAAAATTTATAAATGGAAAGATCATATATAAGTTTTCTAGCAAAACAATTTTGATTTTAATTTTTTTCCTTATAATTAAAAAGTAATATCAAATAAAAAATACATAGCGGCCGTGACCTTACTATGATAAGAAACATTAAAAGGAACGTCAATATCGGGTTGGCTCGGAACAAATCGGAAATTATACCGAAATTTACTTTCGTGCCCTTTCCGAAAAGACGCTGGGAAAGAATCGAAGTCCCGTGTAAATAAAACAATTTATTGATCTTAGTTATTGTTATATGGGTTTAACCTATATCATATTGTTGGTTTGCTAGTGATTTGAAAATATACTTGCTTTTAATTGTTAATTAGATTTTTCGGTGATGTTTTCGATGTTATACTCATATACCTTTACATAAAGATACGGAGACTTAAAGGTAAGCTTAGAATGAACGAATGAAATTAGATTAGGGTTATGGTTATATTAGATAGCGAATGCTCGTAGCAGGCAGAACTGCTCGTAACATTCTGCCTGGAACCTCGAGCATTCGCCGTATGATGGCGTGAGTTGTGTGCGATCACGACCTGTCATTAAAATGGCTAGTTGACTTGGCCTGGCCCCGATCGTCTCTCCCAACTGCTTTCCTTGCGTACGTCTGGAGCTTGGCTGATGACGGCTAGAAGGCTAAAAACCGACCTTATAAATATGTCAATCAATACTTCATATACGCAAGCAATAAACTTTAAATAACTCTAAAATATTATATATCGTCTTTTAAATTTGCTGCTATTATTTCGGTTGAAATTTCCTTTTTCTGCTCAATGCCCAAGCCTTTTTCATCTCAAAAAATTGATGCCATAACGTTTTGGTCGATTTTGATCCCTTTGGCTGCTTCGGAGCTAAACAACCTGACTCAGTCCACTCTTCGATTTGTCACCAAGTCTCAGTGACAAAATTACGTTTAAAATTTTTTTTATTCTTTCCAAAAAGATGTTGTTTAGAAAATTTTTACTCAAAGCCGTTTTTGATCAGAATTTAAGAAATACGGCCCCCATCTTGAATATAGCTTTCTCAAGCCCAATTCCTTTTTCATAAAATAAAACACCCATTTACTTGAGATGTCAATGGCCTTTGCGATTTTACTCAAAGTAAACTGTCTGACAGTCATAACCATATCATGTATTAAATTAATTATTTGTTCAGCAATTTCTTTTATTGGATGTCCAGAACGAGGATCACCATCCAAGCTTGTAAGACCACGCTGAAGGTCACCTACCCATTTAAAAAACCATTGTTTTTGTAGGAGTAGTCTCCCCTAATAGATTTACCATTTCACTATGAATTTCCATTGCCTTTAAATGTTTTTTTTCCAAATTTTCCATCTTAAACAATAATGCTGATACATTTACTTTAAGCTGCTGGTTTTGTACGAATTGATAGAGCGACTGCGAACCTTCATATATGGTTACATCAACGATAAAACTTTGAAATGTAGTAGATTATATAGTTTCTTTACCGCTCTACAAAGGAAAAAGGCATAAACTTTTGTTTCACAATAGTAATATTAAATTATAGTGTAACCTGTTCATAATATAATAAAAAAAACAGCATGTATTTAGACAGTATACGGGATTTAATCTGTATGTTGTTGCCAGAATTTTAATTCTAAATGATATTGAAATTTATCTAATAGGTAACTAAAAAAACGAAAACCGTAAAAAGTAGTAATCCTAAAGTATTCCATATTAATGTATTTATTAATAAAACATTTAAATGCTTCAGTATCTTGAAAGTTTATAAGCAAATAGTAAAAATGTTTTTATATGAGACGACTCCAATTACAAATGAACCTGCAGAAAACCCTCATAGATTAATCAATCTGTATGGTAATTCTTAGTACAGTTATTAATTCTTAAAAAAAAATAAAAATTAGTTTACAGTTAATTCCGTATCTATGGATCAAACTTGAAAAAATTAACATTACTTGGAACGTTCGTTTATGAATATACAATGAGTATTATAAAAAAAGTCCATTAACTACTTATAAAAGGGAGGATTGTCATTGAATTTTTTAATATTATCTTACGATTTTTACTAAATATAGGGCTTACTGATACTGACTGAATATTAGTGACTAGCTTAGATTGTGAAAAGTATTTGGATGTCTTTTCTGAGCTATGCAGGATCAATGGAAAACAATAAATATAATTTTAACAACATTGCAGAAGAAATCATGAATATTTATTGACTGATTCGTTATATATCTTGAAATATAAAGTATTAACTTATTGTAATTCACATATAATTTATAGTTTATATGTGCATAAGATTCCATTTTCTTTCGTGATATTTGTGACAATTTTAGTTTGGCTGTTGTGCAGTGCAGACCTGCAAGTTTTATTGTGGATAAATACACGCTAAAAGAAAGCAGTCACATTGTAATTTACAATTTTCAATTATTGCAACTCAAGGCGACTTTAGGCGAAAATACCCTAATCATAAAATAACAATTTATTGTTTACTCAAGCCATTTCAAGAATTCGGAACAATTGGAGGTAATCCCCGCACCAGAGATCCAAGAACAGTAAATACCGCTGGGAAGATTTCACGCGTGGAGGAGCCTTCAGAAACGTCGATTTGATGACGTGATGTGAAATTCGGTATTTCTCTACGCAGTTTACGTCGAATTTTGAGTGAGTGAATAGAACTATAATAATAAGCGATTAGGACACTGCAATCGCATCATAAACCAATTCCATTAAATTTACAATGTTCATTTTAAATTGAGTTTTCTTAAAATATTAAATATTCATTTATTCTAATTCGCATATAATTTAGAGTTCATATGTACATATATGTTTAGTGAGGACACCCAGTTTTAATTCATATGTTTATTAAAATCATTACAACAGCAGCACCTATACTTGCCTGGATATTAAAACGATGGTCTCTGTTTAAACCTTCAAATGATTGGAATTCTATCTAAATATGAAATGTTATAAATAACATTAAATCGTTTCACATTTACTTGGTAACAATGATTAATAATCATTATTTATATATGTAAAATGTTCAGAGTTTTCTTTCTATAAACTATCTTGCAATTTACTTTTCAGCGAAGAGATCAGAGTTTGCAGTAGAAAGGTTAACGAGCCTCCGTATACAACTTTTCTAAGAACAGTTCATTGGAACTACTTTATCTAAAAAAGTGGACATTGTTAAAAATAATGATATGATCTCCGAATATATTTTATATATCGCAATATTAGATCTTAAACAAAGAGTACTTTTATCATTTTATGGTAAAGTTTTACATTTTTTGCTGTTAGAAATATTGTAAGAAGTATAAGATATATATAGCTCATTCAGGGAAATAATGGTTGCACGTCATCAATCTAGAGAAATCTATTGGCAATTTAAATCCCTAAAAGAAAAAAAATCATTTAAATTTCAAAGCACTCTCGTTCCTTCTTTCTCTAATTCTATTAGAATAGTATAAAAATACGGTGAGCCGGCTTACATTCTGTGAATTCGCTGTCAAGATAACATTTAGGTTTGTGGACAGTGTTGCCGACAACTTTTTCTTAGAATCTGCCATTTTCCATGTCCCACCATGTTCTGATCGTTTTTGAGTTGTGCCTTCAAATATTTCTGAATTATTTTTACTATATTCTTTGCTGTTTTAGCTATTTTCTGGTTTAGTTTCTGTTTTTGGGAGTTTTGTAGTAGAAAATCTGTGATTATAATGGCAAAAAATGCCATAACCGTTAAGCGGTCAGTGTAAGCAGCTTGTCTCGTCACTTATCAGTTATTTTGAACAGGAACAAGATAATAGGGCTCCTCTTTTGCCATTAACATAGATTTACATAGTAATATTGGATTTTTATGAAATTTTATTGAACTATTTCAGAACAGAAGGTTAATCATGAAAGTATACATGAAAAACTAAAGAACATGCAGCCCTTTGATGGATGTAAAACTTCGCTTTAAATCAAGAGAAGTCTAAAGACTACAAAATTTGATGGATAAAGACTATACGTAATACTTAGGAGCCATTAAAATCATGTTGTCATAAAGAATTGTTTTAAGACGTGTCAATAATAACATGTTATTGCAGATATATTGTTCTTCATGCTGGGAACAAGAATGGCTTTATTCTAGAGGCCTAATTAGTCTTCTCTTCTAAAACAAAAGACGATTATAATGTCATGAATTACACAACAGATCTGGATGAACAGCATCAGACATACAGAAGAAGAGATTCAAAGATGGTCGAATTGCGAAAGAGTATTTGATAGACTAGAAGTTAATGCTTTAATAATTTATTTGAACAGTGATTTAGATGCTGAACGTTGTTTTAGTGACACTAAATAATTAAACTTTGTGTGAACTAAATGAAAAGCCCCTATGTTGACAAGCAGACGTTTCGAAACATATTTTTGATTAAAACTTTTAAAGAAAAAACTTTTCGTGTTCTTTTTTCATTTACAGTTTTATCGATCATACAAATGCCGAAGTATGGGTATTTTGGTGTTGATGTGGCAACGTTGTAACGTGAGTGCGTCATAGATTTTGATGACGTGCAACCATTATTTCCCTGAATGAGCTTTATATTTTTTAACTATTATATAAATCTCTGGAATTATTTATTATATGATAAGGCCTAATATTCTTCCTATGGGTTCTAACTTGAGGAGCTCTAAAATATGTTTAAATTACTTTTTAATACATTGTAAATGTGAAGAATCAAAAATTGCTGAAATTAAAAAAATAAAAAAAATTGAAAAAATGAAAAAAAAAGAAATGAGAAAAATTACTACATGTATTTTGTTTATACAGTTTATAAACACTTTCGATAAATGTAATACAATCGTTGTAAAGTTGAAAGATTAATTTTACTAATAAATTAATTAATCTTTCAAATTTGAGACTGATATGGTAAAATAAAAATAAATATATTTATAGTTTTTTGTACAGAACAAAATGTACGATTTATTAGAGAGTAGAAAATTTTCAAATTGTTTCAATATGTTAGTTAAATAAGAACATTTGGAGGGTGTGATCTAGAAAAATAAAGGATCATCCAAATATGACGTTCAGAGGTTAGAAATGCATAATGTTGTGTATGTGTCATATGTCTTCAAACGATATAAACCGGTGTATTTAAGTGGAAGGTAATACAATTTTAAGCATACACAGGTATACATTACAGCAATGCATTTATCACAAAATGCAAATTGTTTTGATATAAATAGCGGCCAAATCAGGCTTACATTACAATATTAGTATAAAAAAAATAACTTATATTCTAGTTAAATAAAATGAATGCCAAAAATATTCGGACACCCTTTAAAAAAAATCATTCCAACAATTCCAATTTACGCAAAAAAAGATTATTTTTCCATATATTCTACCATTCTTACCTCCTTTTAACTTCTTGTATATCAAAATTCTGAAATCATCGGCTAAATTCTAAAATTTTAAAGGAAATAAACATAAATATTATTTTTATACACCTCAGAAATATTCGGACGCCCAAACAAAAAAATAAATTTGGATCAATCATATCAATCTAATTAAGGCAATCTTCGAATTGTGTTTACTATAAATAGTAATTGGCAGACTTGTGTCGAAGGACCGTCTTAAAATAGGTTGTATAACAAATTAAAAAAAAAACGTTAGGGTAGAGCGAGGCTAGTTAATCACAGGAACAAGTTGTGCAATCGAATTATCTTGAAAACTAAGCAACCTACAACAAAAGTGTAAATGGCGAAAAGAAGGAGTTATGGGAGCGGAATACATAGTGCGACTGTTAATTGCTGGCCGGTGCTATAAAATAATTGTGATAGAGACAAAGATGATTAATAATTTGGGATTATGTATCATCTAGCAATATTCTTGATCTCATAATTAGTTAGTATTTTAATTTAATATCTATTTGCGTTATGATTATTCTTAAATATATAATTTTTAAATATAAAAAGTATAATAATAATCCAAAGATTGGAGAGATTTCATTTTGTACGATTTTAATTTTATTTTTCTAGAGATATAATAATTTGAATATGTAATACTCATAATAAATAAATATTTGCTTGTTGATTACAATTATTTTGTATTCAGATCATTCCATGCAGTCATCAAGTCCATTTTAGCCAGTGCTCAACTAGCCCCATACCCATACCCAACTTGGAGCGTTCTCGCATTTCCGACAATAACTTTTAAACTTGTACTCGGATCGTTTTTACACCGCTAGACGTTTTAGAGAAGAGTAAATTAGGAACCTAAGAGAGTAAGAATCAATTAAATCCGATGCATATTCTTAAAGTTATGGGAGATCAAGCGAAAGGTTGCTCAACTTGCCCCGCTCTACCCTAGTTCTGAAAATAGGCAATTAGTACTACTTCACTGTGAAAGGGGAAATTCCTACCGAAACATTGGGCAAATGCTTCATTTAAGTAAAAGTTCGATTGAAAATATCGTGCAACGCTACCAAAATGAGGACAAAATTTTTCTGAAGAACCAAACAGGCTGTCCGAAATTATTAAATGAAAGAGACCAACGCTTTATTTTAAAGTAAGTACATAAAAACCCTAAAATTAGTACACCTAAGTAATCACCCTAAATTAGTAATCACCCTCATTTTACAAAAAGGGAATAAAAAGTTGCCCGAAAAATGAGCGAAGATTGTCAAGATGGAGATTAGATTTTAGATTAAAAGTGCGTTAACTTTTAAATAGAATAAATTTTACAGTATCAAAAAAAAAAGGCATTACCTATAGGTACATTTATTCATAGTAATAGATATATAAATTTATAAAATAAGGTTTTTCCCTTTTTTAAGGACCTACATCACTGTCATATAAGACAGAATAATATTTTGAAACTGAAGTATATTTTTGTCTGGTTACTATAAGTGATGTTTTTCAAATTTCTGTTTGAATGATAACAATTAATCTTATATAAAATATTGCCCTGTATATGTTTTAAATGTGTTAAAACTGTATTTACCAACAGTGCTATAGTAAAGCCACTGCCTACATACGGCACGTTACGATATACATTTAATGGTGGGCGTTTGATGTCAATTAAATTTCACTCCTTATTTAGGTGAATTCTAAAACATTCTGATTATGTCTAAGAATCTGTAACAAGCTCTTATACATGCCAGATAGTTCGTATACGCTTTTATTATGTTTTCCTGGATGTTTCTGGTGTGTATGTCAATGGACGACGATTCAAATGACTTCGAATTATTTAAGAATGTGAACGCGAAACGGCAGGTGTTACTGTTACGTAATATCTTACCGATTTAAATATATAGTTCTGACGTGCTGATTGGTAATTGCTTATATTTTAAGCTAAATCGCGCCGAGATAGTTAATTGTGATTAGCTAAATTGCGGCAGAGGTTTTTTTCAGTGTCAGTTTTGTTTTTAGTTAGTAGTATTTTAATAAAAATATCATGACAAAACAGGTTTGAATTGGGGCTGGTGGTTTGTTCTCATATTATTATCATCCTAATGTTTTTTTTAATTAAATAGTCTCTAAAGAACTTTTCGTCAATACGAATGGGAAAAGAAGACAAACTCAAATGGCGTGAGGGAACTTACAGAGCTGGCAGCTCCATGAGCAAAATAATTGCCAAACAGCGTGTACCAATTCTGTATCCTCCTGACCTTAAATACCCAACAGCGCCACCAAATTATTAGCCATGGTTGAGATCATACTAATATCGGGTTGACAGCGATCATCATTATCCACATTAGATGTCACATAATTTTTGTGTGATGATGATTTTTGTTAGATGTCACATAAGTTGCTATAATACAATTAAACATTTATTCATTCCGAATCTTGAAAGAACAAGGACTAGATCTGAAAACGCTGGCAATTATTAAAGCAACATTAACTAACACAAGGTCAAAAGTTAAATTCATGGGTGACATCTCAGAGCTCTTCGAAATTAAAACTGGAGTGAGACAAGGGGATGGACTCTCGCCACTCTTATTTAACTGTGTTCTAGAAAAAGTAATACAGGAGTGGCGTGAAAAAAGTCGGCCCTGAATATTGACCAGCCCATTAAACTGGGGAGAACCAATATCAAAATTGATTGTCTGGCGTTTGCTGACGATCTAGCAATTTTAGCTCAAGATGTATTAACGGCACAGAAATAGATTGAAGTCCTAAAAGAAACAGCAGAAAAAGTAGGACTCCCAATTTCCTTTGAAAAGACACAATACATGACCTGCAACAGACTAAGAACATCATTTCTAAAATCAAAATATGGAAACATCACACGAGTCTCTCAATTCAATTATTTGGGTGAAATAATCATGGAAAATGGGTTGGAAAAAGCGGCCAATAAGAGTAGACTTACACAAAATATCTACAACAAAAAATGCCTATCTAAAAACACAAAACTGAGACATTACAACACAGTTATTAAGCCAGAATGTCTATATGGGGCAGAAACGCTCATTTTGAATAGAAAGAGAGACATCGAGGACATTGAAAAGAAGGAAAGAAAAATCATAAGAAAAATCCTAGGCCCCAAACAAATAAATACAACAACATACCGACTTCGAGAAAACCAAGAAATCAAACAATATACAGATATACATAGCGATATGAGAAAAAGAAGACTTAAGTTTTACGGACACATAAAACGGATGAATCCGAGTAGGCTAACTAGACAAATAGTCGAATTTTATGAAAATAGGAGTAGAGCTAAAGTAGAAATAATTAAATGGATTTCTGCAATTAAAGAGGACCTAAGATCAGCAAATATTACACAAAATGAAATGCAGGATAGAGGCTGTTTCAGACACAAGGTTGACGTTTGGAAGGTTGGCCAGAGAGAAAAATGTAGGAAGACTGGAACAACTTGGTCTGACGAAAGAAAAAAAGCTCATAGCGAAAGAATGAAATTAGTATGGGCGCAAAGGAAGGCTAACAACAACAAACGCCTCTAATTGTACTTCGCATGGTCCACCCGGGCCCATACGTGAATAATAATAATAAACTTATTAAATAATTAGGTAGAATAATAATACTAGTTTACAAATTTGAAATTTTTACCCCCAAAAGAACTGTATGTAAATATATTAACCTACCTTCCTTAAACCTAAAAGTGTTCATCAGAAGATTATATGTTAAATTCATTTCTAGTTACGATTCCATTCTGACGATTTCTCTCTTCAAGAAAACACTCCACATTTTATTAACCAAGCCGAATTAAATGATCTTATAAGAGATTTACAACTACCAAAAGATCCTCAGTTTGAAATTCTTTTTTCTGTTAATAAAAAAGCTGCTTGAAAGTCATTCAAAATGATTGTTGGAGATTTTTTGAGAAATAAAAAAAGTGAGAATTATAAATATGTTGTTGCTGATTTATTGAAAAATTTTCAACACATTGGAGCGAATATGTCATTAAATATTCATTTCCTGCACTCGCATTTGAGTTTTTTCCTAAAAACTTAGGAAGTATGAGTGACGAACAGAGGAAACGTTTTCATCGAGATTTAAAGATTCTCGAAAAATTACATTAAGGATTTTGTGATGAAAACACGTTAGAGGATTTCTGTTGGTCCATTATAAAAGAAACCGATCCAAAAAACTATAATATGAAAATTAGCCATTTTTTTATTCATACTAAGATTTCCATTTTTAAATAAATAAATATTTCTAAAAGCAGACGTGAGAGAATTTTTTTAATATTTTTTTCCTGCATAACTCCTACCTTAATAAACAATAACTAACAACTTTCAGCTGGCGTATAAAAACCGTGTAAACTAGTGTAATTAACTTTACTAATTGTTTAGTAGTTTGATTTCAGCAGAAATAGTTTAAACTACAAATTTGCAGTACCATCGAAAATGAACTTCTAAATTGAAAATATACAGTTAAAATAGCAACCTGTTATATTTATGTTGGATAGGAATATGTCATAAAAAGTTATCTCAAATCACTGGTTCAAGCATATAATACAGAATAGAGCTGGTTAGAATCTGACGGTAAAAAAATGCAGATGGGAATGTGGTCTGAATATGAGGTTAACTAAAATCCGATTAATATCGCTGAAAATGCCTGGGGTGGAATAATTAACATATAAGGAAAAGAAGAACTTCTTTAGTAAATAGTATCAACATGGAAATAGATTAGACCATTACATATTTGTTTTGTAACTATTAGTCAAATCTATCAGGCTGATTGATACTTTATCATCCATGCGATGAAATACCTGTTTGATAAAATTTATGTACATGGTGGAGCAAATCTTACGTTATCATTTTAATTATTTATAACTTTTAAAAGAAAAAAACTCTAGTATTTTTACTTCGTTTTTTAATTTTGTGATAATTTAAAAGTTATATCAGTTAAATTTGAGCCAATAGCAGCAGTGCAACTTTATGCCCTCTTTAAAAAAGGGCTGTAAATAAATGAGCAAATAACAAAGTATATGTACTGCAGCAGAAATGGAAGAACATTATGGCTCCCAGAAGAATCCGGGAGCCATAATAGATAGAAGAAATATAAAGAGAAGATACATAAAGGATATAGAGCATTCCATAGCAACAAGAAATTACTGAAATACAAGAGATTGAGCCCAAGAAATAAATTGGGAGTATATAAAACAATAATAAGACCAATAGTAACAAATGCCGCAGAAACTGTAACACTCACAGCAAAAGAGGAAGACAAACTAAATATTTTTGAAAGCAGGATAATGAGAACAATAATGAGAGCAAAGAAAATGGGAAATAACGAGTACAGAACTCGTATATTTGAAATCGTATATTTGAAATCGACGACTTGTTAGGTGAGAGTAATTAAAGCACAAAGAATAAGATGGTGTGGACACGTAATGAGAAGAGACAGGGATACGCCAATAAGAGAGATACCAATATAGCAC
This sequence comes from Cosmopolites sordidus, assembly GCA_031761425.1. NCBI lineage: Eukaryota > Metazoa > Arthropoda > Insecta > Coleoptera > Curculionidae > Cosmopolites > Cosmopolites sordidus. Next base: position 173,450 of record JARFXV010000432.1, on the reverse strand, counting down.
CGAGCAGACCGACAGGGAGACCCGGTTAGATGGAGACAGCAGGTGAAAGAAAATATAAAAACAGTAAACGCAAAGGGATGGAGAAGAGAGATCGCAGATAGGAAGAGATCGAGGAAAATAATCGAAAAGGTGAAAACTCACCAACAACTATGAGAGGGGTAAGAAGAAGAAATGTGGACTGGTCCACCACACTAAAAGGATTTGAAGAGTTCCTTATATATGGAACAGCTCCAATTTCAATATGAAATGTATTACTCTTGAGAAAGTCCTAACAAGGCGAAACATATGTAGGGCAAAATCTATAATAAACGTTTGAAACATTAAAAAGCAAGTGTATCATTTAAAATCCTAGTATTTTAAAAATGTTTTATAAGGCCCCAACTGCGGAATCCATAAACATTATTAAATAAACCTTTGTTATACAGTGTTAACTTCAAATCGGTGTGGACGTGCGGGATTCAGCTCTGAGGTACAGCAGACAAATTCAACACGAGATACAAAGCAAAGCAAAATGGCTTATATCACAACATGGATCTTCCTGCAATGAACGAAACATTCAAGTTCATTCAATACAGTACGCTCTATCATCTACAAACACTAGAAAATCAGCCCTCTGCTCTATCTCTGAGTGTTTTAGATAAGAGTGGAGAAATTTGAAGTTAAAAACTTAGGAAACTATTGGAGATATAAGACACAAGTGACCGATATATTAGCAAGGATCAGTTTTTTAAAATGCTAACGGTCAAGATACACAGCGAGACATAGCGACAACTGGACACATTGTTAGATGGTGGGGAGAGTGGCGAAGTACAGGGTGATCTAAACCCAGATGATACTATGACGTAAGAAAAATTATAGGACTTACCTCGCAGAGGGTGATGTTTATAATGGTTTTTTCAAATAGAGAAATACCCAAATAAAGAAAGATCAATCGTTAATAAAAAAAAGCGATGGACATATTGACATAAAATTTATTCAATTCTCCTATTGAAACCTTTGGTGTGAAACACTAAACTTGAAGAGATTTACCACTAAACACCAAATCACTTTTTTGAATTGTTGGACGCACGTTTCGCTAACCATGTTAGCGTCATTAGAAGATGATTTAATCATCATAAAATTTATTGATAATAATTAAAACACTTCAAAATAATCTCAGCATTCAAATAATTAGAGCATGAGACAAATCTGGAGTATAGGGAATAAAGTGTAATAATATGTAATATATATATATATATATATATATATATATATATATATATATATATATATATATATATATATATATATATATATACCACCAATAATGTCAAATGAATACATAGCTGCAATAAAAGTAGGTTGTTAAATTACTTGGGAAATTTCTAAATTAAAAAAACCATATATAACATAAAAACTTAACAAACACCCCGCTAGACATCGGGAAATACCCCAATTGTTGAAAGTGTCATAAATATAACGAGACAAAAAAAAATCGCCCTCAATTAGACAGAACTTTGAAACTTTAGTTTAGTTTATACATAACTCTCTTTGAGAATGGTTGCGAGGCCGAAACATGTCAGAGAATATCTTGAATATATTGTGAAACAAATACCAAGTGCTTTAATTATTTTCATTGTTACTCTGTTTCGCCGAGAGCCAACTATAAACCTATAAAATTTATTGATGATAAATGAGTAGTTCTCAATAATTTTTGAATATTTTGTTTAAGGTTAATATACATTATTTAACACACGGCAATTAAAAAAAAATGATTGATTTCTTACTCTCTTATTTTTACTTATTTCTGTAATAAAAAGGTATATTACACGAATATTTTCTATACTCCGAATTAATATTAATTTTTGGAAGACAAGGAGGTAACTCCGATAATCTGGGGATTTGAGTTACGGGATGAAATGCAGCATTATCTGTCGTGATTAGTAATTGGCACCACCCCTTCAGTAGCACCACCAACCAAACTGGGTAAAGCTGGATGGCTTCCGAGTAGTATTTTGTATTGGTCAAGTCCGTACGTTTTTCCATCCATTAAAATTCCCATGACAAAATAAGAGTTTAAATACCAAATTAATCTTATTTAAAGAACACGTCCTAAATGTATTTTAAATTTATGAGATTAAAAAAGTATTGCCGCCATAATTAATTAGTAAAATATAAAAACGTCTATTTAAATATGGTTTCCCTTTTATAACGCATTAATTCATGTAGTGTTTAACTATTTATGTGTGTTGTATTCATGTGTGTTTAACTATTTATTTTCTATACATTTATCGGTCGAAAAATAAAAATATTATCATTAGTTTTAATTTGGTAGGATAATAACAGAAAATCCAATTCAGACTCGTATAATTAAGCTCGCATAGTTTATGGTTTGGAAAATCTATCGGTACACCTACATGCCGATTGCGAAAAAGCCCCGGTAACAGTACAATTAAACTGCTTATCGTCAATCTTCCCATTATGGTTTACTTCCAGGAATGACGGTGCACCGAACGCGAAAAAAGTGTGGGTTGTGTGAACTAGGGCGTGTCCAGATGATGAAGATGAAACTCGTCAAAGAAATCTTTTTACTTCTTCCGAACGAGTTACATTTCGGAACAAATCGTTTTTTTCCAGTTGGTTTCTTTGATTTTAAATCAACTTTTTCTAGTCCCGCTTTGACACCATTAGAATACAATGTAGCTTTAAGAATCTACCTCAAATTTGTTGATAAATTGAAAAATACGATAAAAAAGCGATCAGTTAAGATTGACTGAAAAGAATAAAATTAATTTCAATAACAATAAGACATCAGTATTCATAAAGTTATTGAGTATATTATATTTTATTTTTTAGATGTACACAGTATGTCGGTAAGTTAACGGATCTTTTTAAATTAACGAAAAAACAATTTATTGTTATTTTAGTTAAAATTATTGGTAAAATTGGTAAAATTATATTGGTATTTGGTAAAATTATTTATTTTTATATATCTCTGGCCACGTTGAACCAATAGAATCAGCTTAGAGAATCGCTTCAAAAACCTCGTTACGGCTTCTTGGACCTGTGTAACACTGCCATAAATCGTTCCTTTTATGGCCAGTTTGAGTTACGGGAATAGGAAATAGTCACACCGAGATAAATCAGGCGAATTCGGAGGATGTTGAAGCACATAGGCTAATCTATTTTTTTTGCGAAAAGTTACAGCGACAGTTACAGCGACGAAAAGTTACAGCGACTTACAGCGACGGTCCTGTAAGATGCTGCATTATCGTGCAACAAAAATGAACTTCCAGGCGCTCGAAATTGGGTCCTGTCATATCTTTGGTCGTATTTAATTCCTCCGCTATCCATCTCACAATCGAATTCGTATCTTAGGTGATCATTTTTATCGCGATTTTTGGCCGACCTGGCTTTGGGTCGTCTTCCCAAGGCAGTGCTGGAACCACTAATACAACTGAAAAATACGTGGGTGGAATAAATAATCATGACCATAAACTTTTCTCATCAATTCAAATGTTTCTGTAAAATTTTTACCGAACTTCAAACAAAATTTAATATTAACTTTGTGTTCCATCTCATTTTTGTGACGAGGTGACAAAAGGTACTGTTTCTTTAAGCGCTATAACTTGACAATCCATTGATCAAGTCTAATCATGACGGTCTCGTTTTATAGAAGAGATATACAGCTTTCAGATTATATATTGTTTCAATGGATGAGGCTAGTAGTTGTCTATGAATTTAAAAAGTTTCGTTATTTTTCCATACATACCATGTATTACGAGGGTTGATCAATAAGTACCCGTGTTTGATAATAGATGGCGTTGAGGAGTGAAATTAACATTACCATCGTGTACTGCAGATTGTTAAACGACCTCATGCTGAATTTCAGATAAATTCATCGGTTAGTTTTTTTTTTGACAGCCAGTTGTATCATTCGTGTTTTGTATTTCTCGATAAAAGAGAAAATGAGCAATTTCGATCCGTAATTCGTTTTTTATTTTTGCATGGAAAAACATGTGAAGAAATAAAACTGAAGTTGGATGCTGTCTATGGGGATCCTTCACCATCTATGACGACCGTGAAATATTGGGTTAACGAGTTTAAGCGTGGTCATACAACTGTTTTGGATAAAGAACGGCCAGGATGCCCGTCAGATGTGGTTACCGAGGACATCGTCGAAAAGGTCCATGACATGATTCTCGCTCATCGCCGAACAAAAGTGTGTGAAGTAGCTGAGGCGTCTCGTAGTAGCGTAGGTGTCTCGTACGGAACGGCAATCAATATTTGAAATGATAAGATAGGTGTGAGAAAAGTGTCGGTCCGATGGGTGCCACGATTGCTCACGGTAAACAACAAGCGGGAACAACTAACAATGTCATAGTACTTTTTATGTCGAGTCGGTTCCATCGATGAAACCTGAATAAATTATTACACGCCAGATACCAAGAGACAGTTAAAATAATGGATTTTTCCGGGCGAATATGCTCCGAAGAAGGTAAAAACGGTTCCATCAGCCGGAAAGGTTATGGCCACGATTTTTTGGGATTCCAAACGAATAATTCTCATGGATGCCTCAGGGCAGTACTATAGTGAGTTGTTGAACAGATTCAATAAGAAATTAAAGGAGACACGGCTGCATTGGCCTAAGAAAAAAGTGCTTTTCCATCACGATAACGCACCGGCACGTCCATCTTTAATTGTCGCGCCCAAATTGCACGAACTGCGCTACGAATTACTTCCGCACCCACCTTATTCGCTCGATTTGGCACCCAGTGACTTTTTCTGTCCCCTAACTTGAAAGCATGGCTCGCAGGAAAAAAGTCAGCTCAAATGAAGAGGTTATCGAAGAGACAGAAGCGTATTTTGGAGAGTTTGTAAAATGGTTTTTTTAGACAACTTAAAAAAGTTGGAAACGCTTGGAAAAGTGCATAGACCTAAAAGGAGACTACGTTGAAAAATGAAAATAAATTTGTGAAAAATTAAGTCTTTATTTTAAACACGAGTACTTATTGATCAACCCTCGTATATTTATTTCGATTTTTAAATACTTTCAATAGTTTAAGTGCATTTAATGTTTATTTTATGTTTTTAAGTGTAAATTTTAACATTTCATTCATACTGACCTTTAGTTACAGATGTTTGGTATTTCGTCCAGTTCTAATTTACGTTTGTTTTAATTTTATAGCCAAGCTGCAATTTATGTTTTATTAGAGCTTCCTGTAATTCTTAGTATGCACTTACGGTGGGTCAAAAAAATTTGGTGCCCCAAATATTTCTTTTGTAAAATGAAATAAATTTGAGATATATTTCTGAAAATAATTTTATTGCACAATTGAATGCACAATAAATCAATACAAATTAAATACCAGGTGAAGCGGTTAAATTTTATTAAAAAAAAAATACATTTAAGTTGGAAGAAAGGTAAACAATTTATTCAAAGTATGCACCATCGTTAGCTGCACATTTTCCCCATCTCTCTGGCAATTTGTGGATGTCCTCCCAGAAATACTGTATATATTTTGGGGTGGTCCAGTCATCAAGTCATTTTTCCACATCTTCCTAATTGTTGAAGTGTTTCATAGAAAGTGCGTGAGATATTGATGAAAACAAATGGTAGTCGGAAGGACCCAAGTCTGGTGAGTACGGCTGGTAGGGCAAACATTCCCAGCTAAGTGCAGAAATGGTGTCTCTAATTGGTTTTGCTGTGTGATGGGGCTTGTCGTGCTGGAAAATGACTTGTCTGTATCTTGTAGCTCATTTTGGTCGCTTCTAGATCAATGCATGGTTTAAATTGATCATTAGTTTCAGAAGCTCATGGTTCACGATACCTTTCTGATCTTACCAAATACACAGCATTATCTTCTATCCAAAGCGATTCTGTCCTGTGGTCAATGTTGATGGTTGCCGTGGGTCAACCCATAATTTTCTGCATTTTAGGTTCTCGATATATACCCATTTTTCGTCTCCACGATCCCATGCAAAAAAGTCATCCTTTCATTCCGAGAAAGCAAAATTTCGCAAACCGTTTTTCGTTTTTCCATCTCTCACATATCTGGTAATATGAACAAAAAAGAAACTAATTTTTACAAAAGTGGAACCAAATTAACATAAAAAATATTTTTTATAAGACCATAATAATGTTGGCATAATCATTTTTATTATATTTTAAAGTTTTATTTAATTCATAAAAGCACTTTAACATATTGTCGTTCCATTAGAATGAATTATTGCTTGTAATCTTTTTATTTTTTTGCATTTTTTAAAATTACTCTTTAAGTACAGTGCAATTTCATAAGGAGTATGATAAAACAAATCATTTATTTGCTCTCAATATCTGGTCTCAAAAAAAAAAAAATCTCTGGGTCATTCAGTTGTTATTTATATTTGTGCTAAATTTTAATTTACCAAATTACTGAACGTTCCGACGGTAAATTGGTTTTTACCAAAAAACTTCGAAAATAGAACCGAACTTTCTCTACAATTTTTTTTGTTCCATTTATCGGTTCTTCGACTTCACAGGTATTTCAAGAACAAAAATTGCGTTTACTGATCATTTGATTTAATATTTAATTTCACGTACCATATGGTAAATGAGCCAGTTGATAATTTAGATAAAAATGCATTACTATTCCACAATTACGTTGTTATGAACAATGGAACTGTCACATTCTTCTTTAATGAATGTGTTGTAAGCATTATTTCAGCCTTCGTAGTTATATACGTATGTACATATATACTTATGTAACGAGTCTTTCAAATTGAGCGGTTTTTTTTTAAATTCTTGAATAAAACACAGATGTCGCTGTGAATTTGCCTAGGTCAAGTCTCATTTCAAAAGTGTAAGCATGACATTTATACAAATGGGGTCGTACACAATACAATAACGCGTTGAAATTGTTGAATTATCTTATGAAATTGGGCTTCAGAGGAAAATGTTTCTAGAAAATGATGTGATATTTACAGTTTACACAATCGACCATCTAAAAGCAGTATCAATCGAATTATTGAAAAATTGAAGAAACTGGTTCGATGGAAGATAAAAGAATAGCAATATTTAGTCATAGTGGTCTTTCACAAGAGCATATTAATTTGGTAAGTGAAACTGTTGTTGAAGACCCAGAAATTTTCATTAGTCGACGTTTACAACAACTTGGACTCAGTGAATCCACAACATGACGTATTTTACGAAAGCATTTAGTACGAACGCAAGCATTAGCATTACGAAGGCATATATATGAAGCCATTTGGGGTAAGGACATTGATGCATGAGAAAACTTTTGGTGTGCATTATGGCCAGGAAGCATGATTGGGCCATATTTCTTTCAGAATGCTGCTGGTGAAGCTGTAACTGATAATAACGAGATTTTTGTGTGCTGAACTGAATAATATTGATCTGGAGCTACACCTCACTCTGCCAATGAAACAATTAATTTATTGAGCCTATTTCCTAGACAAGTTATTGCAAGAAACTATGATGTTAATTGGCCATAAAGATCATGTGATTTGACACCATTGGGCTATATTATTTGGGGTTACGTGAAAAGCCAGGTCTACAGACCTTTTGAGGACCAGCTGCGCGCAAGCGCGTCCATCATGTCCACGAGGCGTTAATAGGAAAGTTTCGGGCACTTTTTATAAATATGGCTGGATAACAAGGATCATTACCCTTATTATCAGTGCAACCAATTGAAAAATTAATTGATGATTAATTGGGAACAACATGGAAATAAAGCAGAACGTATTGAAAGATTAGGTTGACAATTATATTCATATTAGTTTTATATTTATGATATTTACAACATTATACTAATTATATTTATAACATTACATTTATTTATATATTAAGTTTGAAGCAACTTTTCATTTGCATTTGATACTTTTATACTCTATCATAGGAGCATTTTTTTAAAATAATTAACTTACGCCATGAATTTGTTCATAGTTGTCAGCCAAACAGGTCCTTGTTATTTTTACCTACAAAAATATTCATGATTTCATGTTATACCATGACCTATTACATTAACAATTAAATTGTTTAAAATTTCCTTATTATATGATTTTTTCTTAAACAACTGATGGAGTCAGGATGTTCTGTTGTTAGACCACTTTCTCCTTCGAAATAAAGTGGACAAATATACGTATCTTTGTTAATATGATCAATTAGTTGGAATCGACCATCACCTCGTCCACATTTTTAACTCCCAAATCAAACTTTAGTACACTTTGGAGACAATTGGACAGCACACTTTGGACACAGACAGGGTTTTGGAATTTCGAATTTCTGCAGCATATGCTATAACAACAACGTTTATTTTCTCATTTTTACTGATAACATGTAACATGTTTGTATGGATATTTTACTTTAATCATATAATAACTAAAATTGTCTTATTTTTAATTTCATTGAATACATAATATTCACAGCTTATACGCACATAAAGTGTACGAAAAACATGGCGGAAGTTAAGGCATGCGCACAAGAAATTTTTAACTATGAAAAGACCTATTAGAACAACCCACAAGCGATTTCTTAACTAAATGATAAAATTGTTCGAACCATTATTGAGATAGAGCCATGGTTATGCCAAAATGTCATCCAAAATTTTAACAAAAGACTGGACGTCTGTGGGGCTACAAGAGGTGGTCATTTGGCAGATATTATTTTGGGTGTTTAAATATCATACACTATGTTTCAATTATCAATAAAACAAATTGAAAACATCATATTCACACATCTATTTTTTAATTTTTTACTTAATATTCTTTCATTGATATTTAAGTTAATGGGGTTAACTTATTTATTTTTACATACTTATTTAGACGTAATTGTTAATTAAAATATTGCTTAAAATTTTGTACAAGCTTAATTTATTATTAATTAATACAGTTAAACATTTGAAATTTTATTTTATAACACGAATTGATTGAAAACTAACAATATTAATTTATGTATATTTTAATCTATTGGTTTAATCAAAATTTTTGGAATAAAGCAACGCTAATTTATACTGAATGCACTTCTTGCCGAACTTTCTAGTTTTACGTAACGGTATAAAAATATTTAATATATAAAGTATTTTTTAAACCGATTGGTTAGTTATCAGGGATTCAATTTATTTTTGAATCGATGAATGGAATGTTATATAAATATGCATAACTATTAATAATGCGATTTGCATTAAACAAAAAGTTAATTTTAAAAGTTGATTTTAGCACCCGAATTTGTACACAATTTTAGGATGTAGAATCAAAACATTTAAATACTACAAAGACTTATTTAAATACATGTTATGCAAGCTATAATATAAGATATAGCCTAATTAGGCGAATATTTTCGTATATACTTTCAAATTATCTTTACTTTATTAGAAATAATGACATATACAAATAATCATTAGCTAAGAACACCAAGTTGGTTTATGTTGGGCATACAGGTATACAATATTGCGACACGGCATTTGATCGTGCTCTTGGTTGGAGTGTATTGTACAAATATCGGTTCAGTATATCACCTAGGAGACTGTTTAAATGTAATTTGGGAGTTAAGAAAACAAGAGGACGATCAAGGATGAGATGAATTTAGAGGTACTGAAAATTAAAGGCTAGAGAAAGAAAAATCGGAAATACGGAAATTAGAACAAAATGGAGGAGAATTTTCAACAATCAACCGAAAAACCTACTCGACATTTAGTACTGTTTATATTATATATATATATATATATATATATATATATATATATATATATATATATATATATATATATATATATATATATATATATATATATATATATAGAGGGTGTTTTTAAAATTGAGTCATTTATTTTAACTATCAAAAAAAGTAAGCCCTGTTTTCAAATGTATCCAGTGTAATTTTTTTAAAACCTGACATAGGTCAACTTTTTATTTGAAGTGATATACTGAAGTGATAATTTGACTAAGAAAAATTTACAAATAATGCTTTCCAATGTTGCCAGATTTCTTCAGTAGCTCCTAAAACAATATTTTTTAAACGGCAACACCGCAGTTTTTAACATAATTTGGCAGATCTTAAAATTAAAAATAAAACATTTTATGTCACATATCTTTATTGGAGTAGCCGTTTTAGAACAATTCATTTTTATTCAACAACAAAACAACTTTTTTTGCCAAAAAAAACTACTTTAAAATAACAATAAAAAATAACTCTTATAAACTAATCAATGATTATTGTTTTAGCAGATGCTCAAACTGGTGCCCTCCTTGTAATCTACAATAATTAACTCTTTTAACAATATTATTACTGACATATTCCAACATATTGGGCGTAATGTTATTAATTTCTCGCCGAATTGATCGTTTCAGTTCATCAACAGACTTAGGAATGGGTACGTATATTTTGGTTTTTAAGAAATCCCACAGGAAAAGATTTAAAGGAGTGAGCTCAGGTGACCTAGCAGGCCACTCAACTCAAACCCTTCTTCCTATCTATCTTTTTGGCAACAGTTCATGAGAATAACCTCACACATTTCGCGTAAAATTAGGTGGTGCCCCCCTCCTGTTGGAAGTAGAACAGTTTCTTTCCGCTAACGGTAGTTCATCAATAAATAACTCAAGTTCGTTTCTCAATAACTTTAGAAACGTTCACCATTTACATTTTGTTCTATGAAGACAACTCAGATCACTTTTTTACTGTAGATTCCATACCATAAGTTAACTTTTCGATTATTTTCTCTTCTTCGTTCTCCATCCCAACAAGGATTACTGCCAGACCATTATCTATAATGTAATCTGTCTATTGATCATGCCATTTATATAAAAATTTGCGCGTTGCTAAAAAAATGTGTTTCTCAAAATTGGGTCGATGACGCTTCTTGCCCAAAAACTACTCGCAAAATTCCAATCTTTTATCATAATTATCACCGTGCAATTCTTGTACGCTTCTCATTTTGTATGGATAATAATTTTTCCCCTGTAAAGTGAACACCTTTGACTAAGAACAACCTCTCAATTTTGTGCGTTGACTTGTGAGGATTTTGCACATTACAAAGAAGAATATTTTCTAACTGTAATAACATTTTTGCGTCTTTTGTGGATCCTTGGGTACACACTACCAGTTATTTTTAGTTTTACTAAGTTATTTCTTAAAAACTCTGGATTTGAAAGATACTTATTGGGATATCTTGCGCGGAATTCAGCGCACGCATCGCGTAGGCTTAAGCCACCAACAAGAAGAAAAAATAATTCAGCTTTCTCTTTTTGATTAAACAACTCATTCAGCTTAGCAACTTAATTAAAATGATAGTTTTATACACATTCAAATACAACAGCTTTGTGACAACATTTTTTTTTCGAATTTTAAGATTAGTCAAATGATGTTAAAAAAATACGTTGTTGTCGTTTCTTGAAAACATCTTGCAACACTGGAAAGCACTGTTTGTAACTGCTTCTTAGTCATGTAATTTGCTACAACTTTGCATTTGGAATTACTAGTCTATCAGTTCCAATAAAAAAGTTAGCCTAACCATTCACATATTTTTTACCATTTTGCGTGTCTTTCTATCATGTTTGTTTAATCATCATGTCGCTTGTGTGCCCTATTGCCCTGTGATTATTTTAACTTGCTCTTTTTTCTAAATCATTTTTACTTACTTGCTATTATTCATATTGGTCAAACGTCTAAATCGTTATATCTGATTCCGTTAAATTATCTTAATTTTTTAATTTATTTTTAATTGTTGCCTTTTTATTTCATTCTTAGTTTCATTTAAGATTTGGACTTTGAGAGGCTGACATTTATAGTTTCAAAAACATATCCCTTATGTAATCATAAAGCTGATTAAACGCAAATTCCAAGAAATCTAATAACTTTAATTCTGTGAATCCCTTATATGAATGCAATTTTACCTTATATAAGTTCTGGGAACAACCATTCAGTACCTTTTAAACTGTTGTAAATAAAAAATAGCAACAGTGGTAATATTGTTCCTTTTGTAATATGCTCGCCTAACCTTTAACATTTCTCCGATAGTCAGTCGAGGAAAATCAGTTAGATTGAATAGACATCATTTACATTGTAATTATGTGTCGATAAAGTTTTCATTAAATATTTTTCTGACCAACAATAATGCATTTCATTCAAGAACACAACACCAGGAAAAGTACCGGTATTTACGACAACTGACGCCATTTTTAAAAATAGCAACTATTCAGTTTCTCCAGTATTAAAACGACAAAAATACAGCAATAAATGTTACATTTGGCGTAAATAACGAAAGATTTGTTGAAACGTTTATTTTTCGATGTTTACTGCAATACTGAATGCTGTTCATGTAAAGGATTGTTCAATAACAGTGTCAGACTTCCATAAGACTGTCAGATAATTCGATAATTTGTATTCTATCTGGAAAAACAAATAAAGACATTCTATTTTGAAAATAATGTCATTCAAACGTATCCTTGGGTTTCGTCTGGTGTAATGCATTCTGGAGATTAAATTTTTGGTTTAATCTTTCACACATATCACGTGGTATATTGTCAATAATCGTTTGGGTTTAAGGTAGTTCTGTCGGTTATGGAAATACTGTTCAGAATGAAATGAAATTTGGCACATTGGTTCATTATAATAAGATAATGAACCAGTTAAATTTTTAAAGTGCTGCAGAGAACCAGAAAAAATATAATCAAAAAAATGTTTTGCCTGTACCATTGACCCTTATGAGAAATCACAGATTTTATTTTATTTCAGAAAAAGTACCGTTCAGATTACAATACAGAGTGGTATCAACGGAAAGAAAAAAAAAATCGAACATTTTGGTTAGTTACAAATCGAGCTTCAGAGCGTGTGATAAATGTAATTAACTAATAATTAAGAAAAATGTATTATATTAATTACATGTGGCAACGCCGTCAAAGAGGTTATGACCCGCGCGAAATTTAAACATACATCGAATGCAGTACGTGGGGATGTTTGTTAATACAGTAACATTTATTACATAAAGTAACACATAACAAAATATAATAAACTTTAATATTGAAAATTTTTGAATTATTTTTTCTTTATTTTCGAAGTAATTAAATTTTTTTCCTAAAGTTTTTTTTTACTTTCACACCACTATTCTCATCTTTACCTAAAACTTTCACTATACCAGCATACGTATTTGTTTTATATGCATCTTTAAGGATTTCATAGTTCACGTTTGCAGCAGCCATTTTTTTTCTCATATCTGTAGATACACAATGTTTAGTTTTTTCATTGCATCAGGCAAATTTTTCGAAAATATTATTTTATTGTAAGCATTATGGAGTTTCTTGACTTCTTTGGACTGTGTCCAATGAGATAACAGTAGTCAAGAGTTATACACCCTCGACTGTTGGATTCCACAATCTCATGTGGAACGCACAACAACCTGCGTCTCCGCCATAATGAGCAATGGTTAGTTGCTTGACCGGGAGGAAGCCCTACCCATCCCTTATATTGGAGGGCACATGTTTCGTCTGTTGGTGGTTAGACTCATCAGGGTACCGACATATGCTCTCTCGCCAAGAATTGGGAATCCCTCTCCAAAAACAAACAACCCATATTTTCGCCGACTTCTCGTCGGATTGACCGCAACTGCTTGAAGCAACATTCATCGGTTTCGCTGACGTTTCGATTGAATCGATGGTTCGTGATCGATAGGCTAGAGATTTTGCAACGGCGACGCGCTGAGCCGGATGGTGGTTTGAGTTAGGATTAAGATATATGTTGGTGTGTGTCGGTGTTCGCTATACTGTGTGCGATAAGCCACCGTCTTGTTTCCTTTTTATTAACACATTTAGGAATGGAAGTTCTATTGTTGTTTGATTTTGCATTGTGAATTAGATTTTTGAATGAATTTGGTTCAGGTGTTTGTCAGATTGGATTTGGAATTTGTTCAGATTCACAAAAATGTATGTATGGAAGTTTGCAGTGCTCGGGTCTCGAAATCTTCCATGTATAGTTTGGCCAATACTGGAGAGAGTGGGGAGACCATCAGCGCCTCTTCAATTTGGTGTATCTTTGGACTGCGTAAATGAAGTAGGTGTTGGCAAGACAGTGGTTCGAAAGACTGATGACATGTTCAGGCAGCTTGTACTTCGACTTTATGATCGAGAGGGCCTCGGCAACTGGCATTTCCGTAAACAGGGAAGTGAGTCAAAGTTGACTGATAATTTTTCTTCTAGCCAGATGATTTTGATAATTTCAATGAAATGTTAAAAGTTCTGCGGTTTTTTCTACATGAGGTTGAAATAAGCAGGCCATGTATTTGGCAAGGACTTGAGTGGGAGAGCCAATGGAACTTACTATTGGTCTCAACGGTTCTCCCGTTTTATGAACTTTTGGAAGACCGTACCATTTTGGGCACCTTGAGGATTTTTCTTTAGGGATGATCTTTTTCTTCGTTTCTTCGTCCAACGATGATGCCTTCATTGCAGATTTGGTGGTTTTCTCTAAATATTTTGTTGGATCGCGCTATGGCTTTATACGATGGATCGTTTAACAGCCCAAGCGTTTTTTGGAGGTAACCTCCGGAGTTAAGTACAGTGGCGTTGCCTTTATCGTCTCGTAGGGCTATGATCGTTTCGTCTTTGCGGAGATCATGTAAGGATCAGATTTGTTCACTGTAGATGTTTTTCTTTGGTGGCTTTCACTAATTATTAAAAACTTAAGTGAGCCATCTTCAGTTTTGATGCATTATGCTCCTTATCATAGCATGTTAATAATCAAGATACCAACCAGCTCATGGATTAAAAAAAGCTGTCATTCAAAATTGGTTAACTAATAATAATATAACGTTTTCAATTGAAATGATTAAAACTGAGCTATTAAGAATTGTAGCAGAGTACGTACCACAAACAAATTTATTATTTTGATATATTTCCTAAGTGGATACTCTTCATTAATAAATCAGCAAGGAAATATTTAGTAGACAACTTAGCAGACCAATATGAGCACAAAGTTTTACGTATTCCCCATACTACTGCATTTTCAACCCATTTGAACCTATGTGGGAAATTGTAAAAAAGTACTGTAAAACCCCATGGATAGAGATGGTAATACACAACAAGACTGCATACACATATGGCGTAAGACACAGTGTTACTTCTGAGATATAGAAGAATACAATCAAGCATACAGCAGATGAAATAATGAAATGGTATGACAGAGAGCATATACTTGATCGAAAAGAAGTTCTTCCCTTATTTATAAATACTGCAGATGATAGCAGTGATTCTAGCCAGTGTTTGTCAGACTCTGATTAATGAAAAGATAAATGCACATAAATATATTTTTGTATTATGTATGAATAAATGTCATTGGTAATTATATAATCCTTTTATTTTAATAACTATTCAAATATCAATACAAATATTCCATTGTTTTTGAACGAAACATTTTGAAATGTGCTGAATCTATCTAGACGTACTAAATCGACGATACTTACAAGACATTCTACATTTATTATACTTTTTTTACTTACTCGAAATTAGGTCTCCGATCTAAAAAACCTAAATTAATCTAACCTAATTTTCTCACGAAAATTAGGCTTCTAGAACACCAGACCAAGTCGAAGGAGACATTTGAACGGCATTATTTTCAGAACATAAAGTATTTAGTTGCTTTTTCAGAGAAAATAAAAATTACTAGATTATAAGTTGTAGTTATCATTGAACCTTATTTAAAAGTTCTGACTCTCTTATTGGATAACTTTTTATATTTGAAAATATACAACTTTTGACTGTTCATTTACTATACTTACAATAATGTTTTGAAGGTCTATTCTGAACAACGTAATTTAAAATTTAACAGACGTGAAATAAATGTTACAACGTTACACAAAGAATTGAAGACAAAAAAAAACTACAATGGCCTTGATATTGATATTACAAATTCCACTAAAGCAAGACTAATTAGGAAATGGTTTTATTCAAGGTAAAGAAACCAAGTAAAATAATTACAATGTCAATGAAATTTACCGCAATCTTACAAAAACTGCTTCGGTAAAAATTCGTAAGATTTTATAATAGGGTTCTTATAAAACAAATACCGTTTTAATCTACACAAACTGCGTAATCTCGGAACTAACAGTTTGTTAGAACTTAATTTTAACAATATCTTTTTGCGATTTAATTAGACTGTACTTTTTAAGGTTTTTATTACTTGGCTGTCACTATGTCTATATTAATATTGTCAATGTTAATTTATTATTGTTAATTAAGAGTGATATATATCTAAAAAGGAAAAGTTATTGTTCCTTAAGTAAATAAATTAACTATTTGAATGTTATCAATAGAATATCGGGTTTCTTTCACTATTAAATTATATTGATTAGTAACCCTGATATATCCATTTAATAAAATAATTTATCAAATGTTGTCCTTATTACTAATAACTCCTGACTACTGTTGTCTCGTTGGACGCAGTCCAAAGAAGTAAAAAAACTCCATTTATAAGCGATCCGACGAGAAGTTGGCGAAAAGATGGGTTGTTTGATTGTGAAGGGGGACTCCCTATTCTTGGCGAGAGAGCATATGTCGGTACCCCGATGAGTCTAACCACCAACAGACGAAACATGTGCCCTCCAATGTAAGGGATTGGTGGGGCTTCCTCCCAGTCAAGCAACTAACCATTGCTCATTATGGCGGAGGCGCAGGTTGTTGTTTGTGCGTTCCATATGAGATTGTGGAACCCTACGGTCGGGGGTGTATAACTCCTGACTACTGTTGTCTCGTTGGATGCAGTCCAAAGAAATCAAAAAACTCCATATATATATGATGTAAAGGAGCGCCCCACGATAGAAAACGATGTACAACACCTGCTATTAATTGCAGTCACAAATCAAATAACGAACCTTGTTAATTTAGTAAACAATAAAAGTTTCATTGCGCCGCGGTTTAAAATTTTATGTCAGCTAACTTTGACACTTAATCTTTAAAAAAATGTACAAGATCGCCAGATATCACTGATAGCTCGAATAAATCGTCTGGAATCTACAATACAAGTGGTATATCAAGGAAGCTAGTTAGGCTTGAAGGGGAAAATGTTTCACGACAAACGATAACACGCCGAGTGAAAGCGGTGAATTTGCATCGCAGAAGACCTTTACGTGTTCCCAAACTAACCCTCCAAGAAAAAAAAGTAAGATTGGAATGGACTCAAGAAATGGTGGATCATAGTCGTAGTATAGTCGATGAGGTTTGGTTTCTGATTCACGAAGAACATTAGTTTGGAGAGGTCCAGGTCGACAAGCCCGACTAGAAACAACTAAACCGTGTATAGCTATATAGCTATATATATATATATATATATATATATATATATATATATATATATATATATATATATATATATATATATATATATATATATATATATATATATATATATAAACTGGTGTGGAATAAATAAAATCATCCGAAATATCCGATTGCTTTACATAAATATAATCATCTGAATGATTTACATTATAAAGGCGTCTCGTGATCTAAAAATCGAATTATTTCTATATATTTTGTGTTTCCTAGATCTGATATCTAACAATAATATTTCTTCATTATTTTTGAGAAAAAAAAGCATGAAAGATTACGAATGCTTGTCTAACAGCGAAGCAGATTTAATGTCCAGATAACCATTTGAAACACTTTCTACTTTTTATGGCTTATTTCGAATAAAAAACATACACGGTCAATAAATTTCGAAATTTCATAAATCTATAACACGACCTAACCTTTAAATCAAACATTTCGATTTTCCTGATCAATATCGTGCTTGTAAAGGTAAGACATTACAAATGCATTGGTATTGTTGTTTTTCTCTCAGCTTAATGCTTAGCTGATACTCATTTCATATTCAATTCAAAAAACAATACCTATAAATTTTTAATTGGCATAATTAAGTTCGGCTTGTAGTATTAATTATAATGAAATAATCCCATCGAGGGTCATTTATTTTATTCGTTAACAAAAAAAACTCTTATGTATCATATGACTCACCGCGCTAGGTAATTTTTTTCTGTTGGTTTATTGTGACTTTGTTTCAGTTAGTGGAATAATGAAAAGGCTTTTAAGTAATTATGTGGTTTTACATTGTTGGAAATATATTAACAGCTTTTAGTTCTCAACGCCAAGTTGGTGCTTGAGAATATTCTGGTAAACTGTTTAATGCGTTGAATTGGGAATAGATTGTGGTAATTGATAATCGACTTTCTTTTTCGTTTATAATTATAAGATTGGGGTAGTATCTTGTTGGGACATTATCAGACTTTTGATCAATATAATTAAGTTTGTGGTTCAATAAGTTCAAGTAGATTTTTTTAATTTTTCAAGATAATGTCCTTTTAGCTCTAAAAACTTTTCCAAGCATTTTTCCAACTTTTTTAAGTCGTCTAAAAAGTATTATTTCGAAATGTTCTTAAAAAGGCATCTGTTTGATGTGAATCGTTGTCCGCTGAGCCATTTTTTCAAGTTCGGAAATAAAAAAAGTTACTGAGGGCCAAATTCGGTGAATACGGTGGATGTTGTAATAATTGGAACTTTAATTCCATGCTTTTGGCTATTGAAACTGTACAGGTGTGCATCTAAGCCTTCTATTGATGGAAGAGGATTTTTTTCTTTTTCAAATGAGGACGATTTTTCTTGATTTCTTCGCTCAGCCAGTGCAATAACGACGCACAATACTCTCCACTCATTGCTTTTTCTTTTTCCAAATAATCGGTGTAGATGATTTCGCGTGCACCCCAAAAAACTGTGGCTATAACATAGCCAGCTGATTTTACCGCCTTCGCCATCTTCGGAGTTCGTTCGCCTTCAAAAAACCACTCTTTTGATCATTCCTTTGTCTCTGGAGTATAATAATGTATCCATGTTTCATGCACAGTTATGTATCGATGCAGAAACTCATCAGTGTTGCAACGAAAAATCGCCAAAACAGCCACAGAGTCGACCACAGGATTGCGTTTATTCTCCACTGAGGGCAAACCCCAAAACCCATCTTGGCAAATTTTTTTCACACCCAAATTTTCGTGAAAAAACGACAACACTATACCTTGCGATAAGGGTGTGGCCTTAACTATTTCGCGGACTTTAATTCACTGGACGTCTCGAACGACGTTCATCTTTTGTGGATGTACGGCCACGCTTAAACTCATTTACCAAATTATAAACAGTTGCAAACACAGAAGAAGACGTGCCACGAGCTTAGCCACCTCAGCTTTGATCTCTTTCGGTGTTAAACCTATTAAATAGAGGTGTTTAATCACCACTCGAAACTCACTTCTTCCATTTTCTTTTAAATAAACAAAAGTTTATTGCTTCAATCAACAATAAAAATGAAACCTTGTGATGAATATAACTGACACTTTGACAACTATCTGGTGAATAATGATGCTTATTAAAAACAAACCGTTTTCGATGCTACCAGCGCCATATCTTGGATGTTCTAAGGAAATATTGAATGATCCTCGTATCATATATTCGATTCCAGTTTAGAGAATTTTTCGACATAAAGGCTGTTTCAAATGGAGAGGATTTTAAACCTTTCAAATAGAAGTGTTTAATCATCACTCGAAACTCACTTCTTCCATTTTTTTTAAATAAACAAAAGTTTATTGCTGCAATCGACAGTAAAAATGAAACCTTGTGATGAATATAACTGAGACTTTGACAACTATCTGGTGAATAATGATTTATTGAACCACCCTCGTATCATATATTCGATTCCAGTTTAGAGATTTTTTTTACATAAAGGGTGTTTTAAATTGAGAGGATTTTTTAATTATTGAATAAAACACAGAATTTGCGTTGATTTCAAAAATATTTTATTGATAATTAAAGCATAGAGTATGACATTTAAACACGAAAGATCTGCCAAATGACCAACTCTTGTAGTCCTACAGATGACCATCATCAAAATGTTGGATGACATTTTGGCATAACCGTGACTCTATCTCATCAATGACTCGAATAATTTCATCCTTTAGTTCAGGAATCGATTGTGGATTGTTCTTGTAGATCTGGTTTGTCACGTAACTCCAAACGTCCAACAGTATCAAATCACATGATCTTGGTAGCTAATTAACATAAGCGTTTCTTGCAATATCTCGCGCAGAAAATTTGTTCTCAACAAATAAATTGTTTTATTAGCAGAGTGAGGTTGTAGCGCCATCCTGTTGGAACTATATATCCTCCATATCAATATTATTCAATTCACCCCACGAAAATCCATTTACCATCCCACAATATCGAACACCATTTCCAGTTACAACTTCACTAGTAGCATTCTGAAAGAAATATGGTCTATTTACTCGTCCTGACCATCAGGAACACCAAACAGGGATTCGTTTAGGATGTAAAGGTTTCTCATGAATCTCGTGGATTTTCCTCACTCCAAATGCGGCAATTTTGTTTATTAACATAGCCACCAATTTTAAAATGTGTTTTATTTGAAAAGATGATTTTTTTTTAGAAAAATCATCTCTTTGTTCTTTGACCCAGTTGATAAATTGGATCAAAGACGACGTTTTGAATGATCCAGCTTTAGTTCCTTTTGAACAATATATGCATTCAGTGCTAAATCTTTTCGTAAAATACGCCATATTGTGGATTCACTGAGTCCAAATTTTTGTGAATGTTGACTAATGGAAATATCTGATATAATATGTTCTTACGAACGACCACTACGACTATATATTGATCTTTTTTTATCTTCCACCGAACCGGTTTCTTAACATTTTTGAACAAGTTGATTGATAGTGCTTTCGGATGAACGATTATGCAGTAAATTCAATCAAAACAAGTTGATTTCTTCTTACTAAGAGCATAAGTACTATTAAACGCTTACGTAATTTGTTCACAAGATATTTAGATTAATGTCCTAGAGAAACTATGCAGAGGAATTGCGAAAAATGTAAGCATAAAAATTGAAACAATAATGATCTTTCATTTCCATCTCGAATAAGCAAGCGGTAATAACACTAACAATATAATGTAATCAGGTTGAAAAATATAACACACATTAAAGAACTCTTCCATTTCCAACAGATATAATAGAATACCAAGTGTTTCAGGCATCGCGAAATCTTCTTATTAAATCTTTTAATAATCCTTATCGCGTTGAAACGACCACCGAGGAAAAACGTTGAACCAATTTTGTAAAACAATACGTGACGACTAGATCACACCGAACAGATAGTTTTGAACAGCACTTCTAATCATTATAATTACCGGTTTTGTTAATAACAAGGAAAGTAGCTGGCCGATGTGTTCAGTGGTGTTTGTTATGGTTTGAAAATTAGAATGAGGGGCCATTACATTTTGCTTATTTAGAAGATAATAATATATCTGAAGATGTTGTAATAATGATTATACGTATTTTCAAAACTGCCATGAAATTGATAAGTGATTTTGTATTGATCTCTATTTCTTACAACTTTATATTGTAGAAGGCTGTGCAATGAGAGTGTGAAATTTGAAACGAGGCACAATTATAACTACAGTAAATATTTTAACTTGAAGAACAAATAATAGTAATATATTTTAAATATTATGTCGTTCAAATGTCTTCCTCGATTTCGTCCGGTGGAATGCGTTAATATCGCGTGGTATAAGACTGAGACTTCTCATAAACCCACAAAAATAATCCAACGGCGCGAGATTCCATGATATTGGTGGCCAATTAATATTACTATTTCGCGATATAATGCGTATAGCAAACATTTCTTACAAGTTGCACCGTCTTGTTAAAAAAAAACATTGTATATAGTCCGTTTTAAGATATTTCGTTGCCCTTCGGCAAAATGTTAATTACCCCAATAAATTTCAATAAAAATATTCCTAGTTTCTCTAAAGACTTATAATAACGGTTACTATTATTATTATATCTGACTGAAACATTGTTTATTGGTTTGTGTATTTTGAATTTATTACTGCAATAAAAATAAATAAATACATTTTTCTATTAGTACAAAAAAAATGATAACTTATTTTTCTATCTACATTAAGAATAATGGTTCTATATTATTAGTAAATGATATATAAGAATCTTCTATTTTAATAACATGATTAATCGAATTGATCCACCTTTCTTTGGGAATACAACCTTCCTAATTAATGTTGCAACGCTTGCACTTAGAGTCGGAGAAATGTTTTTTGCTCTAACATTGGATTTTAGAGCTGGGGCTTTGGTTTGGTATTTTCTTCATGCATCTACCCATCCTTTTGCTGGCGTCTCATGTGTATCAAACCATATTTCATCAAGGTAGATAATGGAACGATTTTGTAATCTGTATATTCTTATAGAGTTTAAGTAGTCAAACCGCCATCGTCGTAATCGTTGTGATTCCATTAATATTTGTCTATTATTAATGGTCCGATATGCAAAACCCATTTGAGATAATATTCTCCGGATGCTAGTTCTGCTGCAAACAATGTTGGTTTCATCTTTCCTTAGTTGCTGTTGCAATGAATGCAATGTAGGCACAGTTTGCTCTTCATACATAGCATACATTTTGCTTCGAAATAAGTCTTTATCGCTTTCGTCAACAAATTTCCTTTTACCAGAATCACTACGGACTTTTTTGGGTATAATTGGCTTTGTCGCAATATTGTTAACTGTAGACAACGGAGTTTTCGTTAATGAAGACGTTTCTGCTGCTGTTGCATTTACATTAAGTCTCCTATTCAATAAAGAATCATACGCATTTTTAACAATTTGCTTAACATCGAGTGATAAATGTTTTCTTTTAAAATTAGCAATACCGGAGACACAGTGATCATTATCTTGTCAAGAACGCCGCATTTTCAGTACTTTTGGAATTACAAAAAATACGATCGAAATTATAGAACTGGACTGTTCGCGAAAATAATGCGAACAAAACTAAAATATTTCGGAACTACTAAACTGGGTATAAAATTAATTTTAACTTCTTACCTGTTATTTTATTAGGCCCGGCCCTGTTTACGTTTCTTTACGTTTCCTTACGACAGATGTTTTTAAAAGTTTATTGCAGTCAATCGGTCAACGATATATCTTGAACCGCTTTATATATCCACATTAATCAGTTTGTAAAGATATTTTGTTACAGATTTTCATAATCGTGTTCTATATAAGGTTGTATTACTTCTTCAGCCCAAAATCCGCACCAAACAGTGACTTTCTGAGGATAAAGAGGTAATTCCTCAATCACTTGATCACTTCAATCGGCCCAAATCATGCAGTTATGTTTATTCACAAACCCATTAAGCCAAAAGTAAGCTTTTTCGAAAAAGATTATTTTTCCCAAAGTGAGGATGGCATTCCAAATTCCAGTTTTATGACCTGTTGAATCGTGTATCATTTTACAGTTAAATGGTACAGTGTACTGAAAACAGCACAATATAAGGGACATTTACATTTTAAACAGTCTTGCCGCTGTTACGTTTCAAAGTTCTGATACTTTTTTTACTTTCTTGACTATTTTTCTATAGAATTTCATCTCTATAGCGGCTATTTTTCTACTATGATTTTGTAGTAACGTCCATATTTCTTTTTTATCTAGTATTCTTTAGTTTAGTACATAGTATAACTTATTTGCCTTTTTGTATCAAACACATCACTCAACAAGTTCGCAGGATGACTAATAAAACAACAACTTTTAGGCAAAATTTGACTTTATTCATCTACAGTCTTCTTCAAGAGTGATACATTGATTCTAACGCTTCTCTAACACTTCGAAGGTTTTTTTGTAGAACGATTTATATTGGACCTCAAAATAGGCTTCAGTTTCGGTAATCACTTCTTCATTGGAGATTGGAGCCAAATCTCTTTCTCTGGAGCTTTCTTTTTAGATCTGTAAACAGATAGTAGTCGCTGGGAGACAGATCTAGAGAATACGATGGATGAGGAAGCAATTTAATTGTAGTATTATTTATTTAAGGTAGTACTATCGGTTATAGAATTACTGTTCAGAATGAAATGAAACTTTGCATATTGGTATATTATAATAAGATAATGAACCAGTTAAATTTTCAAAAAGCTGCAGGGAACCAGAAAAAAAGATATTAATAAAAAAAAAATTACAATGCAAGTGGTATTAACGGAAAGAAAAAAAAATCGAACATTTTGGTTCCTTACACATCGAACTTCAGAGCGTGTGATAAGAGTAATTAGCATATAATTAAGGCAAATGAACTATGTTAATTACATGTGGCAATGCCGTCAAAGAGGTTATAATGCGCGCGAAATTTAAACATACATCGAATGCGGTAAGTGGGGATATCAGTGTCATACACATTTTTTATTACAAAATATACGAAATAGTTTTCATTAATACAGTTACATTTATTACATAAAGTACATATAACAAAATATATAGTATTATATAAACTTTAATATTGAAGATTTTTTAATATTTTTTCTTTATTTTCGAAGTAATCAAAATTGTTTTCTAACATTTTTTTGACTTTGGTAACTTTCACACGACTATTCTCATCTTTACCTAAAACTTGCATTATACCAGCATACTTATTTGTTTTATGTGCAGCTTCAAGTATTTCGTAGGACATGTCTGCAGCAGCCATTTTTTTCCTCATACCTGTAGATACACAATGTTTCAATATGGGTAGTTCTTTCATTGCATTAGGCAATTTTTTCTATAATTTAATTTTATTGCAAGCATCGTCCCAATTCAGAAAAAAATGATCTTATATTTTGAGTGAAACAGAGTTATTGTAAGCATGTTTCTGTCTCTTTTGCTTTTACGCAGCGTTGCCAAATATTAATACTACGGAAGTCAAATAACACAGAGCACACATTTGACTCTTGTGGTATCGACAGTAATACCTTAAACTTCAATTCATGCAATTTTGCCATTGTTGCGAGCGACTTCCGATACTGTACATTATTCTGATAAAAGAGCGCTTTGTTCTTCTTCATCTGGGGTCGTTTTTCGCAATTTCTTCCTACACACGCACCAATGACGCCATATAATATTCGCTATTGATGGTTCTTCTTTTGTTAAGGTAATCAATAAATAAAATACCTTGTGCATACGGATGCTAAAACCTTACCAGCTGGTATTTGCGTTTTTGGTCGCTTTGGGCGGATTTTGCCAGTTACTGTTCACTCAGCTGACTTCCGATTTATCTATGGAGTGTAGTGATGGATCCATGTTTCATCCATGTTACCTATCGCATGAAAAAATCCTTTTTATTGCGCTAAAATAACTCGACTCGTCGACGCATTGCTGTTTTTGATCGACTGTGAGTAGACGCGGTATCCGAAAATAGAAAATTAACGGAAATACTTTACGCGGTAAATAGAAAATTAATTGAAATACTTTAATAAAAAGCTAGCGAACAATATTATGTTGACAATTCTTTTAATGTATTATATATATATATATATATATATATATATATATATATATATATATATATATATATATATATATATATATATATATATATATATATATATATATATATATATATGGGACTCATATTTTTGGTAAAAAAATAGAAAATATAATTCTTGTGAATAAGCGATGTGTAAAAGATATGACAAAGTCAAAATGGATGGTATAAAATTGATGGTTGCCATCGAATGCGGAATTGATTGAAAATTGCCGCTTTGTTTTTGAGCGAAACCGCCTCACAATCAGCAGTGGCGGCGGCGAGCAAAAAATTTAGTTTCGTGTCTCGTGCTTTCCCGACGGCAAAGAACCGTGGGAGTCGTGACAGGCGTAACCGATATTTTCTGCATGTTTGTTACCATTGCGGTCGTTTTTGCTGCTCTCTTGTTAATTTATAGTTGGCAAACTGTATCTAAACGTTTCATCTCATCACATTTGGATTTTTCTGAAATGGGCTTTTTATCTTTTAATTGGTAAATTTCAGGTCGGAACATTAATCGGAGATTAATCATACATTAAACTATGTATGAAAGTTTGCATATTTTAACGCGACAAAAAAAATGACAAAGATTTCTTACTGTTTCTAATTAAGTTTTCGTATACGTTTTTCTATAGTTGAACTTGTTAGCCTCCTTTTTGATTGAACAAACAGCAAAAGTAGAATGCGGGGAGCGAAAATTAGAAGTACCAAAAAAAAATCACATGAAGTAATGGAGAAACATGAATGTTTTTCCATTACTTTCATTTAAAAAACTGACAGGGACATTTCTTAATTTTTTTATACATTTTTGGATAGAATGTTTGTATTCAATATAAAAAGCAGAACAGAATTAACTGCCATTTCATTAGCTTATTTTAAACAAACTTTAAAAGGAGGCATAATGATATTTACAAGTGATAATCGGAAAATTTTTATTTTATCTTGAAGATGATATAATGGAATTACTTTATGAAATAATGGCGTTCAAATTTCCCGCTCGGCTACGTATAGTGGAATGAATTCTGGAATTTTCGATTGTTCTTTCACACCTTTCAGGTGGTATATTTTCGATGGTGGCCTGAATATTTCGTTTAAGGTCAAGAAACATTTAACCGTGAGAAAGATATGTGCGCGTTGGATTCCGCATAATTTGACAATCGCCCTAAAAAAAGTTTCGTGTCGATTGGTGCAAAGAAATGCTAAAAAAATACAATCGTGGTGCGTCAAAACCTGTGTATAATATCTACACAGGTGGCGAATCTTGGATCTATGCGTATGAGCCCAAAAGCAAACAGCAGTCGACTGTATGGGTCTTTCAAAATGAGCCAAACCCTACAAAAGTTGTTCGCGCAAGAAGCACAATGTCGCCTGTTTTTTCTTTTGGATAAATGGGCATGTGGCTACAGAGCCACTAGAGAATCGTAGAATGGTCTATTTTGAATGATGCACAATCATTTGTTTGCCAGAAGTCTTTGAAGAAATAAGAAAAAACAACTAGAGGCGCTAGACTAAACTTGAAGGGATTTACCACTAAACACCAAAACACTTTTTTGAACTGGTCGACGCACGTTTCGCTAACCATGTTAGCATCATCATGTCTTATTAAAAAGATTAAATCATCTCCTGATGATGCTAACATGTTTAGCGAAACGTGCGTCAAGCAGTTCAAAAAAGTGTTTTGGTGTTTAGTGGTAAATCTCTTCAAGTTTAGTGCATCACATCAAAGGTTCCAATAGAAGAATTGATAGAGGCGCTGGGTCATTCTAAACCATGACAACGCAAGCTCCCACATATCGGACCTAACAACTCAATATTTGACCGGTCAAAACATCGAATTGATTGGTCATCTGCCGTGCAGTCCTGATTTGGCACCCAAGGACTTTTTTTTTATTCCCGTCAGAGAATAATAAACTATGTAGTCAACGATTTTCGACGCCAGAAATAGCGGTTGATGCGTTTAAAATGCATGGAGATACCTCAATCGGAATGGATAAAGTGTTATGAAAATTGGTTTAAACGTATGCAAAAGTATATCGATCGTCGTTGAGAATACGTTGAAAAATAATAAAACAATTTCCAACAAAAAATATTTGTTTTTATTGATTATTCCAGATACATAAATAGCAAGCGTCGTAGATACCTCGCGTAGATACACACAACCAACCCTCAAGACAATTTTCAAAATGGCTCATTTTTGATTGACATAATTTTCAAAAATAAATTAACATTTAAAGATTGACTAAACATTTTATAGAAAAAAAAATCTATTTTGTTAATTTTTGTTATAAAGCTCTCTTGCCCTTGTTTTCTTTAGTTATAAATAAATATAATGTTAGGGTGATTGCACTTAATGGTATATTATCAACACAGCTTTAGAATTTGTAGTTTAACTTTAAGGGAATATTCTTATTCTAAATAAGAGAACCCAGTAATATACATTTAGCTTCGGAAAGATTTTTAAGTGAAATAGAAATAACCGTTAGACCAGTTTATATTTTTAACGGTGGCATATTCGATTCTCAATAAGAAGATCATTAGTCTGAACATAACAAGGAATTTCAATTATGTGGGAAAATTAATTTTATCAGATTAAATACGATTAGTTGTACGAAAACATCAGATATATAAATGCGCATAAATTAAAACGTTTAATCTTAGTGAATCAATTAACCTAGGTTGATAGTTATGGACTTAGAAACAAGACTAGTCCTTGAATCATTTTTTGTAGAGTTATATATCTTAATTAGAATGATGTATTTATAATAAATATCATTAAAGAAATTTAATTTAGTATGTAATTAATTATTTATCAAATCGGATATATTACATTGTCTGTAAATATCTAGTTTAAATTCATATAAAGAAAACACAAGGGTATAACAAAAGTAAATGCGTTTTTGAGGTACTTAATAATACTGTTTATTTTTACTTTTTGACGCCATTCCTATGAATTCCTCGGAAATTCCCGCTAACGGTAGTGTGGGTACTTCAAGTTTCCCAGTGCTTCCTCGAGGATTTGCAGCCGAAGCTGCTATTTAAATGCGAGAGATCGTGGACCACCTAATATTCCCTTAACTTTAAGACTCATGTATCTCGACACTTTTTAAACTATCTGAGCGGTGCAGATTGATACAGCACCTTCCCGCTCTACTTCGCGAAGTTCACGAACAGCGTCAATTAAAATATTGTTTTTAAAATATTGCCTTAATTTCGCGACTTATTTTACTCATTTTAACGTTTTTGCTAAAAATCGTCGACTGAATATTTTGCAGCGGAATCACTTCAGTACTGAATAAGCATTATATACTTGTCGGAAAAAACACTGCAATCGAACTAAACCTCTGAGGAGTGAAGTACTATAATGTTTTATTCATAAATAAACAAGAAAATGTAAAAACGTTTGTTATATCATAGAATTTCAGCCAATTGCTCTTATTCCAACAGTGTTACATTAAAATTTAATGTAGGATAAAAATACTTGCAAATATAATACAAGAGAAATAAAGATACGACTTTTTTTTGTAAAAAAAATGTCTCTTTATTTCCTCGGATTATACGGAGAGATAAAAAAGAAATGAGTGGATTTGTTAGAAAACTAATCTAGCCGATTGTAAATCGGAATGTTACGATCCTTCAATGGAGGTCATGGATGAGGAAAATAGAGGTAGACTAGGGATAAGAAGATATGATGATCCGGAAGATTGTGATAGGTAGAATTTCCATTTCCATATTTTTAATTTATGAGTTTAATTATCAGATTTATATTTCCCCAATACAATATATAATATACAATGTGTGTAAATATTTCTTTCTGTGTGAAAATTATTTCTTTTTATACAAATACATTCCTTTCGCTTCAATACACCTCTGGGCACGTTCAGTCAATGGTAGCATGTATATTTTATGTCGTTTTCGAGTTGCGAGTTTCGGGGACAGGAAATAGTCACATGGAGATAAATCAGGCGAATACGGAGGGTGTTGAAGCACAGATATTTGTTTTTCTGTGAGATGGTGCATAATCGTGCAAAAAAAGTAATTTTCCGGCGCTCGATATTCGGTTCTCACTCGAACGAATTCCTCTGCTATCCATCTCACAGTCAAATTCGTATCATAGGCGAACATTTAACGTATTCTTTCCACCAACTCATTACAATTTTTGTTTTTTGGCCGGCCTAGCTTTTGGGTCGTCTTCCAAAGCATCACGATCATCTTGGATTCGCTTCTACTACTCGAGCACACGTGTACGAAATAAACAATCGTCACCATAAACTTTTTTCATTAATTCAAATGTTCTGTAGAAGTTTTACCGAGCTTGAAACAAAATTTAATATTAGAGTTATTCCATCGTGTTTTTATGACGAGGTGACAATAGGTACTGTCACGCGTCACTGTCAAGCGCTACAACCTTACAATCGATTGATCGATTCTAATGATGGCAGTTTTGTTTTATCTAGGAGATATAAAGCTTTCAGATTTTACATTGTTTTAATAGATGACGCTAGTATTTTTGTTTGAATTTAAGAAGTTTCGTTATTTTTCCGACATACTGTGTACAATAACATAATCCATACGATATACATTATTATATCTATTTGTGTGATTGTGAACTAGAACAATTTTCTGCTATATATTGTTAAATATAAAGGACCCATTAGAAAAACGAACATACTTTTGGTTAAAATGGAATTCTGCTCTCCATATGTAGGGTACGTTTTCGTTATTATCCATAGTTTTTTTTTAATTTATAATAGAAATATAGCACGAAAATGGTGGATGAAGTATGCCCCGTTCTGGATTCTTTTATACATTGATTATTTTATGGACCCACGTCCATAGGTAAAATAAAAGTTACACAGGTCGACAAAAAAAAAATTTTTGGGTGTCTGTTCTAATGTTTGAATTCTGATTCTAGACATTGAAAAATACGTCGATAAGTAAGTTTTGAAGATTTTAATTGATTTTATGAGCAACAGATGGCCGCACTTTGATCAACCCGATGGTAATTTGCATATTATTTGTGAAGAGTGCAGTAGTGAGTGTTTATTTGTCTTCTGTAAGTCCACTGTAACAACCACGCTTGTGTATTACTAAGTTAAGAAAATGGCGTCAAGACAGTGTAAACAGGATGTTGATTCATTCTGTTTTATTTGCGGTGAATTTATTAAAGTAAGAAGCAAAAAAATTTTGGTAACAAATTTGAAGCTTTGCGAAGCTTATGAAGCCTATTTTCACCTCAAAATTTGGAATCAAGATAAAAATAGGATACCTCACTTTGCATGTGATACTTTAGAGGGTAAAAAACTAAAATTTAAAATTAAAAAAAATGTCGAACATATTAATATTCTATTTTAATATTTCTTAATTTTTTATGCATAAAACTTAAATTACACATTAAATTAAATTGCATTAGATGTTTTCGTTATTTCTAGTCTGGTATGGAGGAGAAAAACAATCTGGTAAAATTTGTTTTATCCTGATCTTCCTTCAACGTCTTCTTCGATACCTCACGGTGAAAATTTTCCCGTTCTATCTCATGCAGAATTAGATAACCTCGAAATTCAATCGTCACAAAGTAATAACCTATAACGAGCTTCGAGACCCAAACCTACCCAAGAATAAAGCAGATATTTTAGGTTCACGATTGAAACAGTGGAATTTGCTTGAAGATGATGTGAAAATAACTGATCAAAGAAAGCGCCATAAAATTTTTTCATATGTTTTCACCAAAGAAGCCGGACTTTGATACAGTAATAGCGTGACTGATTTGTTCGAGAAGATTTTCTGTAGAAAGTATGCATGGTATTCCGATTGGAATACCATGCATACTTTCTTATTGGCGGCTTTTCATCGATAACTCTTCAAAAAGCTTAAAAACAGTTCTTCTTCACAATGGAAACCTATTCCCTAGTCTTCCCGTAGCACATTTTATAATGCTGAAGGAAAGTTATGTTGGTTGGTTGTGAAAATGGTACTGGAAAAGTCACAATGTACGGAATATCACTGGCCAGTAACAGGCGATTTTAAGATGGTTGTAGCAGATTCAGAACATTACCATAATGTGAACTCGGAACCAATTGTAGAGAACCAAAAATTAGACCTAATTTAAAGGGATTTTTTTCCAAATTATGTGAAGCTAAAGTTTGGTATTTTCGTCGAACCACAAATATAACAAATAATGAGCAATGACGATTTCACAGAATCCCTCAATGTCCATGTAAAACAAGCCTGGGAGAGTCTTAAAGCAGTTGTTGATGGTTTTCTTGGAAACAACAGAGCTCACAATTTTAAGGAATTGATTGAAACTATGCTTAAAAGATTTAAAATTATGGGATGCAGAATGTCCTTTAAACTTCATATGCTACATTCTCACCTGGGCCAATTTAAAGATAATATGGGTGCCTACTCAGAGGAGCAACGAGAACGTTTTCACTAAGATGTGATTGACTTTGAACGACTTTACCATGAGAAGTATAACGAGAATATGATGGGAGATTACATTTGGGGTTTAATACGAGAAAGTCCATACAAACATAAGAGAACCACTAAAAATATTAATTTTTGAACTTGATTTTTTATTGTTTTACATTTTTGTGCTATTGTTTATCACAATTTTTGAATTAAAAAGACTCTGATGTTGACTCTTTGACTATGAATGTCCCATAAACTTCATATGCTACATTATCACCTGGACTAACTTAAAGATAATATGGGTGCCTACTCTGAGGAGCAAGGAGAACGTTTTCACTAAGATTTTATGGACTTTGGACGACGTTACCAAGGTAAATACAACGAGAACATAATGTGAGATTACAGTTGGGGTTTAATACGAGAAAGCCCGTACAAGCATAAGAGAACTACTAAAAATATTTATTTTTGAACTTGATTTTTTGTTGTTTTACATTTTTGTTCTATTGTTTATCATAATTTTTGAATTAAAAAGACTCTGATGTTCAGCAAAAACTTTTCTAATCGTAATTTAAAATAAAATTATAAAATAATATAAAAATCAGTAATTTTTCTCGAAAAAAAAAACTTTGATCAGAAAAATTTATTTGTAACGTAGGAGAAAACAAAATTTCACATGCAGATGCCAGATCCAAAAATCGTGTCGACCGGTGTTATAGAAATATAAGCTTTTGTCGTCCTGTTGGAAAAAAGGTTCGCATATAAGATTTTTTTATCCTTGACATTTGAGTTATTTACCTTTTTACAACAATGTGGTTATTATAATCCTTGCCACTGAAAGCGTTTTGACGAGGTTAGCTAACTTATGAAATAAAACAGAGAAAAAGCCGATCTCACTCTATAAATGGAACAAAATTTCGATAACATGCTGGCTAAACGAAGAAGCAGTCGCCTTGTTTAAGCCAAAATGATTAATTGTATAGAATACTGAACTATATATACTAGCTTCGCTGGGCATTTAAAATTAACATTATTATTTATTGTCATTATTACAGTTTCTTTATAAAAAAAAATTTAACTTCCCCTTCTCGTCTTAAATCAAGATTAAATATAGTTCCCTCAAATATAGTATTTAATCTTCCTAACATTTAATCTTTGTCATCTATCTCATCTTCTTCGATGATAGTTTTGATTGGCTGCAAATCGTTCATGAGCCCCATGTACTTATTAGTTAAAACATCTTCTTCATTGCACCGAATGATGTCATTTGGAAAGCATTGTTGTAAGGTCTGATAGATTTTAAAAATGCATTTGATTTTACATGTGTTCCATGGAGTAGCGATTTTAATAGCTCTGGAAGTTGTCGCAAAGATTCTAGTTTTATTTTGCCAGCTGAACAGCATAAACCTTCACATTCACTAATCCACTTTAATGCTTTACAATAACTACACATTTTTGTTATTGAACTTACTTTTGATTCTTGTTTCATCTTAACTTTCACATGCACGCTTAGCTTTCATATACTTTGATTTAGACGTTACCAAATTTAATTTGGGCTTTCCGTTTTTAGGCATTTATGACTACAACAAATAATTGGAAATAATTAAAAACTATCTTGAGATTGACAACCGAAAATTCAATATAAAAAGTTGAAATAAATATCTTACTAATTTAATGCTGGGAAACTCATTTTTCGTTTTAATCTAATTATTCCACGCTTCCTTCTTTTTCTTCTCTAATTAATAAATATAAAAATATACATATATAAATATAAACCTATACATATAGATATATATGTTTTTAATATCTTTTTAAATCAGTCAATTGACATTTGGTAAAAAATTGTTTAGATTAGAAAAAAAAAACAAAGTTTTAATGCTACAGAAAAATATTAATTTAATAGTTTAATTAATAATTAATTTATTAAAATTAATAATAATAGTAGTTAATGTACATGATAATAATAATAATAATAATAATCAATAATAAGTTGATAAAAGCTGAAATTTTAAATTTAGCGTTTTTGATCATTAGCGCCATCACAACCGCTTTAGCAGTTTGAACTCCGTTGCAGACGTTCTTAATTAGTCTTAATATAGAAAGCCCAAGAAAGAAAAGAATCATTTCAAATTTTCATTTTAATAATAAGTTTATAAAAGCTATAAAATCAGATAATTGGCGATTCTCATCATTAACGCCCCCGCAACTGGTTTAGGGAGGTCAACACTCATATAAATATTA
The DNA here is from genome assembly GCA_031761425.1 of Cosmopolites sordidus. Taxonomy (NCBI): domain Eukaryota; kingdom Metazoa; phylum Arthropoda; class Insecta; order Coleoptera; family Curculionidae; genus Cosmopolites; species Cosmopolites sordidus. The sequence continues at coordinate 139,454 of JARFXV010000432.1, read as the reverse complement.
GCCTATCCATTAAGTACATGTATTTTCTATATGGATATCAAGTTTCAAGTCAATCGGAATCAATATCAAATCAATCAATCGGAATGTAGATTTATATATTAGTATAGATATATATATATATATATATATATATATATATATATATATATATATATATATATATATATATATATATATATATATATATATATATATTAGTTGACACCTATTCAATCTGATGTATATGATGGAAGTATCGCAGTAATAATATAATTAATTTTTTTAGTATAAGTGGTGTCCACGCGAATAAAGTTTGGAAATTGTAAAGAAGCTTAATTTTGCTTTTGTAAAAGCTCTATAACTCTTTTCTAGCACTGTGAACATTATAGCTTTACATAAACTTTTTAAAAGTGTAAATTCTGATTACAAAATCCCCAAACACACAACCATTAGTTTTGTGTATTTCACTGGTGCTGTAAAAAAGGAAGGAAATCAATGTGTAATGTTGTTATATTTTGATTTCTAATTTCAAAAAAGATAAATCAGCTGGTATTGCACTATTGCACATAAATCGTACCTTATCAAAATTATTACAATAGGTTTGTTAAATTTCGTTTTGTAATTGCACCTCCCGATGATGTTAACTTGGTTAGATAAACGTGCGTCGATATGTCAAAAAAAGTGACTTGGTGTTTAGTAGAAAATCTTTTCGTGTCAGATGAAATAAATGTTGAACTGTCACAAACACATTATTATTTTTATACTATGCCTAATGGCGGAGGCATGTTGTGCACTGTTCCACTGATTTGTAGTTACTAATATTATGATCTTCTATATATAGCGAATATAGTAGAATTTTCCTCCTGTCCGGTAGACGGGTGGAAAATTTGAAATTAAAAATCGCAAATCGCGTTTTCTTTTATCGCACTTTGTATATAATATTGAACATACTGTTGAATGACGCCATTTCTTCTCATGATAATTAGAATATGAGAATATAATCTTTTGTACCTAAATCTGTCATTAAATTTTAGAAATTCACCATCAATAAACCAAAATATAATCATTTGACATTAGGTTAATAGAGGCTTAGTAGTACAAAGCGTCAAAAGAATGATTAATGTCTATTTTTTGCGCACCTATAATCAAGTTTTAAAATACCCCATTGAACTGCAACGCATAAAAAGTTTGTGTGTAGATAATAACATTGTACGACAGTATTTTCATAAATCCTTTGCGTGCAAAGCCATCTATTATATACATAGAATTTCGTTGACTTGACCTCGCAATTTATCATACTCCATCTTTAACATTTCACACGTTGAAGAAAAAAAATTGGTCACGGTCATAAAGAGAAAAAAAAAGCATATAGGTTTATTGGAACATCAATAATAATCGACCAGAAGATAGAACGAGATAAAATGTTGATCTTTGCATTATAAATGAGATAATTTGTTATAATTTCGACTGTTAAAATGAACATATCGACTGGTTAATCATCTTGGGGTTACCTTGAGAAATGCAAAAGAATTTAAGAAACAAAATAAATATAAAAAGGTTTGTAAAGGTCATTACATTAATTGGTTTAAGTTTTTGCATCGGAAATATAAATATCGCATATCATAGAAGAAAAAAGCACATTAAGTTATTTGTATAGCCAAGAAATTAATTTTAGTGTAATGGAACATGATATAGATTTTTCAATTAAAAATTATTCAGAAGACGATTTTAAAATATACGAGGGGTGTAAATAAAGTAAACGGTCAAAATATCAAGAGCGGTTGTGTGATTCAAATTTAATACTTCCCCGATCATTGTGTTTTCTTACACTTTTTTGTTTTATTCGTTTCTTTTGTTTAATCATTGTTTTTTTGTTTCATTTTTTCACTGGCAAAAATTGAACTGGCGTCAGAGCGGAAGTAAGCCTTCTTATATACCCCCAGCTGGCTGTGAAGAAGTGTCCAGTGCCGGGGATAGAGCATCTCGAAGCATCGATTTGTTTACGGTTTTGAAATGTTCTGGAAAGATTTCGAATGTCATTGATCCTATCGAATATTCTAGAATGGCCCATGTAATTCTTTTAATAGGATTTTATAGAGTATTCTAGAATTTTCTAGAAAACCGACGATCAGAAGGCAGTAGATCCTGGATTTTATGGGCGTTTTTTCGTCAGGAGTTTCAGTCCTTGATTGATACCTCTTTAATACCCGAATAAAATATATTGTTATGATAATATTTCTCTATAATATCTACAACTATAATATATAAAACTTACAAAATGGTGAATATATAATTATAATTGGCATTTTGGGAAAATATTTGTTGTTAGTAAAGGATGAAATTAATTATATTATTCCATATTTATATTTTGTGAATTTTCCTTGTCATGTTCATAATGATGATTTGGATGTAATAATTGCATTTTTAAAATTGAATCTATGAATTTATATTCACGACCCTGTATCATAAAATTTCTACAACTAGAATATGCTTTAGAGCTAGTGAATCTATCCTTAAGTTGAAGTAGTATTTGGACGATCCAGATATATTTCATTTATTTATGATTTAATTTAGTATAATATATTGTCAGTAACTTTGGTTGTGTTTTCAGAGATAGACTCCATTTTGTTAGATAGTATAAATAATTCTGCATGAGGAGGAAACCAGGACCAGAACGAACACCGAAATGATGGTGGGATCTCGATATTCCAAGAACGAGACAAAAATAATTTAGTTCAGTTGTTGTGGTAAAGAATTTTATTATCATTTGTTTGGAACGAGGTTTCGACATTTTTCTGTCTTTTTCAAGTTCTATAAGTAATATTTTAACGTTTGTGTAATATAGATATCATATATCTTTATAAATATCATATATAAAGTAATGAGTACAATTTCACTTACCATGGAGCATATTATTTCATAAATTTGACAATTATTTCATATTGGCAACGCACCTTTTGTTTGTTTGTTGTTTTTCATTGGTAGAACCATATATATATATATATATATATATATATATATATATATATATATATATATATATATATTAGTTTATTATAAAATATATTATAAAAGTTTTATATATTTATATATATATATATATATATATATATATATATATATATATATATATATATATATATATATATTTTTTTTTTTTTTTTTTCTATATAAAAGGTCTACCTTTAGGGATGCTTTACCCATTAATGGCTACCATCAGGATAGCTCATGACGGCTATATTTGTTTACCGATTATTGACATGACTTGTCAGTTGTTGTCCGAAATGTTTGCAATTAAATCACGATTTGTTCCACGTTAGAAAGACGTTTAAAAATTGTTCAGTTTTATTATGCAAATTCGCGGTCCCCTCTTGCTACTCAACGGGAAATTCAGACCCATCTTGATATTCGTCGTGGTGGTCGTTCTGAACAGTGTTATTAGAAAATTTGAAAGTGAGTTTATTCTCCTCGTACAGGCACTGTCGTGCCTGTACGAAAAAAAAAGTTAGTGTTAAGAATATTGGAGCCGTTCAAGCAAGCTTAGCCGAAAATGAGACCATCTTGGTTCTTCGCCGCTCGCAATAGTTAGGCCTTTCGCCCATGACTACCTGGCGAATTTTAAGGTTGGACTTAGGCTTGCATTCATATAGATGGCACAATAAAAGTCAACTGACCATCGTATTGGTCGCGAATTTGCCGATTGGGCCCTCGAAATGATGGAAGTCGACAACAAATTTCATCGCAAAATTATCTTCTCCGATGAGGCTCATTTCTGGCTCAATGGCTTGGTCAATAAGGAGCCATCGGTCCTTATTTCTTTAAAAATAAGGAAGGAGTCACCGTTACCATCAATACCGAGCATTACAAGGCATTGCAGGAAGATTTTTCACGGAATTTGATGGACTCGATGCGGATGATCTTTAATTTTAACAGGATGGCACACCATTGCATATTTCCCGAGCAAACATGGGCTTATTATGAGCCAAGTTCGGCTTGAAGTTTTGGCTACAAGTAACTTTTGTGATATTGCAAAGCAATTAATTAAATCGTGTTAATTTATTTTTAGTCAGATTTACTTCTTGTCTCTCCAGAATCTTTTATTTGAATATTTGATTACAGAAATTTACTTAAACTATCTATTGAATTTAAATGAAATATCTACATTTCTTTATAGGTAATGAAAAAACTGGTAGGAAAAACAGTAAACTGTACGTTAAAATTCAGGATTTGCTCAGAAATTAAAATAATCAAACTCTCTTTTAATATATTCATCTTAAATAAAAAGGAACTATATAAAACCGTATTCCCACGACTAAGATTCTTCTGAATTGCTTCGTACCCAGAAAATCCCTCGCTAACCGCTGCCCTCTATCCGGAACGGAACCCCTGCGGTTGACGAGGGATTACTGTATTTGTTCTTCAAGAAGAAATACATATTTTCATATTAGCGCGTGCAGTTATCATTAAGCCTCATTGTAAATTTCTGACGCTCTTATCGGAAAACCCTTTATTATAATAATTTCCAGGTGCAGGCACCTAGTTTCAAATTCTTGTAATAAAAGTAAATTACAGAGATAGAGCTAATTATATTAATGATGAAAGTTAATTGAGTACTTTTACAAATTCCCCTATAAAATTAAAAAACATCTTCGGAATTGCGTACCCAGATCGACCAACCCACCGCATTTGCCCACTTATTAACGCTACAGCTATGCAGAAACTATTCTTTAATAATCAATAAATTGAATATCAATCATGCACTTCACCTCCAACTGTCAGACGGTAAAAAGGATTGTTGTATATCTCAGTCGCTATTCGATTATAGATTTTCTTTTCCGTTTATCGTTGTTCTTTTTTCTGTCTGCAGGAGCGGCCTGACAAAATAAAACGCAAAAAGGTCGTGAAGCTGCTATTTGGTGCGTGTTGCCTTAACGAAAACGGCATTACCTTTGCAGATTCTAATAACCACGTTTGCCTTTATATAGAAGACATGTGATATGTTAATTCTGAAATGCCATCAGAAGAGATGGCAAGACATTTGACATTTTATAAAACCGTAGCCGTATATGCTCGAATAAATGAGCAAATAAATATTTATGTATTTAAATAAAGAAATTTATATCAATGATTATTTAATGTGCTAATATTAAGGTTTTTGACAAAAATCACGTATAGGCAGCGTTTTCATGGCATTAATTCAAGTAAACTTATATTTGCCAGGTCTGTAAATATGAAACCGCAAATTGCCCATAGATGGCCCTGCTGTCAATGTAGTTACTATCAAACTGCGCCATTGGCGCCATTTTCTTGTTGACATCTGATAAAGATTACAATACAAGTTTTATACAATATCATAGTTTGTAATAGTGTTGAGCATATCGAATTTTATGCCTGGAAACTACGAAACTATGATTTGCGGACAGCATTGATTTTCTGTTACAGTTTGAAAAAAACTACTGCAGAATCGCATTGAATGCTTGTCGAAGCATACGGTAAGCGTGCTCTTCGTATATTACAGTGGTTTGAGTTATTTCAAAAGTTGCGATTTTAACGTGCGATATAAAGATTGTGAATTGAAAGTGTTGTTGGATGAGGATGACGTTGAAACGCAACAACAACTCGCGGATCAATTGCGCGGAAGTGAATGAAAGGCAGCAGGAAAACCGAAAAACCACTTGCGAAATTCTGCCAGGTACAAAAGAAAGTCATTTTACTATAGAATTGTGACTGGCGGGATATATTTTGATAATCCTAACCTAAAAGATCATGGATAACTCCAGGCGAACCATCGACATCGACTGCAAGGCCAAATGGCTATGGACGGAAGACAATGATCTGTGTTTGGTGGGATCAGAAGGGTGTGGATCTATTATGAGCTTCTAAAACCTGACGAAACCGTTATATTGGGTTAAGGCCAAGATTGCATTGTATCGTAAAATCGAAGTGTTATCTACGTCACACGTGTAATACTAAAGATTTAGGGTTAAAGGCGCATCAGTAACTAAGAAGGTTGTTTAGATACTGAACCTACAGCTACTGAACCTGTGAGTTCCGAATGACAGTCATCGGCTACCGAAACTCCGGTCGGCATCCTCCCTCGGGCTGTCAACCCATACATTTGTGCTTAACCTAAGTCTCCTTCGAGAAGGATACCGACCGGCGAGAGACCAATGTACAAAACCTCGTGACCGAGAGGTAATTTTTTGTTAGATCTTACATTCTTGCCTGCCATTCATTCATTTAACTACCGTGTAGTTAGACTGCCGCCTTAGACAGCGCGGCTAACGGGGCTCCTCACACGTGTAAAGTTTTAATCGAGATTTCGAGAGATTGAAGAAATTCTTGAAATTAATTACTCAACAGTATGAAACCGTTTACGTCAAATTGTGATGGTAAACAAGGCCGGTTCCACATAGACCTTCTGATTGATAGATTTTTGTGGGCAATTCTCAATTGAAGCGCTCCATTTTTAAAGTGATGGTATTATAAATAATAATGTTAAAGGTGAATAATAATGTTAAAATCATGGCGTAAAGGCGGAGATGCCCCTTTAATGCAAAGGTTAGTTTACATCAGAAGAAGATTTTGCTGTGCATTTGGTTGGGCAGACCATTAGTTCGGAGAAATACTGTTCACAACTATGTCAATCAAAGCGGACAATTGACCCGAAGCGGTCTGAATTAGCCAACAGAAATTGTATTGCGTTTCATCGATATAATATCAGATACACGCGTCTTTAGAGACAAACTTTTACAACTTGACTAGAATGACTAGAATGTTTTGATCTGATATTGCACCTTCCGATTATCATTTGTTTAGATCGCTTAAAAACATATTAGATGGTAAAACGTTACTTTCTTAAAAAAACTTGAAAAAATACCTGGATCAGTATCCAGAAACCTCAGAACATCTATGAGCGCGGGATTATGCAGCTACTGCAAAGTTGGAGGAATGTCATCGACATGCACTATATGCACTATAGACATGCACATCGGTGGATGGCATGCACTATATTGATTAAATAAAAATTTTCTTCTTTTTTTTCAAAAAAATGGTACGCTTTACGGGTACGGTGGATGAGTCATCGATAAACCATTCGATGTTTTGATCGGTCAAATATTGAGTTGTTGGATGTGATGTTTGAGAGCACGCGTTGTCTTGGTGAAGAATGATCCCGCGTCGCCGGTTGTTTTTTCTTATTTTTTCTGGTCAATAAATGGTTGTGTATCATTCAGAATTGATCGTTCTACGATTATCTAGTGGCATTGTAACCACATGCCCTTTTATCCCAAAACACAGGCGACCATTTGCTTCGAAGTGCTTGTTGTGTGAACAACTTTTGTTGGGTTTGGCTCATTTTGAAAGACGCATACAGTTGACTGCTGTTTATATTCGGGCTCATACGCATAGATCCAAGATTCGTCACCTGTGTATGGACACGAGCCTTTTTTGCGCGATTGTCAAATTATGCGGAATCCAATAAAATGTTCATGTAAAATCTTGTGTATACTCATTCCCTGGAATGTCTGAATCTCACGGTATATCATATTACAATATTGTTTTGTCAGTTCGCCCACAGTATTGATGATTTCTGGTACAACAACCAATTTTGGACGACCTTTTTTAATTCGTCCGTGAGTGAACTACGGTCACGATTGAATTCGCCAGTGATTTGGTGGTTTTAGATGGTGCTTCATCGTCAAAAGTCGAAGTGAGTTGATCGATGCACTGTTGTTGAGATAATCCACGTCGTAGTACGAAAATTTTCACGAGTTAATTCCATTTTTTGACTGAGATGAAATTTTCAAGTTACTAAACAACACAAATTACGTCAGTTTGACAAAACGTTCTGGGTACGTATACAGTCAACATTATCAAACTTAACGATGTATATATCAGATGGCACCTAGCAGCATCATTTTTGCTAATTCCGGATACATAATTTCCAACCCTCGTATTCATAAAATTTCAGTCTTTCTTAAATAACTGATTTCAGTTTATCTGTGAGCAATGTAGTATTGGTCAGCAATATTTTCGTTTTCAAGATAATCACTTTCCCATAGTTTATAAAGGTAGAAATTATAATATTAGAAAGAAGTAACGATTTAGACTTTCTTATTTGACCTCATATTTTTCCATGCAAATAATGAGTGATATTTCAAATAAGGTTGTTGCCTAAACCAATTTTAGGTCGTCGATACAATCTTTATATAACTAATACCAATTGACTTGATCTTATTTTCGTAGTTCATCTAATAGCTGTATGTGGGTGTTTCAAAAAGAAAATTCTATTTACCATATCCCACACATATCCAATTGATGATTGATTAGGAAAATTAGCTATCTAATAGATTATATATTCCTGGGACGCCGTATTATCACGGCAAGTTGCGTGTAATGACATTTGTCGTCATTTAAATGTAATGTATCATTGGGTCGATTGGAAACTAATTTCTAACGTTAAGAATTTTTACTTAGTTTAACAAACAGCTATCAATATCATCATCTCTTAGCTCCTTAAGCTCATTCATTCTATAGTTCCTTAGTTTGCGCATCTTTTCGGGTAGCACTGCGTTGAGGTCTACATTCGATAAAGGTATCTACATTCGTAATGTGTCCATCTGTCATCGGATATGCTAGCAATGTGCCCCATCATCCCATTTAAGGGTACCCTTTCTAATGCATTTGACAATTTGTACCTTTTGCATTCCTCTGCATTCGCTACGTGTGTCTCTTTCATTTCTCCGTATTCTTTGATGATAATTATAAGATTGATTTTGCCATGGCATATTGTGTATTTCTTTTTTTTTTTTACTTTATCGATAATATTAAACTCGAAGACATATACCTTTAAACACCAAATCACTTTTTTAAACTTTACGACGCGTTTCGCTAACCATGTTAGCATCATCAGGAGATTATTTGATCAGATTAAATTAGCTCCTGATAATGATGACGATGGCATGGTTAGCGAAAGGCGCGCCGAAAAGCCGAAGGTTCCAACTGATAGAAGGATTTATTTTTTATTAATGTTAAGGTTTCTGAACCATACGCAAAAATCATATACTTTGATTAGAGGCCTTTTTTAAACATATTAAAAGTGTTGATTTGAACAATTGTTTAAGAGTTCTAAGAGTAGTCTACTTTCATATTGATTTCGTAGGTCTGCTTATGTTCGCTAATATAAATTTTTAAAACAATTGTTTACAAGAAAACAAACAACTACACTGACCTAATAAAGAAGTTTTTTTCATTTTTAGTATAGAAAAGATGAAAATACGGCTTAAAAAAATAAGAAACCTTACACGATGATCAGTAAAATGCTTATAATAATGTTCAAAGCATAAATGTGGAACAATTAAAAACAAGATCGCATAGAAAATTTTAAAGAATTAAAATTAATAAAATAATTCAAAAGCAAATGTCAATGCTAATGACAGTGGAATACATTAATTAAACTAAACGTGCCTTGTTTGAGTTACGCAGGAATTCAGATGCAACAATTTTCCCAGCCGACAAAAGGAATGCTACCATCATACTTAATACTCTTGATTATGACACTAAAATGTCTGATCTATTAGGGAACTAGTGGGGACTACAAGGAAATTCCTAACGATCCTACAACATATGTAGAGAAGAAAACGCGTTCTACCATCAATACGTTTAATCTTCCTCCAGATGATAAAAAGGCCTCCACACCTAGCTAAAAATATTCTTATATCCGAAAAATGTACGGTCTCCCAAAAATCCATAAAATTAACTTTCCACTTCGTCTAATTGTCAGCGCATATTGTTTACCAACTCACAAATTAGCAAGATTTTTAGCGAAAACGCTACAGCCGCTCGTGGAAAAATCAAAGTCTTATATTAAAAATTCCTCTCATTTCATTGAGCTTCTTCAAAGTCACAGTATATCCGAAAGTGACATTCTTGTTAGTTCCGATATTATCTCGTTATTTATATCCCCCTTCCAGAAACCCTAGACATTCTGAAAAACATATCACCACATATCGAATACATTGCATGTCGAATACAGATTTCAGATTGGGGCTTCGGGGCTCACTTGAGGAATTTTATCGGCTCAACTCCTGCAGTTATGATTGTTCGCAAACCCATTAAGACATAAATGAGCTTCGTCGAAGCAGTGTATTTCACAACGCACTGAACTCAGCAGCCAATGAGCGACATTTAAATTTCAAACAGTGTTTCCGATGTTAAATTTCAAAGTTCTGACACGCTTATTGAAAAACTCTTTGTACGCTCTGTTTCTTAAGATAATGTTCTGTTTTTAGCTATACCGTAGATAAGTAAAATCACTACTATAATATATAGATCGTAAAATATATTTTTATTTGTTCTTATTGAAAATACATATGTTTATCAGATCTCTGAAAAGTAATAAAGTTTTTTTGATCATGAATGTTAAAGGTGTATATTGTGGTTAGATAAATGAAAACCTTGGAATTGCGTTGAATATTCTTGCTATATTTAGAAAACCGGAAAAGTTGAATAACAAGCACTTAATTATTAATCAAAAAGTTTCTGGTATACTGAACGATAACAGAGCATTAAACAGCATATAAAATTATATGCTTTAATGCTATAAAATGAATGTCGTTTGGGAAAATATTTCGATTTCTCAAATTATATGGCTCGAAATGACCAAAAAAAAAACATTATTTTGAATAATATAAATTCATAAATTATCGTAAATAGTTAATTGCAATTCAAGTGTGCATGTGTTTTGTAATTTGGAATACCGTCATAAATTTAATTGACTGTTATGTAAAATGAGAAATATCTTTTGTATATATATATATATATATATATATATATATATATATATATATATATATATATATATATATATATATATGTGTGTGTGTATGTGTGTGTCTATGCGTATGAAAATAAATTAATCCGTCCTTCACCTGGGTGCTTTTCCATTCCTCCATCCGCTACTCATTCCTTGTAGGCGCTTTGGGACACATCTTGTTGTGTCAGAAAACATTCATACTGTGCGCGAACTGATAAAGCAAGATCGTCATGTGACATACCATGAGATTGAGGCAAAACCATATACAAAGATAAATATTTGTTTTTATTTATTATCCTGGATACATAAATAACAACCCTCGTAACAGGCTATCCATCGCAGTCTTTGCTTCCAAAAGGAAAACGGACAATTAGCTCTAAATAACCAAGACAATTGCAAAGAACTTGTGAAATATTTTGAACAAATACTAAACTGTCCTGAGCCTTTAGTCAAATTACCAACACTAAACCCTAAACAAACAAACCCAGATTCATTATCACAGAATGAAGATGAAATAATTAGGCAAATCAAGCGGCTTAAAAATAGCTTCTGGTGAAGATGGAACCACTGCTGAACTTTTGAAATCCGCTGGTCCAGGTATAATCAAGGAAATTACCAAAATTCTACAAGAAGTTTGGCGAACCGAACGGATTCCGGAAGATTGGAAAGATGCTCTAATCCATCCACTACACAAGAAAGGAGATAGAACGGATGTAAACAACTATAGAGGGATATCTCTTCTCCCAGTTTGTTACAAGATTTTATTTCAATGTCTACTTGACAGAGCACAGGCACCTTAGAACCTAAAATTGGTAAATATCAAGCAGGTTTTCGACCGGGCAGATCCTGCCCTGAACAGATCCTGAATCTAAAATTGATCCTAAGACATCAAAAACTGTACAATAAAAATCTCGTCTGTACATTTGTGGATTTCAAAAAAGCATATTATTCTACTGATCGCGAATTTTTATTCCGAATCTTGAAAGAACAAGGACTAGATCTGAGAACGCTGGCAATTATTAATACATTAACTAACACAAGGTCAAAAGTTAAATTCAAAGGTGACATCTCAGAGCCCTTCGAAATTAAAACTGGACTGAGACAAGGGGATGGACTCTCACTACTCTTATTTAACTGTGTTTAATTGGCTCGTCCCCAATCAAACAACTAACAAAATGTTCATATATATATATATATATATATATATATATATATATATATATATATATATATATATATATATATATATATGTATATATATATATATATATATATATATATATATATATATATATATATATATATATATATATATATATATTACGGAAATCTTTCAGCCTTTCTCCACGTGGTGCCACCGATCGCCTTCGCCGAACTGTCAACCATGCGACGTCACGTGTCTCTCGGGACCGGTTTCTAGTCTTTCAGCCGTCATCAGCCGAGCTCTAGACGAACGCAAGGAAAGCAGTTCGGAGAGACGATCGGGGCCAGACCAGATTAACTGGCCTTTTTAATGACGGGCCGTGATCGCCTTTCCGAACTGCTTTCCTTGCTTTCCTTGCGTTCGTCTAGAGCTCGGCTGATGACGGCTGAAAGACTAGAAACCGGTCCCGAGAGACACGTGACGTCGCATGGTTGACAGTTCGGCGAAGGCGATCGGTGGCACCACGTGGAGAAAGGGTGAAAGATATCTGTAATATTTCCTTCCACGGTTTCGTTACGCTACCTTGTGGGCATATATATATATATATATATATATATATATATATATATATATATATATATATATATATATAAATATATATATATATATATATAATATATATATATATATATATATATATATATATATATATATATATATATATATATATATATATATATATATATATATATATTCCTTTCTGTTTTAATGAATGTATTAGGCCTTTTATAACTTCCAGAAGTCCTATGAATCTTGATAATGAATTGGCTAAACTGAATTTTGTTTCACATTTAACACCTTAAATGGATATATTATAAATGTACAGCAATAACATTTGAGAAAGGTAAGTTTCAAAGGACGTTAAAAATGGTCTAGTATTTTGTGTTGCCTAATGAATGTGGTGCCTCTTTAATTTATATATATATATATATATATATATATATATATATATATATATATATATATATATATATATATATATATATATTCTGTTTTATAGTGTGTTAGGAACGGTTTTTTTGTGAAAAAGAATATGTTTTTTGAGTTGGATAAAAAAATTATTAGAGGGTAACATATTTATGAACGAAATTATTCATAATCAATCAAATGAAAAATTGCATATGAAGTTCCATAAATATGTAAATGTTATGAACCTATGTCTTATTTTATATATTCGGAAAAAGTTTTAACATTAATAACAATCAACTGATCATAACTAGATCTACGATATTAATGTAAATTAAGCGAAATCCTGGGCAATCCATAAGTGAAGGTAGATCAACACGAAAAATCGGGGATTTATGAAATTAGCTGTAAAGATTGTGATCGGAGGTATGCTAAAGGAGGCAAATTAAAAGATTCATATTAATCAGATATAAAGAACATATTGCCCACTTTAGATATGGGAGACACCAGAAATTTTGTCTCGCTCAACGTATTGCCCCCCAACATGACCATAATATAAATATTAACTTAAAACCATCTAAAAGTTTAAATAATAATAGTGCTTTAGATGTATAAAACCATCAAATAACACACTGTAAGAAAATTAAGCGGGATAAAGCGCACATTCCATTCAGTCAAATTCTTGAATTATTAATGCAACGTTTAGCTTCAGAGTTCAATATTTTTACACGCTTCATTAGGAATAGGTCCTGATAATGTTAACTTGGTTAGGGAAACGCGGGCCGAGAAGTCAAAAAAAGTGATTTTCTGTTTAGTGGTAAATTTCTTTGAGTTGCGATAGAAAAAATGATCTATGATAATATGACAACCAGACAAGTGACAACTATATATTATAACTAGCTGTACCCGCCAGCTTCGCTGGGCATTTAAAATTAACATTATTATTTATTGTCATTATTACAGTTTCTTTATAAAAAAAAATTTAACTTCCCCTTCTCGTCTTAAATCAAGTTTACCTATAGTGCCCTCAAATATAGTATTTAATCTTCCTAACATTTAATCTTCGTCGTCTATCTCATCTTCTTCGATGATTGTTTCGATTGGCCGCAAATCGTTCATGAGTCCCATGTACTTATTAATTAAAACGACATTTTCTTCATTGCACCGAACGATGTCATTTAGAAAGCATTGCTGTAAGGTCTGAGAGATTTTAAAAATGCATTTGATTTTACATGTGTTCCATGGAGTAGCGATTTTAATAGCTCTGGAAGTTGTCGCAAAGGTTCTAGTTTTATTTTGCCAGCTGAACAGCATAAACCTTCACATTCACCAATCCACTTTAATGCTTTACAATAACTACAAATTTTTGTCATTGAACTTAATTTTATACGAAAAACCACAATTTATTTTTACTTTCCAACGAATTTTTAATTTCATACGTCGTAAATCTTCTTTCCTTTTTTGTTCTTTTTGTAATCTATTTTCCGTTTCATCTTGACTTTCACATGCATTAATTATTAATTTTAATAAATTAATTATTAATTAAACTATTAAATTAATATTTTTCTATAGCATTAAAACTTTGTTTTTTTCTAACCTAAACAAATTTTTACCAAATGTCAATTGACTGATTTAAAAAGATATTAAAAACATGTATATGTATGTCTATGTATATGTATATATTAATATTAATTAATTAAAGAAGAAAAATAAGAAAATAAGGAAGCGTGGAATAAAAAAATTAATAATAATAAGTAATAATAATAAATTAATTTAATATAATTGGCGATTCTCATCATTAACGCTCACACACTGGTGTAGGGAGTCCAACACTCATATAAATATTAGCTTATCCATTAAGTACATGTATTTTCTATATGGAAACCAAGTTTCAAGTCAATCGGATGCATGGTTCAGTAGTTATAGCGGAACATCCGTAAAAAACACTATAGATTTATATAGTAGAATAGATAATTGAATCTAAATGTTAATTTTCTTAAACATCAACGATATCCCTCTATCTATGATATCTATCTCTGATCTATCTCTCATCTATGATATACAATAATATTTTCAGTGTATAAACATTTCCTATGGGCTTCTAAACCAAATAAAAAAAGAAAATAATATATTTTGAGACGAATAATTTGAAATTGTTTTAAATTGCCACGAACATATATAGAAACAAATGAGTTGTTTTGTAGCATTATATAAAACTGGTGTTTTTTTCTAGGCCAGTGATAACCAGAATGTCAAACATTTTATGCAAATTCATTTAATTAGCGTCTTGGCCTACACCAATCAACTAGGCAAAAATATTAGAGTCGCTTAATTATAATGGTAATTTATGTAAAAATTTTGGAATTTCTAGATATTATTTACGTTTAGTCACATATAAATAATTTCATCTCTGTAAATATACAAAAAGTTAATATAGGGTTTAAGGTGTCATAATATATTGTCGAGTGAATTTTTACATTGCCTTTTTTTGGAACATCTTTTTTTGATTGTGGACCCTCAATGGTAACAGATGGGTTAATGGAGCGTTGAAAGGAGAAAGGTGGTAATCAATCACAAATCTATTCGAATGAGATTGTAGAGTCCTGAAATTACTTGCGTTTTCACACATTCCAGGGGTGATTCTGAAATATTCAATTAAAAGACTGCTAATATCAAAATTTTACTTTGGCATGTAGGCTTGCCTAATCTGTCGCCAATGGGTTGAGAAATCTTCCAATAAATTTTCAACAGATGTTTGACCTTTTACAAGTTGAGTTTACTCGGTGATTTTTTGTTACAATTATATATTCAAACTTATATGTTGTTATAAGCCGGTCGAAGGTCGGACGGTGAATTAAAAGTGTTATTCCCTTTTAAATAGTCACGTTGATGGGATGACTTTGAGTGGGGAAAAAAACTTTACTATCCCCACTATAGATATTCCCATACAGATAAGTCTATGGGTAAGTCTAAGTATACGCCACCCAGTGCTTTTGTTGTGTCAGTGTTTTGTCAATTTATTTAAATAACACTTAAATAACCTTTAAGCACAGATAGTGTGTTTTTTCGATGTTGACATAGTTTGTGGTAAGTAAATCATAAATATTATATTTTCTATAATATTTTCATTGAAAACTTTGATTTTTAATTTTTTAAACATTTATTTATCGGTTTCTTTCATTTTCTATTTAGTTCAAAATAAACACGCGTCCTGGTACACGCTGTGCGTCTGAAGTAGAAGTGTTAATGATTTTATATGTTTTACTAAACATTATTATTTTAAAATCACTGAACTTTACCCAACTAAATAAATATATTTTTTAAAATAAAGCTAAATTATGTAATAAGTATGTGAAAATACATTAAGTCCCCTTTTAAATGCCGTTGGAATAAAATTTTTATCTATTAATTTCGCCTAGATATGATAGTTTGAATAGAACACCTCATTTTAACTTTTTTTTAAATTTTTGATGATTTTTTCGATAGTATTAGAAATACTATTATTTTTTGTAACATTCTATAGATATAATCTTTTTCTTTACTGATTGAGGTTGAAATTAAAAAACAAAAACTATATTAAATTGGATAATTTAATCAAAAGATATTAATAATCAAAAACATGTACTCCTCAATCGGGCCTCTAAAAAGTGCGTCTCTTGAGGGTTTTAATATAACTATTTGAACTCAGATGTTTTTCTTGAGTTGCTGTTTGGTTTGGGGTTTATTTATGTCAAGTTTTTCCTTCAAAAACCGCCATAAAATAATCCGGAGCCATTAGATTAGTGGATCTCATTGTAATGTCTGTAGGCAATGTGTCTTAGACAATTTGAATCTTTTAGGAAATCATGAGGAAGTCACTTCTCAAAATTCGGCAAAACTCCGCGGAGAAATTGTCATTTTTGCACCACCTCGTCGAATTTACGTTTCTGGAGATTTCCCCACACTTTGCTACAGGTGTAATATTTTCACTGCTTCGAACTGTTCTTGTGTCTCTGATCCGGAGCCTATCCCCAACTGCTACCAATTGTTGAAATTGCTGAATAAACGATAAATTGTCGCTTTATGATACTCCGGACGTAATAAAATAAATATTTATTAACAATTTCAAGGCGCACTTTTAGCGTGTATTTATCCATAATAAAACTTGAACGTCCGCATTACATAACAGCTAAATTCAAACTCGGAAATATCACGAACAGTAAAATGACCCCAAAATAAAATGGTAGTCCGAGACTTGCCCCATAATTTATAATAAGCGGATAGATGAAGAAATGAAAACAAATTTTGTTATCTCTGTCAGTATAATATATTGTCTATACAAAAAAATACATCATCAATTTTCAGAATGTTGGTATTTTATACTTTATAACAGGAGTATGTCAAAAAATTCAAAAATATAAAGCAATATAAAGCGAATCAAAACAATTTTTAATTCGAAATAAGCAGATACTTGATGGAAATTCATTTAAAATAGAACATGACGTTTCGGCTTCCACTTTGAAGCCATTTTCAAGAGAATCTAGTTGATTTACTCCGAGACCTCAGTCTGCTTACTCCCCAGAATTCACAACTAGAAAAGGGTGTGGACGGCGCGACCTCTGTATTAATAGATGAAGTTGTAGGTAGGGCGCTCGTTTGATGGGTGAGAGTGAGACGGGAGGTGGACCGTCTAAGACCGTCGTCCCTTTTGTTTAAGAAATCTGGACCTTTTTCGATCTCAATTGCTTCACGAATTATGCGGGGTTTGTAGGAATATGTAGGTGCAATTACTTCGGCCTCGTCGAAATCTGTTTGTGACACGTTTGGATATGATGTTCCGCTAAAGTCGAAGAGAGATCAGATTTTCGGACGGTCAGAGAATGCTCGTATATGCGATTTTGGATACGTCTATTAGTTTGACCGATATAAGATTGGGAGCTGCCAGAACAAGGAATCTCATAGACACCATGTGACTCTTGTGGAATATCATCATTCACTGGTGTGAGGAAACTGGATATATTTATTTCTGTTGTAAATATCGTTTCGATATTATGAGACCTGAATACGTAGCACATTTTATCAGTAATTCCCTTAATATATGGCAGAAGAATTTTGGCATTTTGGGACACTTCTCTAGTAGATTGGGTGGTATGACCAGTTGCCTGAACTTTATTAATTTGCCTTTGTATTTGACGCATGTCATAGCCGTTTTGAATTAGTGCAATTCCTAATGAATTAAGTTCTGTTTGCCTATGTTCCATATCCGACAAACTTAGTGATCTCGTAACTAAAGTTTTGACTACCGAATTTAATTGGGATGGATAATGACGTGAGTTCGCATTTAGATAATGGTTTGTGTGGGTGGGTTTGCGATAGACATAATAGGAGAAGGTTTGGTCTGGCCTTTTTGATATTAGCACGTCAAGAAAAGGGAGAGCAGAATTGTTTTCAGTCTCCATTGTAAATTGGACCTGGGGATGTATACTGTTCGAATGAGTAAGGAACGAATTTAAAGATTGTGGCCCGTGCGGCCAAATGACGAAGGTGTCAACAACATATCGGAACCAGCAAGTAGGTTTCAACGGACTGGTGTTAGTTGCTTGAGTTAAGTGTTCCATAAATATATATATATATATATATATATATATATATATATATATATATATATATATATATATATATATATATATATATATATATTTATATATTTATTATTATTATTCACGTATGGGCCCTGGTGGATACGCGAAGTACAATTAGAGGCGTTTGTTGTTGTTAGCCTTCCTTTGAGCCCATACTAATTTCATTCTTTCGCTATGAGCTTTTTTCCTTTCGTCAGACCAAGTTGTTCCAGTCTTCCTACATATTTCTCTCTGGCCAACCTTCCAAACGTTAACCTTGTGTCTGAAACAACCTCTATCCTGAATTTCACTTTGTGTAATATTTGCTGATCTTAGGTCCTCTTTAATTGCCGCAATCCATTTAATTATTTCTACTTTAGCTTTACTCCTATTTTCATAAAATTCGACTATTTGTCTAGTTAGCCTACTTGGATTCATGCGTTTGATGTGTCCGTAAAACTTAAGTCTTCTTTTTCTCATATCGCTATGTATATCTGTGTATTGTTTGATTTCTTGGTTTTCTCGAAGTCGGTATGTTGTGCTATTTATTTGTTTGGGGCCTAGGATTTTTCTTATGATTTTTCTTTCCTTCTTTTCAATGTCCTCGATGTCCCTTGTGAACCAAATGTTGAACCAAATGTTCTCTAAATGTGTTTATATACACATTTTTATTCAAAGCTTTGTTAAAAAATGAGCGCATTGACTACCACCGTACTTGTAAGAAGTTCTATTGCTACTTTTCGGTACGATTTTATAGATCTTTGAAATGGATTACTATAAGAAGACTTCTGATCCGATACCTCTATATAGGGTTAAACATATTATATATATATATATATATATATATATATATATATATATATATATATATATATATATATATATATATATATATATATATATATATATATATATATTTACTATATTGCAATATTATGCTGTGACATCTCCACTTACAGATATTAGCAATATTACTATATTGCTAATATCTGTAAGTGGAGATGTCACAGAGTAAGTGAGACCGCAAACGTCTGCTTCTATGTCTTTTTCTACTACTCGACCCGTTGTGTGCAAATGTCGCGGTAAATAAACGTGACACAAAAAAATAAAAATATGCAAACTGACGCACGTCCATAAGCATACTCAATTCTCGTACATGCGCATAATACTCAAAGTAGTAGTGAGAGAAACAGACGCATATATGTCTGTAATGTTTTCGCCGATCTCTAGGCCTTGCTAGCGATATAGTAGTATTATATATATGGTTTAACCATTCTATCTCAGACATCTCTGGGCAACAGGTACTGGCATCAAAAATTAGTGAAGTTCAGCTGGCATTATAGCGAGCCATTGTTTTGCTTCAACGGTATTTTTCTTCATCAGAAAGCACGGCTTAAACAATAGAAGACATTTTTTTCCATTGTTTTGAAAATACTGAAAGTGGCGCCACTTAAAGCACAACTTAGAAACTAGTAGACAGGTTATCATGCAATTTTGACACATGACGTTTGAAGGTTGACACAATCGACTATTGGTAAGGATTTTTCGTAATTAACGTTATCAGACCGGGGATTTATTTACCGGATGTGTTATTTTGCTAAATGGTTCACACTAAATGGTTTAATCATACGTCGAGGCATTGAACCGGGGATTTCTGATCACTATCATTTATTGTGCTATAAAATTGTGATCTACTTTTAAGGCAGTAACTAATATTTTTTATAATTTCTTACTTAAGTTTTTAACATTGTATTTTCGCGTCTGAAGAAGGTTTACAGTGGAAATTTTTGACATAAGTCTGAGTTCTATTATAATATAGATATTTATAATAGAATTGTTTCTTATGCTTAGTTTATAATGGAAACTGAAAATATTTTGATACATCAATAAAATGATTTCAAATATTTTTCGATATATACAGAAATTTATATATATATCTAGAATATTTTATTATAAAGAACTAATTATTGGACTTACCTGCTTATTTTTGTTAGCGAGGAGATTTCGAGCTCATTACAGCACCGCAACTAGAAAAAAAAGTAAAATTTCACCATTCTTTGTCGTAAATCTCAATGGTAGCAGATGTTTGTGGTTTAGTAACAAAAACAGCTTTAGATACCGACGCACCTTTAATTTAAAAAAAAAGATTTTAGAATTATTCTGTCTCGTATCTGTATCGATTAAAAAAAGTTCACGAAGAGCTATATATATATATATATATATATATATATATATATATATATATATATATATATATATATATATATATATATATATATATATAAAAGGTATTCCAGTAAAAGGTTTCAAATGTTGGTAACGAATAAAAGAAACGTTTCATAACATACCTGAAAGTTATTTATGGCAGTGCGAAGCTGGATAGTGTACAATTATACGTGGAATACAACATCTGTCCTGACCGCCACGACTTCTCTGGCAGCTCACAAATTTTTTGTTGAAATTCTCGATTACTGATGAACACATTTGCGGAGTTATGTCACGAATTATTCGCCTAATTTCTTCTTTCAACTGTTGAACGGTTGGCGGATTATTTTCGTAAGCTTTGCTTTTCACATAGCCCCACCAAAAATAGTCTGGCGGCGTCAAGTCGCATGACCTTGGTGGCCAATTTACGTCCCCATTCCGGGAGATCAGCCTCCCTCCGAACTGTGTACGCAATAAAGTCAATGTTTCACGTGCTGTATGAAATGTCACACCATCTTGTTGGAACCACATATTCTCTAAATCCATGTCCATTATTTGATCCCATAAAAAACATCAATCATCGTTCGGTATCGTTCTCCGTTTAGTGTAACAGCTCGTTCATCTTCATCTTTAAAAAAATACGGTCCAATGATACCCTCAGCCAAAAAACCGCACCAAACTGTGACACGTTGAGCATGCATCTGGATTTCGTGGATTTCTCTAGGATATTCATTACCCCAGATGCGACTATTTTGTTTATTTACGTAACCGTTTAAGTGGAAATGAGCCTCGTCACTGAAAATGATTTTATCGCAAAAATTATTGTCATTTGCCTTCATCTGTAGGATCCAATTGGCAAATGCACAGCGTTGCCCATGGTCGGCTGGCTTTAGCCCCTGTGTTAGCTAAATTTTGTAAGGATGTAGACTTAAGTCTTTTCTCAAAATTGGACACGTTGAAGTTCGCTGATACCCAAATGTTGGGCGCGCATGTTAACAGACATTTGTGGATTTTCAGTAACACTTTCACGAATCGCCTGAATATTTTCAACCGAACGAGCAAGACGTTCCCGGACTTTTGTTTCGATATCTTTCACAGATCCGGTAGTTTCGAATCTACGCACTATTTTGCGAATGGTTACTTCTGACGGACGATTGCATACACCAAAGTATTCACGAATTCGCCGAAATGTGGCTCTCACAGAATACCCATTTTGAAAGTACGTTTTAACAATGTAAACACGTTGTTCTACTGTAGCGCTCCATTGCTGAAATTGTACTGAATTCCACAATGAAACCGAATAACATAAACAAAGTTTGAGATAAGAAGACTAGCAAAAGAAAACATTCGAAACCTGACATTGACATTGACAGATGTTGTATTCCACGTATAATTGTACACTGTCCAGCTTCGCACTGCCATAAATAACTTTCAGGTATGTTATGAAACATTTTTTTTTATTCATTTCCAACATTCGAAACCTCTTAATGGAATACCCTTTATATATATATATATATATATATATATATATATATATATATATATATATATATATATATATATATATATATATATATATATATATATTTAAACATCGCAAAGTAGAAGAGTGTGAGATGATATTTTTGCATGTTGCAATATTCAAGTATTGTCTTGAATTACATATATCACATTAATTAATTTCTATTTATAAAAAAGACAAACAAAGTTCTGTCTACTTGATCGTACTAATTGTGAATATTTAGTAATTAATTATATTTTTATATACAGGTAGTTCGACTAGACGAACTGTCTAGTCCAGGCACAGTCGTCTTTAAACTTAAGGAAAGAATAAAACCGACCGATCGCAACCGATGTGGATCATTTTTTTCTTCCTAGTAATCGAATGAAGCATAGATTGTCTAGTACTACCAGTATCTAAAAATACAGTTAATTACTATATATAAGTTTCGGTTTATTTATTATTATCAATTGTGGGCCATAGAGTAATTTTTTAACTATATTGGAATTAATTTCAAACAATTTTAGTCTTCAAATAGCATTGGTCTCTAGCATTATTACCGGAAGAATTGGTGATTTTTCCATAACAAAATTAAATATATTCAAAGTAGCATTTGCCATATTAATTCTTTTAATATTTCTCCTTATCGTACTTCCTTTAAGACAGCGAGTTTTATTGTTAAAATGATGTACTTTAAGTAGAAGTTTCTGGAATACTTTTTCTAATGTGGTTCAGGAACTAAACAAAACGATTCGGAAAAATTAAATTGAATTTACACTATTTGCGTTTTTGAGTTTTGTAGTTATTTACTAAACTACTAGTTTATTAATCTCCTGATGATGCTAACATGCGCGTTGAGAAATTTAAAAAGTAGTATGGTGTTCCCCTGAAAGTTTCCTAGGGATTTCCACAGCTGCCCTCACAACGTCAGAATCGAGATACCATGGATGACCTGTTCTTCTTTTATCTGATTCTCTGAAAAATGTGTCAATCTGGGATGAGTCTGGTTGGGTAGAGCTGTTCATACCTTCTAACTGCAGCACGACTATTGTAATTTACTTGTGCTTAAATGCACAGCATATCCCTTAAATCATGGTTAAGAAACTGATTAAGTTTACAAATTATTTAATACCAACTTAAGATTGGAGAAACTTGTTTTCACCTACGTTTAATAGGAGAGATAGAAGATAATGATAGTTGTCATCGAGACGTAATAATTTGTATACAACATTCAACACAACGCACATTTTGTGAATTGTAGATTTTTCAGCCATCGACAAGATGTGCAATCGAACACGAATATCTCGCAAACGGAGTGAGATATCGATATTGACCTTTTTTACTTGGAAATTATGACTCTTCTCTATTTTGAAGTCAAAATATTCCCAGCTTTATAAGGCTAAAAAAATATATGGACGGGTTAATTCCTCACAAAGTAGATATCAAGCTCCCTCTAGGAACTAGGCCTAAACTAGTATCAAATTCGGATCTGTCACCTTTGAAAACCCAACTACTCCGAAACATTTGCCAACACATTTATAGACTAAATCCTCTTATTTTAATCTCTACTATCACGAGTTGCTTTATGGTGGATAAGTTGAGGAACACACTGTACAAAAAAAAACAAATACTTTCACAACCCCGTAAATTTCAAAAATTGAAGTTCTATACATTACCGCTAGATGGCGAAACTAGTTCCATTTCTAGCAAACGGTCGGTGCCTTTTTAGATCACCTGAGTATGTATGCGTATCGAATCTTGACATTTGCGTCTAATAACGCCGACGAAAATTTAAACCAATTTAAATAACAATTTCGATTAGCAATGCATTACTTTGCAATTTGTTAACACAAATAACTTATTTATTATAACCTTGGGACTTTCTTGTTATTTAAGATGTGTAATTTTTATAACGATAAAGAATCAGCTGTTTGTTATTTCTATGACCCAATTCTTGTAATAATGATCTTGGAAACAAAGTGTTCTAAACAACCGAATAATATCAAGTTATGAATTACGAAATGTATCGATCGGTACAAGTGTTATATGCAATGCATGTAACTATAATCTTTAATCATGTGATATGATAGGATGTTAATTCAAGATTATAATTTTACATGATCGAATTACCATTAAAAGGAGAAATAAACAAACATACATCAATGTTGTTGGAGTAGATTTAATGCGAATATTTGCAACTATTTAGATTTAAATTAATAATCGTCTAAGTAGCATATTATTATTATTTAAAGGTTATCTCAATATTTTAACACAGACGTTGACTTACACAAGCACTGTTGTAATGAGTAATGCCAAGAAAATGTGATTTTGCGGAGAATAATACATTATGCTTTAATTATCAATAATGGAACCAACACAAATTTTGTGTTTTATTCAAGGATTAAAAAAAAACACTCAATTTGAAAGAGTCTGTACTATTTTTCGAACCGTGGCTGGATCTTCGGATATTATGCCCTTTATTTCGTCGACATCAGTACTTGAAAGGACCGTCAGAACAATGCCGGTCTTCCAGGTCAAAATCTCCATCCCTGGAGCGAAATTCCTACGTATTTTTCGGACAATGTAATATTACGTATTCCTTTTTACCGAAGGTTATTTAAACTGAATTATTTTTTATTGTTTTTTGTATAGAGCAGATATTTTGCAAGCTCTATTAATCGAAGAAACCATAGTTATGGGATTTGTACGGAAAATGACAAACTGTTAAGGTAATTAGGCATGGTAAAGTAGTTTTGCTTCTTTCTTTATATAACATTATAACTCATTTGTGGACTTTTAAGGTAATAAATGACAGTTTTTCCTCGGTTTTATACCGTGCACATAAATTAATTTATCTTGGAACCATAATTTCAGCGATTTAACTACATTTCGCACTCTTTCAGTGACCTTAATAGTTTTTAAATTGCGAATAAACTGCTATTTTGACAGACATAACCGTTCTCAAGCAGTTTATGTTGGTTTTTCGAGATTTGTATTTTAGAGGTCCGTAAAAACATTTTAAAATTTATTACACAGCAGATGATCTGATATAAGAGTAATTTACATCATTTAAATCATAATTTTATTGGTGTATATTTCTAAATGAATAAATTTTTTTCTTTGGTGACATATATAATTTTAATATCCAAATATTTGAGAGATCATATTCGACAATGATTATTACTTCCACAAGTGTAATACATTTTAATTATCATTATATTAAAAAAACAAAAATAAAATATTATTTTTTTTACAGAAAATATTGATATTTTACAAAATCTCTAACAGAATGCTGCATTCATAGTAGTCCAAACCAGACAAACGCAAACAAGTATATTTTATCATCATATTTAAAATTTGTTTTATAGAAAAATAATAAATAATAACCATTCACATAGTACTTTAAATATTAATATACCAAAAAATTAAAGGAAAAAAAATAGATTAGAAACCTGAGGAGATTTGAACCCCCCAACAAAAGGATACATCTTGATGATGACTGTAAAGCCAAAAATCGGCCTCGGGAGATACTTGTTGACGCTATGGTATAGGTGAACTCATCACTCAATCATTTGAACTCTTCACTTGTATTAGCTCACTCTTCATTATATTAGCAGAAGTGAACAATAATTGAATATGATAAATAATATTTTGACGAAACGTTGTGATCACCAAACGAACGGGTTGAAACTTTTTGGTGCTCTCCATGTGGAGTGTGAACTTTTGGGGCTTACTATCTCTAACTGTTCTGACTAATGGGTTTTTTATAATTCTGGTTATGTGTTGGTTCGAATTTCTTCTTCAAAATCGTCCCTATCTTACGATGTCCTCCGATATATATATATATATATATATATATATATATATATATATATATATATATATATATATATATATAAGGAATTTTCAACTTATATTAAATCGCATTTTTGCTTATTCATTAATTATTAGATTTGTATATTTATATTATTGATTAAACTAGATGCGCGTTTCGTTAACCGAGTTAAGATCATCAGGAGATGATTAAAACTATATATATGCAAAAAATGCAAAAAACCATGTTTTTACCTGTCGCAGGTATGAAATCTATATAATAGTTGTATAAAAATGCGTGAGTATTCAAAGCAATGGATGAAAAACTTTCGGAGATTTAAGATTTTGAACAAACGAACATTTACATCACGGGCGTAGCCAAGGGGGGGTTTTGGGGGTTCAACCCCCAAAATATATTTGGGGGGTTCAACCCCCCGATATACCCTTGTATATCGTAGGAATTGTGGATATGTTTTTCGTAAACCTTTGCTTTTCTTCAAAGATTGGTTAACGATGTGACTTTGTAGTTTACTATAGGATAGTATATATATTAAAAATAAACTAACTTTGTAACTTCATAACATGAATTAAAAAAAAACGGAATGGCTTTAGCGAACCAATATTGTGGAATGCTGATGATTGAGTATCTAACAAAGTAATTCTGACAATAATATGTATTGCCTACGGAAGAAAGATACATTTTATACATACTGACTATTTCGAACAGAACGGAATGTGACCTGGAACTATTTTAATGAATTTCCATTATAAGTTTCCTCTAAAACATATGTTGGGTTGAAAGCAGGGCATAATAATTTGAATAAAAAACATTCGTTAGTTTTGCACTGAACAAATATTCAAATATTTCTTCATTTATCGCGCCGAGAGAATCTTCAATGGTCATCGATTTTGAAATTGATAACAGCCGGACGACTAACTTAACAACCGAGACAAAGAAATACATTTAAATATAAAGGCAACTACAGTTAAAAGTTTTCTTTTATTCAAAGCAACAGGAGTTATGCAAAATAAGTAAGATAATTGGCAGCTGCAAATAGAAATAATATAAAATAAAAATGGGATTTCATTCACAGACGTTAATGAACATTTTTAATGGCTTCATTGTGTTTTCACTGCCATCACGGTGGTCATTTTGGGAAATATCTTTCTGCATTATCAAGAAAAAATGGACGGAGAGGTGTGGCTTAGCTGTGCGAATCGAAATATGGCAATGGATTATGATTTAAAAAGACGTCATCAACCATAGGCGTACAATATGTGGTTCAAGACAAACTCAATGAAAAAAAAAATGTATCTGCAAATAAATTTTGAACATGTATAATTATTATTATTTTTTGTATCTAAAACTAAATATATAAATTCATTTCGAATGTGACTTAGTCTAGAATAAATATATTCTTGACGTTTTAAATAGACAATACTATATAGATGGTTACTATTGATGGTAGTTATTAGTATTTTTCTTAATACTTAAAATGTTCGTTAGTTGAATGATATTTAATCGCCTTTTTTTTCTTTAAATAAATATCCTGAAGGACATTTATCGATATTACAATCTGATCTAATGTTGAACAATAATTAATTCTGTTCTAACTTAAATTGCTACTTGGAAAATTTAAATCTAAGGTCTTATTCACTAGAATACCTTAAAGTCTAATAACTTATTTACACTAATTTAATGTTAACGCACAACCTCACTATTTTTTGTTTTTCACTAGCACAATCACTTAGCTAACTCGAAAGGCGTCACTCTCTTCATTCTTCTCCTTAGATTGGTATTGTCGAAGTGATGGATTGCCTTAACCTTAAAAGAGGAGACCTTATATCAAGGTCTCCTCTTTTCTTTTTGACATGAACTTTCCAACAAAGTTTTGTATCTAATTTGATGCCTAGATATTCTGCTGAGTTTGCATAGGTGATCTGGGTAATAATTATATAAATTGGAATCTGTTGTTCTCTTTTATTTGTGAAATTGATGTGTACAGTCTGGGTCTTGTTCAGTTTCATAAGCCATCTTTTGGCCTAATTGTTTATTTGGTTAACCGTTATTTGGAGTTTATTTGTAGCTCCTTCATGATCTTTATCACTAGGATAGAAGCATTGCCTGCAAATGTGACTGTTGTATCTTGTACTAGTTGTAGATCAGTCGACTGATGAGTGATTTTATGTCGGATGTAAGCCTTATGAAGTGAGGTTTGATTAATAAAAAATACGAGAACGAATATATGACGTAATCAATTTCTAGAAAAGGTAATTTTTAATTTG
Organism: Cosmopolites sordidus; assembly: GCA_031761425.1. NCBI lineage: Eukaryota > Metazoa > Arthropoda > Insecta > Coleoptera > Curculionidae > Cosmopolites > Cosmopolites sordidus. The sequence goes on along the minus strand of JARFXV010000432.1, from coordinate 111,144 downwards.
AAAAGCATTTACTGCCATGTTTTTTTTTAACTCTTGATTTTCCAGCTTTTAGTTATGTGATGTGGAGATGTTATTAGGCATGGTATTTTCAATGAGCTATTATAAATTGCATTTTTAGGAGTGTGAATGAAGTTGTTAGTTGCGAACAAAAGTGTTGATCAGGACATTTAGGTCTATAGCTGATTCTTTTCTGTCTCATATTGCCCTCTTCCTCATTGCCCTTTCTCAGATGTCTTCCAAAACTGCTTCTTTGCATTTTTTTTTTGGGTTCCCACCCCCAGCTTAGCTTCTAGCTTTAGCTTCTGGCTTAGCTTAGCTTCAGCTTTAGCTTCTGGTTGTTTAAATAAGTTAATTTTACTATATATATATATATATATATATATATATATATATATATATATATATATATATATATATATATATATATATATATATTTATATAAATATAATTAAAATAAAACATCGTTTTGCAACAGCTATCTTTGAAATCAAGTGCTGCCATTTATTTGAGAAATATATGTTAATTACGTGCCCTTCTTGGAAGTTATCAATTAAAAGAACCTTTAAATTTCTTTATAAAAGCTGAGGTTATAACCTTACTAACTGCATCGAAAATTGAAACATTTTTGAAAAATACAAAGGGGCGTCGCAGTCTGTTAAACACTCTGACATTTCGCGGTGGTAATTATGAAGCTGTGCTTCGCCAGTGGTTACGAGGTAATCACAAATTTTTGGCGAAGGTTTTGGTTTTGGAACATTATAAACATATTATTTCTTGTAATTACAATACACTTGTATGGCTAGGTAAGTATACCTAATTTTTTAATTGCCTTTTGTAATAAAATGTAGTTTTTTGGGTTATATCTGAAATAAATCCAGTAAATTTTATTTATTGCGAATATTATTTTATTCATTACATAGTCATATTAGATTATTCATAACAAGTATTAGATAGAGCCTTAAAAAAACTTAAAAATAAATGAAAATAAAACAAAACTATGATTACATCAAGAGAATAGAAAACGAATAAAATAAGATTAATAGAAAATGAAATACGACAGGTTAAAAGTTATAAGCATATAGGAAAGATCGATAAAGATATTGATAGTAGATGACAAAATTGGAAAAAAAAACTAGATGACAGAATGGTGAAAGCAAAAAACAGCACATGTATATATATATATATATATATATATATATATATATATATATATATATATATATATATATATATATATATATATATATATATATATATAATATTTTACTGTGATTGAGGTTTATTCGATTTCCGCACTGGAAGTGATTGGGTTATCAATCAGGTGATGTTGGAGGGATGGGAAGAGATGCAAATCTGAACCTCAATTATCAATCAATCTGAGAGCTCAGTTTGGTGATCGTTTTCAGAGTTCTGAGACAAAGAGTCCTGAGACAGCGTATTTTGTCATGAGATAAAATTATTTCCCTTCTTTGTTTGACGGTATTAGAATTTTTTTCTTCAGAATATGAGTAACACCAATTAGTTGATGCTGATATAGGTCAGCACTGACCATTTGACCAGATTGAAGTAGCCATATAAACAGAAGCATCTTTATGTTACAGATGTTTGGTTTTTCTGGCTGACTAATGGCACCTTAGGAATAATCCATGATTTTCCCCTTTTTGGATTGTCGTAGATAATCGATATTTCGTCATATGTCGCACTCTTATGCAGAAAGATCATTTTATTGAATCTACAGAGTAATGGCACAACATTAAAGCGCCTATTCTTATTTTTAGACGTCAGTTCATATGGGATTCAAGGAGGCTTTATTTGAATTTTCCCTACTTTGTGTAAACGTTTAGAAATAGCTCGAGCTATTAATGGTATACTTTGAATTCCAGTCCGAGCTCAAATCGTGTGAAATTCTTTCCATTCTTCATCCTCCGCTTTTTTTTTGGCTGCTCTTGGGCGTTCTGCATACTTTTAAGTAAAAAGTAAAGTTTTGGGGTTAGAGGCGCATCAGCAACTGAGAAGGCTATTTAGCGACTGGACCTATAGCTTAATGTGGGTTCCGAACCACGGTCATCAGCTACCGAAAACCCCGGTCAGAACCCCCCTCGGGGCTATCAACCCTTGGTTTTGTGTTTAATCGAAAGTATCTCGAGAAGCCTACCGACTGGCGAGTGACCAACGTAGAAAACCTCTCAGAAGGCATCCGGCCTTACCCAGCCTCGAACTGGCGTGACTGAGGGGTGATTCCTTGTCAGATTTTACACTCTCACCTAGAAACATTCACAAGAATTTTAGAAAAACTCTTTTGCCTAGTACGGGATTGGAACCCGGTCCACATTAACTGTCGTAACGTAAGGCTGACGCCTTAGACACCACAGCTAATGTGGCTCCTACATTTAAGTCAAGATTTCCAGTTTGAAACTACTGAAACCATCATACAAGTACGGTACGAAACATAATTATCTCTCAAAGCCGCAAATATCAGATCTTGGGTTCTCAGACCTGAAAAAAATGCTCGCTGGAAGGAAAATATTGGTAGAATGAAGAGATGATTACCGAAACTGAAGGGTATTTTGAAGGAAAAATAAATCGTTCTATAAAAAAAGTCTAGAAATGTTAGAAAAACGTTTGAATGGTTGCATTTCTCTCTAAGGAGAATATATTGAAGAATAAAGTCGAAATTTGCAAAAAACGTGTATTTGTTTTACCGATGTTTTATACGACAGGAGAAAAATCTGATTCGAACGCACAACGCACAAGCCCAACGACGATAAACAAAAAATTTATTTTTAACATCATAATCAAGTCAATTTTAGATAATTTATTTGAGTTGAAATGTTTAAAATTTCTTGAACCGTTTGGAAACACTGTAATTATTTAAATATTCGAACGGATTTCGCTTTATAATTAATTTTTCGAATTATACATGAGCTACGTCACCTGTGAAGCCCAAATTGTACGTTGCACCAAAAGCTCCGTTTAATTTAAATTCATATACGATTTAATTAATGTGTGGTAACTAGGGAGCTAGAACAAGACGTATGGAAATGCGTTAATTTTCGCTTATAATCGAGAAATACCGCACAAAAACCATTATTTCGTATATTTCCATTAAAATGTCCAAGCGGTAATGTATTCGCTGATGGTTTATTATATCGGAAACGACTTTTTGAAGAAAATATAAACAGAGAAAAACGCCATGCACAGAATGAACGTTGTGGGGTCTGAAAGTTCAAAGTTGTACGATAGGTTAGGTTATAGTGAATTTAATAAACATGTCAGGTGCGGTAATGCAATCTTTATTTCATGAAAGAATATGATGTAGTAAAAAGTCAAATAAGATAAAGTAAATAATAAATTTGACCGATTTCCCAAAAACCATTGTAGAATAATTTAATTATTTTATATATTTTTAAAACGTACACTTAGTGTCAAAATGACAGACACGTTTATTTCTTTCAAATTCAAGCTAAAATACTCGAAAAAGGGAACAAGTTTAATTGTCTCTAATCAGAATTAAAAACAATTATTAATAAATATTTGTTTTTTTGGCCATCATCAGGAATGATTTACTGTCAAACAGTCACGAACCTCGCGATAGTAACCACCGAAGATGACAAATGAGATTTTGGCGAAACGTCTGCAAGCTCCCGACAGGGACCAACTCGACAACCGGATGTACTACAGGAAAAAATCGAATATATATATATATATATATATATATATATATATATATATATATATATATATATATTTTTTTTTTTTTTTTCGATCATACCAAGTACTTACCCGAGGTTAGACGGGTCACGAACGGTTTCGCACAGTCAGACTGCTGCGACCGTTTACCGCAGGATGACGTGGCTGTATGTGATTGCAGCCTCCATTCGACATGGCTTATTTAAATGGTCGTGGCTTTAGTCGTTCCTTCATCCGCTCTGCAGATGTCCAGCTTGGGTCCAACTGATGACGGCTTAAGGCCAGAAACCGGTCCTGGGAGACACTTGCTGGCGCTTTGGATGGCGGATGCAGGAATGGCAAATAACGATGTGGAGCACGGGTGAACTTTCTTAGGTTTTTAATTTATATATATATATATATATATATATATATATATATATATATATATATATATATATATATATATATATATATATATATATATATATATATATTAATTATAAGTAAGGATGTGGTAATGAATATGATTCATTACCAAAAAGAACATTTTTTGATATAATGTATAATATTAAAATGTGTATTTATGTTTATCCCTTATTAATTTTCCTATTTCCTATAAAATTGAGGGTGTGTAACCTTTTAACGCATCCAAAATCTATTAAAAAACGTTTTTTTTGGAAAAAAATATGGAAAGGTCTTCAGTTTACTTTAAAATGAGTAAAACTTTTTTTTACTGCAGTTTTCATATTAACCTGTTATTTTTAAGAGTTTTAAAACTGTTCAAGTTTGTCTGATATTTTGAAATAGAGGGTTAATAAAATCTCAAAATAATCATGTATTACGAACAGCATGGTTAAAAAACCATTAAAGAAATATTTGTTTGAAACGATTTAATTTTTCGACATAATTTCCTAATAGGTATATATTTGGAGTTTCTATAGCCACGGTCTTCGATGACTTAGATTCTAATTCTAATTCCTTTTCTTGTCTTACCACTTACTCAGTCAGACCGGCGAGCGATTACATCCGAAAAATGAGTCTATTGTAAATATTTGTTAGATCTAAGAAATAAATTAAAAATGATAACAATTAAAACACTTGGTATTTGTTTCACAATATATTCAAGATATTCTCTAACATGTTTCGGCCTCGCGACCATTCTCAAAGAGAGTTATGTATAAACTATATTTAGTTTATATTTATAAACTATATTCAGTTTATACATAACTCTCTTTGAGAATGGTCGCGAGGCCGAAACATGTTAGAGAATATCTTGAATATATTGTGAAACAAATACCAAGTGTTTTAATTATTATCATTGTTACTATGTTTCACCAAGAGCCAACCGCGCAATCAATCAAAATTATTAATAAATTAAAATGTTGTGAGCTGGGATGTTTTTCTGTTGAAACAGAACAGCCTCGACCTAATTACGATCTTTTCCACTTATATTTTTCTCTAAAACGTATAAGTGGAAATTAGACTACTTTGTTTTATTTCTACAATTTAGTATGAATTTCCGTCAAGAAAATACCTCAACCATCCTCGCTAATTATAATCAGTATTCCTTTACTGCTTTACGAATTTTCGAAATATGATAATCATAATACTGACGTGGGGTTGGTGTGTTCCACATCGTAAATAATCTATTAAAATCTTGCTAGAATCTTTCAAAATTGTCGGAATGAAGTGGCCTCTCGAAAAAGTGACTCGAAACTTTGGTGAAGGCGGTGTGGTTTATACAGCAAGAACATTGAATTCGTGGAAGAAAATGTTCCTAGCAGGAGAGATTCAAACAAAGTGCTGGTGGCGCTAACATGATTAACGAAACACGTATCGAGAAATTAAAAACTAACGATTAGATATTTAGTGGTAAATCTCTTTGAGTTAGCTATCTAAAGTCTAAGTAAGTATTATAGTTATTACATATAATTAAACATAATAAAAAACTAAAAACCGAAAAGAGACCAGAAATAGTGCGTTATGACTGGAAGTATTATTCATTTAAACCTTATATTTTCAGGGCAAGGCTTCTACGTTTGAATCGGTACTGATATGTTGTTTAATAAATGTTATGTCTTGATAACGGAACGTACTAAGGACCAGCGTGCAAAGCCGTTTGATAGATTTAGCGATATCAGAGCACGTCAAACATATAAAAGTATATGGGGCACTTTTTCACATGCCGTTACGGTTTCGATCACTCGATGTCGATACGCGGATATTGTTTTTCAACGAGGACATATCGGAAACGATGATTCTGTTGCTTGAAATCCTTTTTTTTTACGCATATATATATATATATATATATATATATATATATATATATATATATATATATATATATATATATATATATATATATATATATATATATATATAGTAGCTGTACCCGCTCGCTTCGCTGGGCATTTACAATTAACATTATTATTTATTGTCATTATTACAGTTTCTTTATTAAACATTTTTAACTTCCCCTTCCCGTCTTAAATCAAGCTTACATATAGTGCCCTCAAATATAGTATTTAATCTTCCTAACATTTAATCTTTGTCGTCTATCTCATCTTCTTCGATGATAGTTTCGATTGGCCGCAAATCGTTCATGAGCCCCATGTACTTATTAGTTAAAACGACATCTTCTTCATTGCACCGAATGATGTCATTTGGAAAGCATTGTTGTAAGGTCTGATAGATTTTAAAAATGCATTTGATTTTACATGTGTTCCATGGAGTAGCGATTTTAATAGCTCTGGAAGTTGTCGCAAAGGTTTTAGTTTTATTTTGCCAGCTGAACAGCATAAACCTTCACATTCACCAATCCACTTTAATGCTTTACAATAACTACAAATTTTTGTCATTGAACTTAATTTTATACAAAAAACCACAATTTATTTTTACTTTCCAACGAATTTTTAATTTCATACGTCGGAAATCATCTTTCCTTTTTTGTTCTTTTTGTAATCTATTTTCCTTTTCATCTTGACTTTCACCTGCACGCTTAATTTTCATATACTTTGATTTAGACGTTACCAAATTTAATTTGGACATTCCTTTTTTAGGCATTTATGACAACAACAAATAATTGGAAATAATTAAAAACTATCTTGAGATTGATAACCGAAAATTCAATATGAAAAGTTGACATAAATATCTTGCTAATTTAATGCTGGGAAACTAATTTTTCGTTTTAATCTAATTATTCCACGCTTCCTTCTTTTCTTCTTTTTCTTCTTTAATTAATAAATATAAACATATACAAATATAAATATAAACATATACATATATAAGTATAAACATATACATATAGATATATATGTTTTTAGTATCTTTTTAAATTAGTTAATTGACATTTGGTAAAAATTTGTTTAGGTTAGAAAAAAACAAACAAAGTTTTAATGTTACAGAAAAATATTAATTTAATAGTTAATTAATAATTAATTTATTAAAATTAATAATCATAGTAGTTAAAGTACATGATAATAATAATAATCAATAATAAGTTGATAATTGGTGAAATTTTAAATTTAGCGTTTTTGATCATTAGCGCCCTCACAACCGCTTTAGGAGTTTGAACTCCGTTGCAGACATTCTTAATTAGTCTTAATATAGAAAGCCCAAGAAAGAAAAAAATCATTTCAAATTTTCATTTTAATAATACGTTTATAAAAGCTATAAAACCAGATAATTAGCGATTCTTATCATTAACACCCCCGCAACTGTTGTAGGGAGTCCAACACTCATATAAATATTAGCCTATCCACGAAGTTTCAAGTCAATCGGATGCATGGTTCAGTAGTTATAACGAAACATCCGTAAAAACCACTGTATATTTATATATATATATATATATTTATATATATATATATATATATATATATATATATATATATATATATATATATATATATATATATATATATATATATATATATATATATATATATATATATATATATATATATATATATATATATATATATATATATATATATATATATATATATATATATATATATATATATATATATATATATAGATTGAAACAGTCAAAAAACAGCAATAAACTATAACATCTTTTTGGAAGTAAGAAAACAAACATCGAAGCTAATTAGACAAACTAAAAGAAAATATGAAAACAATCAACGTAATGAAATAGAAAAAGATTTCCAAAAAAATAACACCCGAAACTTTTACAAAACTTTTAAAACTAAATTAACAGGCTATCAACCGCAGAGCCTATGCTTTCAAAAGGAAAACGGACAACTAGCTCTAAATAACCAAGACAATTGCAAAGAACTTGCGAAATATTTTGAACAAATACTAAACTGTCCTGAGCCCTTAAACAAATTACCAACACTAAACCCTAAACAAACAAACCCAGATTCATTACCACCGAATGAAGAGGAAATACTTAGGCAAATCAAGCGGCTTAAAAATAACAAAGCTTCTGGTGAAGATGGAATCACTGCTGAACTTTTGAAATCCGCTGGTCCAGGTACAATCAAGGAAATAACCAAAATTCTATAAGAAGTTTGGCGAACCGAACGGATTCCGGAAGACTGGAAAGATGCTCTAATCCATCCACTACATAAGAAAGGAGATAGAACGGATGTAAACAACTATAGAGGAATATCTCTTCTCCCAGTTTGTTACAAGATTCTATCTTAATGTCTACTAGACAGAGCACAGGGACAGTTAGAACCGAACATTGGTGAATATCAGGCAGGTTTTCGACCGGGCAGATCCTGCCCTGAACAGATCCTTAATCTAAAGTTGATTCTAAGACATCAAAAACTGTAAAATAAAAATCTCGTCTGTACATTTGTGGATTTCAAAAAAGCATATGATTCTATTGACCGCGAATCTTTATTCCGAATCTTGAAAGAACAAGGACTAGATCTGAAAACGCTGGCAATTATTAAAGCAACGTTAACTAACACGAGGTCAAAAGTTAAATTCATGGGTGACATCTCAGAACCCTTCGAAATTAAAACTGGTGTGAGACAAGGGGATGGACTCTCGCCACCCTTATTTAACTGTGTTCTAGAAAAAGTAATATAGGAGTGGCGTGAAAAAAAGTCGGCACTAAATATTGACCAGCCCATTAAACTGGGGAGAACCAACATCAAAATTGATTGTTTGGCATTTGCTGATGATGTAGCAATTTTAGCTCAAGATGTATTAACGGCTCAAAAACAGATTGAAATCCTAAAAGAAACTGCAGAAAAGGTAGGACTTCAAATATCCTTTGAAAGGACACAATACATGACCTGCAACAGACTAAGAACACCATTTCTAAAAACAAAATATGGTAACATCAGACGAGTCTCTCAATTCAAATATTTGGGTGAAATAATCATGGAAAATGGGTTGGAAAAAGCGGCCAATAGATGGCATACAATAGATGTCAAAAAATGGAAACGGCATTGAGACTTACACAAAATATTTACAACAAAAAATGCCTATCTAAAAACACAAAACTGAGACATTACAACACGGTTATTAAGCCAGAATGTCTATATGCTGCAGAAACGCTCATTTTGAATAGAAAGAGGGACATCGAGGACATTGAAAAGAAGGAAAGAAAAATCATAAGAAAAATCCTAGGCCCCAAACAAATAAATAGCACAACATACCGACTTCGAGAAAACCAAGAAATCAAACAATACACAGATATACATAGCGATATGAGAAAAAGAAGACTTAAGTTTTACGGACACATCAAACGCATGAATCCGAGTAGGCTAACTAGACAAATAGTCGAATTTTATGAAAATAGGAGTAGAGCTAAAGTAGAAATAATTAAATGGATTGCGGCAATTAAAGAGGACCTAAGATCTGCAAATATTACACAAAGTGAAATTCAGGATAGAGGTTGTTTCAGACACAAGGTTAACGTTTGGAAGGTTGGCCAGAGAGAAAAATGTAGGAAGACTGGAACAACTTGGTCTGACGAAAGGAAAAAAGCTCATAGCGAAAGAATGAAATTAGTATGGGCTCAAAGGAAGGCTAACAACAACAAACGCCTCTAATTGTACTTCGCGTGGTCCACTAGGGCCCATACGTGAATAATAATATATATATATATATATATATATATATATATATATATATATATATATATATATATATATATATATATATATATATATTATTTTTCCTGGGTATTTTTCCCAGATTAAAAGTATTTTTTCTGTTTTGAATTAGTACAACTCTGCTGTTGGGGCCCATCTGGGATATACGAGGCATGTAAATACATTAATGAAAATGGTGGCGTAGCGTTTGATCTGGTACCACTGTTGGCTTCAATTTTATTGGAGGAGAGCCAGGCCAACATCTGATGACTCTTGGGTAGGAATTTAAACTCTCCAATCTCATTTGGTGGTTCGTAGCAATTGTTTTCGCGAATCAGATTTTTCTAGCCGATTCCAGCCTTTTCAATGTATAGTCGGTTTCAAGATATTTTGTTGCCCTTCGGCATGTTAATTGCCCCAATAAATCTCAATAAAAATATTTCTAGTTTCTTAAAAGGTGCCAGATCTGGACTGGTTTAACTTTTGAATAATTTTGGGAAAAATAAACTATTGTTAAATTATGATTAAACATTATTTATTAATTTGTATATTTTGAGTTTATGAGTACAATAAAAATAATTAAATAAATAAATTTACCTATTAGTACAATAAAAATTATAACTTAATTTTAATTATACATTTAATTCGCTTTCGCTCTCACTGACACTACATTAATAATAACTGGTTCTATATTATTAGTAAATGAAATATAGGAATCTTCTTTGGGAATACTATCTACAACCTTCCTAATTAATGTTGCAACACTTGCCCTTAGTCGGATAAATGTTTTCTGCTCTAACATTAGATTTTACCTGATGTCACATATGCTTAATTTTTTATATTTTTTTTTTGAAGTATATGTCGTATACTTCGTATATATCGTATATGAAGTATATAACACACAGGTCTGAATTTCGAATTTAGTGTTATTTGCATTGGGAACTTTTTTTTTGTCGGTTATTATATCTAGCATTGTCCATTGCAATTACGCTTTCCTTAGGCACATTGGACAAAATACTGTTTATCAACCAATCTTTGAAATGTTTTGCTGTGATGTCGTCATGGTAGTTCAAAGATGAATTTTTAATATTTTTCAGGACAATTCTAAAGAATTTGGAACCCATCCATCCTTGGAACCAGCATGTAAAATTGTAATTCTATTTCCCTTGTTCGCTGGGGCCTTGGTTTGGCATTTTTTGGATGAATCAACCCATCTTTGTGCTGGCGTCTCATACGTAACGAACCATGCTTCATCGAGGTGGATGATGGGACGATTTTCTAATCTGTTTTTTATAGAGTTTAAGTAGTCAAACTGTCATCCTCGCAATTGTTGTGATTCCATAAATGTATTTATCTTTTATTAATGGTGCGATACGCAAATTGAGATAATATTCTCCCATTTGAGATAATATTCTCCCATTTGAGATAATATTCTCCGGAGGCTAGTTCTGCTTCAAAGAATTTTGGTTTTATCTTTTCTTAGTCGCTGTTGCAGTGAATGCATGTAGGCACTCTTCATACATAGCATAAATTTTACTCTCTTTGTCGCTTTCGTCAACATATTTGCGTTTACCAGAATCACTACGGACGTTTTTGACTTTAACTGGCTTCGTCACAATATCCTTAACTGTAGACAATAGATTTTTCATTAATGAAGACGTTTCAGCTGCGGCTGCATTTACATTAAGCCCCTTATTCAATAAAAACATATACATTTTTAACAATTTGCTTACCATCAGGCCATAAATGTTTTCTTTTAAATTTAGCACTACCGGAGGCATAATGGTCATAATCTAGCCAAGAACGCCACATTTTTGGCACGTTTGAATAACAAAAAATACGATCGAAATTATAAAACTGCACTGTTGCTCACAAAGAATGTGAACTAAATTAAAATATTTGGAAACTACTATACCAGGTATAAAATTTATTTTATCTTTTTACCAGTTATTTCATTTGGCCATGCCCTGTTTACGTTACGAGTTGTTTTAAAGTTTATTGCAGCCAATCGGTCAAACATATATCTTAAATGCACTATCCTTCAATGTCAATCAATGAAAAGGCGAAAATCACAAGGGCTGAAACCTGGTGAATAAGGGGACTGCGGAGCTACAATGATGTTTTTACTTGTTAAAAACTCGTTAAATAAAATTGTTGTGTAGCACATCACATGGTCTTAATGCAGCACCCAGCATCAAAGTTTTTTAAGGCACAAATTCTTTATGGGCTCTCTCCTAGCTATCGAAAAAGCAAATTTGACCTTTAATTTGCTTATTCTGGCTTTTTTGGCCGTGGCGAGGTTGAAGTGTGTCATTGTCATAAGTTATCTGGAAATCTAGGCCCTTGACAAAATACTTGACAGAACATCATGTCTGTAAAAGTTTTACCAAGTTTTGTAAAAGTATGCGTCACACTAGCAAAATCCTGTTCAAGAATATCATTTCTATGAGCTCTACAAGTGATTCTAGGGCATTCAAATTCGTACTCAAGACGCATCAGATGTATACCTATTGCCCCTCTACAGGCTAAGTCAGCAGTGTTGCCAGATCGAACGCTACGTCATCAGTTTCATTACTTTATTTTTACGCCTCGTAATTAGTCTACAGATTCATGTTTAGGGTGGATCCTATGTTGAACTATTTTTTGATGGTGAATATTATTTCTTTGGGTAAAAAAGTTAAAGAACTTTTTTTAAATAACTCAAATTTTAAAAGTTTTTTAAAGTTACTATTTATTTATTTTTTACAATTCGGCTCTGTCTTTACATTGACTAGATTGGTCATTTACTTCGACATACTTAACTTAACTTCTTCGATCTGTACACATCAATCCTTCTAGGACTTCATATATACAGTCCATGATATTCCCTGAACATTAATTTTCGAAAGAATCAACTTACAATTCACTTATAATATCATTTTGTAAGCAGAGAAATAATATATTTGCGTTTCAATCCGAACTTTAAATGCCTGAGAGGTTTAGAAGCGATATATTTGTTTATATGTCTTTTGAATTTTAACTTTGGTTGATTATTCTGTCAAATGTATAATACTACTTCAAAGTTTGACTGTTTTAGTAGATGGACGGCTTTTGCATTTCGCAAGTACAAATTAACGCACGGAAAAATAAATAAAAACAAATATTTATCATTAAAAAGGGAGAATATTTTGAAAAAGAATAAAAGTTTTTAAAAATATTCTCCATGATGATTGATACAGTTTTGCCTACGTTTGAAACAATTTGTATAGCACTTTTTTCATTCTGACCTGGGTATCTCCAAAACATGCATTTTGAACCCATCTACCGCTTGTTCTCGCCTCGAAAATTATTGACCACGTAGTTTATTACTCATGAATGAGAACAAAAAGAAAACATTGGATGCCAAATCACGTCTCTTTCGCGGATAATCAATCAATTCAATATTTTGATCGGTCAAATATAAGTTCACGTTGTCATGGTGCAGAATGATCCGCGTTGCTGGTTGTTTTTTCTTATTTCTTCAAAGACTTCTGCCAAACAATGGTTGTGTAAATTTGGATTTAAAACTCTTTTTTATTATGGACATATCTGAAAAATTTAAAAAATATCTTAACAGCATTAATATAAAAGTAGCATTTAAAACTAACAATTATTTAGAAAGAAACTATAAACAAAAAATGAGGTAATACAATAAATCGGGCATTTACCAAATGAATTGTGGCTCGTGCAATAAATTATACATAGGACAAACAGATAGATCATTTAAACTCAGAATCGAATTCGAACAGAATCGAATCGAACATTTAATAATGATTTTAAAATCTTATACACAGAAAATAAGGGTACCAAAATTAATTTACTAGAATGTTAAAAATTAATCGTCACAAATACATATACAATACATTCTCCGCTATTACATATAGCAAAAAATAATCTGAGTAAGAGTTCCGGGAATTTCCAAAAAAACATATAAAATTAATTAATTATTTAATATCTACTATTTGTCACAATACAATTTCTGTGTATGTATGAAGAAGCTATAGTGTAGGGAAACGTGTTATGTTTTAGAGAAACATATAAGTGAATATTAGACAACTTTGTTTTATTTATACAACATAGTTTAATGTATAAATGTTTTGTGTTTATACCCATTTCAACATATAACATAATTATTTTTGATAAAGCTACACTGCTAGCGAAACGCGTCAAACATTAATAATAAAGACGAAATTTTGACAAAAAAAACGTTCTTTATTAAACAAATAAACGTAAACTTTGGAAACATATTATGGAGTACCAATAATGTTTTTTTAAAGAGATATGATAATATTATCTGGTTCTTTATCACTTCTCCCTTGAAGTTATGGTAAAATCAGAAATATCTGAAATGTTTCTGTAATGTAATAACATACAATGTATTAAATATGTATTATTGATTTAATTAAAATCAGCTTATTATTGACGTTGCCAAGAAAAAAATTGTTTTTTTGCATTTTATATTACTATTATAATTGTAAAATAACAGTGTTAAGAAAACGATTTTACAAGTAATTTGTTTATAACATATTTCATTCTAATAAATTATAAACACCAATGAGACTTTGCCAATTTCGAAAATAAATCAATACTAACCAACTGCATAATGATATTAGATGTACACTTATAAATATGAATCATAACAGCACGGCTTTTTGAAGGACCAGGTTAATATTAGAAAGTTCTAATTTATTACAATTTGAACCTGATTGGTTGCCTTGGCAGAAAATTGATAGTTAATCGAGTAGGCAGTTAATAGATTCTTCGAATGCAAAAATATTTACTAAATTTAACCTCAAGAGTTATTGAAAACTTTTTGCCGCTGAATTATCGCATCTATTAAAACTTTCTACTTAAAATCGTGCCTGGCTTGGCCCTGCATTTTCTCGTACAAATTTCATCCTAATTTGGTTAATAATTGATGGAAAATTAGAGAAAATAATTAACCGACGAAGACTATGGTAAATGAAACAATAAACTGTAATTTGTACGGAGGATACATTGCTATACTGTAATGGTAATTTGTATGTATCACGCCATCCCAGTGGTGTACTTGAATCTCAATAAATCATTTTGCGTCTTAACTTAAAATATATTCGATTCTAGCGATCAATACAAATCACATTTTGTTTTATTTTATTAGATCAGCAATTGATTCACAGATTACTGAGGTTGTCCAATAAGAGTGTCAGAACTTGAGGCGTGATGATGATTGAAGACGTTAGTGGATGAAGGTGTCATGTGACAAAATTTAACTTTTGAATAAATTAAAGTCAATTTTTTTTATGTACACTTTTTTTGCGTTGTTTGACACAAATTGCATTGTGTTTAGGTTATTGCTAAGAAGCATAAATGTTTTTTAACTGAAAGTTGTAAGTGGTTTATTATACTGGAAATGACAGACAAATAGAAGGAACATTAAAGCATTTAAATAGTATCCATCCAAAAATTAAATTTACCCTAGAAAAAGAACAAAATCAAACCATACATTTTCTGGACCTTTCAATATCCAAACAAAATAATAAACGAAAATTTAATATCTATAGAAAACCTACATACTCAGATATAACAATTACAAAACATTCAATCCACCCCATTACACATAAATATGCTGCATATAAGTCTATGATCCACCGAGCTTTCACAATTCCACTATCTGAAAATGATAGAAGAATAGAACTGCAAAAAATAAAACTAATAGCACAAAATAAGCGTTTCAAAGAAAAATAAATTAGTTACTTAATAAATAAAAAACGGAAACAATTACTAATTCATCAAGTATATCTAAAAGTAAAACAAACAAATGATAAAAAGTACTGTAAAATTTCATATTTAGGTCCAATTTCAGAACAAATAGCTCCCTCTTTGAGGAAACATAATTTGCAAATAGCGTTTAAAACCACCCAGTCAACCAGTAAATTGTTTGTAAATTGTTTCCAAAGCGCCCAGTAACTAAATGGCCAGACATAGACCTCCTGGAGAGAGCCATTACGCTTTTCGCATCAGAAGAAATTATAAATGCAGCAAACAAAATAAAAACAGGCAAAGCCGCAGGACCAGATCACATTCCTCCAGAGATCGTGAAGGTTGTTACCTTGCATAATCCAGATAATATTGCCAGTGTTATGAACACGTGCTTAGCCAAAGGCCATTTTCCAGATATATGGAAGGAAGCAAAGCTGGTACTAATTGAGAAGCCAAAAAAGGAACTGCTAAATCCTACATCATATAGACCCATATGCCTACTGGATGCTGCCGGAAAACTACTAGAGGCGCTGATTAAAAGCAGACTGGAGAAAGAAATAACAGACCGTAAAATCTTACACGACAACCAATTTGGATTTAGGAAAGGGAAATCAACTTTAAATGCGCTATCGAAGATTATGGAAACTCCTGAAGAAATAAAAACAAAGGCCTACAATAACCGAGAATTCTGCGCGATGGTCACGTTAGACATAGAAAATGCCTTTAACTCAGCCCCCTGGGAAAAGATAGTAAATGCCTTATATCGGGCAAAAATCAGCCCGTACCTAATTAAAATGATTCAATCATACCTCTCAGACAGATATATATTAACCCAGTGGGGGGACAAAATTTCAATAACCTGCGGAGTACCGCAAGGATCGATCATCGGACCTTTACTATGGAATATTTTCTATGATCAAATCCTGAGAATCAGCACAGAGAAAGGAGTTACCATGGTGGCGTACGCTGATGACTTGGCTGTGGTGGTAAGAGCAAGGACCAGGTGTGTTCTGGAAGAAATGGCACAGCATATTGTTAACAAAATAGCCCTGGAGATGGATCAAATCGGCATTAAAATATCACCAAAAAAAACTGAAATGGTAATATTGGAGGGGAAAAGAAAACTCACAAACCTCCAAATCAATATTCAGGGTGCCACAATAAACAGTACAAGAGCAACTAAATATATAGGGATTCTCATAGACAAAGATGCTAAAATGACCACTCACGTCAAACTGACATGTGAAAAAGCAAATAAAACATTGATGATACTAAATAAAATAACCCCAAAAACAGGAGGACCAAGGGCCTGGAAGAGGCGTATATTGGTGGAGGCCACTATATCAACCATTTTGTATGGGGCGCCTATTTGGGCAAAGGTATTAAGGTATAAGCACTACGAGGCAATGCTCGAAAGAGTAAACAGAAAAAAGGCAATACGCATTACAAGTGCATATAGAACCGTGCCCACAATGGCCATCCTAGCCGTTGCTGGTCTACCACCAATAAGACTCCGAATCATGGAAAGCATATCAATATTCGAAAGGGGAAAGGAATCAAAAACCCAAGCAAGACAGAAATTACTGGAAGCCTGGCACAAAGAATGGAACGACTATGAGGGAAAGGCAAAAACATTTATCCGAGACGTGAGAGAGTGGCACAACAGAAAATTAGGGGAGACAAATTCCTACACAACACAAGCAATAACGGGCCATGGATCCTTCAGATATTATTTACACAGAATGGGAAAGTCAGAGGACAAGGATTGTCGCTATTGTGGGATGGTAGATACAAGGGACCACACAATCTTCCACTGCCCGAGATGGGGACCGCTCCGGATTGCTACTGCTGCCGAATGCAACGTAGAAGTGACGGAACACAACATCGGCGTTCTGCTTTTGGAAGGAAAAAGACAGTGGGCAAGAATAATGGGCATGGTGGAGAAAATAATGAGGACAAAAATAGAGGACGAGAGAAGACGTAAGGCAAATTTGGACTGACAATCTGTTGTGTGTCCTGAAGTAATGCCTCACGGTGGTTTCCAGGCCACGAGCAGATATCCTTGAGGGGGATGGGTTTTAGTCGGTAGGCATGACTCCAACAAGGGCATGAATCCGACATTCCCATGTCACTGAACATCGAACACATGGATGTCTTTGATTTTGACTTTGATTAGATTTCCTAATCCCCTCAAAAAAAAAAAAAAAAAAAAAACAAAAAAAGTAAATTAATTTTTAATGCCAAAGATAAAACATCAGCAAATACAAAATCTGGAGTTTATATGTTAAGTTGCAACGAGTGCAGTAGCTGCTATGTTGGACAAACCGGCAGAAATTTTCAGACCAGATACAAAGAACATAAATCTGCATACATATTAAAGAAACAACACTCTAATTTTGCCAACCATTTCATAGATACCGGGCATATATTTCCCGAGATTACAAATTTGAAAATTTTACATACAGCGCCCAAAAGCAAAAAATTAAACATTTTAGAAGCTATTGAAATTTATAAATATAATAAAGATCCGCCTAGACAGCTATTAAACGATCAGACGGATCTCCGAAATTCCCCATTATTTAAAATATTGTAAAAAATTAACCCCAATAAAACAATAAAATTAGGTACATAGAATAGATAAACAGCTGTAAAACCTTAGTTTAAAGTAATGTTTGAGAATGTAAAGTCGTTTTATAAAACTATAGTCACACAAATTTTGTTTAAAAATAAAAGTGATAGATAACAAAGTAAAAAATTGTTGTATTCCTTTTTTAAAAAAATGAACTATCACAAAGAAACGGACAAATCAATCAATAATTTGAAAGTTGTACTTTAAAATAATTGACTTATTCGTAAAACTTGAAAAAAAATGTATAGTACCTTATCCATTGTAAAATGTTACAAACAATATCTGATTTATACAAAAGGGATGTATTAAACAAAATTTTAATTCTAGATTAACAAAACAAAGGTTAAATATAAATTTGAATTACCATGAACATGAAATATTATTAATTTTCTAGAATAACCGACACTTACCGATATCTAGAGATCGTCATATATTTCATAGGAACTCTTTTAATTTCAACATTGTTAGATTTTGATGGTCTATTCTTATGTTGAAGGATATTAACCTTTATAAATTGAACTGTTTCATCAAATGACCCTTTATATAACTAAGAACCATATTCTTCAACTCTTATCCATCTTCCCTAAATATCACTAGTTCATTAAGTTCATTCTTTTTCCTATTAATCAGGCGAAGTTTTTGTAGTAGGTCACTGATCTTTCTAAAATGTTGAACCATATCAATAACCTGATTTTTTCGGCTAGCTTTAATTATTTACTTCTCAATACTTATCTGGTATAAGTACAGTGTCGTGTTTTCGAAATTCCTTTTCTATTCTCCCAAAATCTATATTGGATTCCAAGTTGGTGTGACCCACTTTTGGAAATGTGCTATCAAACGAAAGATCCCTTCTTGATAAGATATTCGTACAGGCAAAGCATGTGGAAATTCTTCTTATGACCAGCAGACGAGTCCGACCAGATGATCAAGCCTTTTCCCCCGATACTTTCGTCTACTTCAATATATCTCAGTTGAGAACTACATATTTCCACATGTCCTCTGTTTGCCATATCTTTAGACCAGTCCAGTCCAGTCCAATATGTATGCCAAAATTGTCAAACCACAATTAGCGAAGCTAAAATGCCTTACAATTCGTTAGTTTGGGAAGTGGCACTGATTGCTTCATGTCTATTTTAATGTAAACTATGTTATCTATTAATTTTGCTTTTGGTTCTAGATCTAGATCTAGATCAGCATCAGCAAATACAAAGTCTGGAGTTTATATGTTAAGTTGTAACGAGGGCAGTAGCTGCTATGTTGGACAAACCGGCATACATTTTCAGACCAGATACAAAGAACATAAATCTGCATACATATTAACGAAACAACACTCTTATTTTGCGAATCATATATATAAATTTTGCTTTTGGTTTGTCCGCTTTTTAATAATTTATAAGTAATTTTCTTTATACATTTCGTTTGCCTCACCTGCATCACAAGTAGTACATGTATCACTTTTTGGGTTTACAAATCATAAATTAAACTCTGTTCCACAAATTTTGGAATAGGAACATTTCTTAGTTTAACTTAATTTTCCAAGTCTCGAGAAGTTTTTCTTGATTCTGTTCCACTAAATACAACTCGTTCATTTTACTTAGATCAAGAAGAGGGAAAAATATTTTGATGTGGGACTTATCATCTGAAAATCTCTTGGTATGTGCCATAACACAGTCCTTAACTTCTTGGCCTATTTTGTGTGGCCTCTTGATATGTCTTACTCTACTATTCAGAGCAGGGTTTGAAAATACACTTTTTAATCGACGTTGTATAATCGATTTCTTGTGTATTTGATATAAAACAGAAAGAGTTTCTTTACATACTCTTTTATTACTTTAATTTTTTAGATTTATTATAACATCCCAGAGAGGCAATAGCCAGTGGGTGGGTGGAGGTAAAAGTTTATCAAAGCAAGCGTAAACGGCTCCATCTGCTGAAAAATTCATGGTTGCGGTTATCTGGGATCCCCATAGTGTGGTGGTTATGGTCCTTCTAGCAAAAAGTAGGATTGAGTACCTATTACGCTTAGGTTAAATATCCACATGGTGTAAAAAACGTGTGCTTTCTCCACGATCACCTGCACCCACACCTCGAGATGTTGTAGACTTATGCATATGGACCGTATTCGCTCGATTTGACTCCAAGCGATCATTCTCTTGCCTTCAATACCCTTAAGTTAGGGTGATCTAAAGATTGTAGATTTTGTAGTGTCAATAAATTGACACTACAAAATCTTTCTTCTCTCTGCTCTCACTCTAGATTTACGACAATGCCAATAAAACATTCCTTGTGTTAGATCGGTTAATATTAACAAGAGCTAAAGGTTGTTTTGTACATTGCCCGCACCCGCAAAAAAGCTAGTTGGTATGTCAGACTTTTTTATTTTCATAATGATTTTTCAGAAAATAATTTTATTATGGAAAACAATTTTTTCTACTAATTTTAAAACCAAAAAAATCGTATAAAATTCAGTTAAGCCAAGAACTCAAAACAAATGCAAAAATTCTACAGATTGGGCTTTAGACCAACTTGAAACAGATCCATTATTTCATGAAAAAATCATTTTCAGCGATAAAGCTTAGTTTGGTTAAATTGATCCGTATATAGGCAAAATTGTTGCATTTTGAGTAGAGGAAACCTGCTGTTCTTAAAACTGCTTTAATTCCAAAAATATCAATTTGTTTTGATCTATGGTCTGGAGGTATAAGGACCGTACTATTTTGAAAACGAAAATGGAAATTTAGTTACTGTTAATGGAGAACACTGATTTTCTTCTGGCATGAATTGGATGATTTTGATTTAGACCATATATGGCTTCAACTAGATGGTGCCACACGCCGTATATCTCGTGGCACAATGAATTTATAGAGAGAAAAGTTCAATGACCGTGTAATCTCAAGAAATGCCGATGTTACCTGGCTACCAAGATCAAGTGATAGGACTTAATGGGGTCATGTAAAATCATTGGTTTACACCATTAAACCACAAACCCTCAACGACGTTATTTTTACAAAATCAACATTATTCTTTCCATTCGTGACATAAATGCCGATTTATGTGATAAAACGATCAAAAATTAGTATTCCAGAGTAGCATTTAAAAAAATCCAGAGGCGATCATTTATACGATTTTTTCATCAACAGTCATTTTATATTTGAAACTACAGTGGGACATATTTTCGCTTCTAAATTTCATCAACTTTGTGCATGCATGACAGATGGGAAATGCTTGCTATATAAATCTTGCCGGAAGATAATGCCGGCAATATACAAAATATAGAAGCCAAATAAAACATTAGTAAATAGCAAACATGTGTGCACATTATAATAAAAGCGTAGCCAGAGACGCGCATAGTCTGAGGCAAATTAACCATCAGCGGGACGACGTAATGAAACTCGTTGCGTTATATCGTAAAAGCTCGCGAATATCTAACGACAATGTCGTGTTCGTGACCACTATCGCAACGGTCACAGAATGCAGCTTTAAAGCATGAAGCCCATTTCTCATTATGGAATAAATATTTAAACATTATTTAATAGCGCGTGTGATGATAAGGCAGTAGCGCCGTTTCATAATCGTGACAATTATTTGGATAATTATTTCATAAAGTGGGGACATTTAGATATCATGTGGTTTATCAGAAGGCACATGGCATTTATATTCATTGTAGTATTAAATATTTTTTTATGGGTATGTAGTTTTAAATTAAACCTAAGAGAATAAATTAATCTTCTTCTTCCTCTTATTCTTTTTTACAGAGTCGTGACCTATGGAAACTTATTCCGTTTGCGTACTTTTCGGAGTACTCGCCAGCGTTTCCTATTTCAAGGCTTCCTTGGCTATACATTGGAGAGATGCACCACTTAGATCTTTAATTTGGCCTGTCCATCTTTTTGGAGGTCTGTTGCATGATCTAGAACCTCCCATCCATCACTGTACCATCAGTCTTTCTAGGATATTGACATTCCTAGAATTTTTCATGAATATGAGGTGTGGCTATAAAATAACGAAACTAACCCTACTACATGTGCCAAACGCGATGCCGGCGACCAACATATGTTTAGTGTAAAGCCTTCTCCTTCGAATGCAGTGCCTCTCGCTTCTGTAAACAAATCCATATAACCGTAGTCTTCGTTTGCATTGGAGTTGTTTTTTTGTTTCGCCAGAAAAATGTTAAGTTTAGAGTTTGTTAAGAGCAACGAATTGTTGTGAAATTTGACTTGAAACTTGGCAAAACCGCTACTGAAACTTATAATTTATTGAAAAAAGTGTATGGCAATTAATGTTTATCGTGTGCACGTTTTTTTGAGTAGCTTAAGTGTTTTCGAGATGGTCGAGAAGACGTTGAAGATGATCCAGATTCTTGAAGGTCAAACAATTATTCAACATTACTATCTCCACGTTCTTGCTGAACTTTGTGAAAGAATAAGGAAAAAAACGATCCAAATTATGGAAGGACAAATCATGGGTTCTCCACCAAGACAATGCGGCAGCTCATTCCGCATTGTTTGTTAAGAGGTTTCTAGCCGTGTTTCTAGTCAATGTTAGACCATCTGCCTTATTTGCCGGATCTTGCGCCGTGTTTCTTCTATCTGTTTCCTAAGGCGAAATCTGCATTACAACGAACAATATTTGTGTCCGTTAAAGCTGTGAAAGAAATAGCCGCACGCATTCTGAAGGAGCTGACAGAAGAAGACCTCCAGCCTTGTTTCAAACAATGGAAGATTCACGTGGAGCGTTGTAGGGATAGAGGAGGGGTGTATATTAAAGGTGATAATAAGTAAATATGTATGAAATCAAAATAAAATGTTTTACAGCGTCAGTCTCGTTTTTTACAGAACATATGTAGGATAAACAAACAGACGAGTATCGGCCAGAACAGATGAGCATAAAAACAACTTAAAAAACAAACAAACCACTTTCGCTCTGTTCCAGCACCATTTACAAACAGGACATAAAATCAATTTTGAAGGAGTCAAAAAAATAGCGAATATTGAAAACTACAAGGTCCGAACAATTAGAGAAGCCCTTGAAGAAAGGGGTGAGCTAAATACGCGAAACGACTTTCGCAACATTCCAAAAGTATGGAAATCATTTTTGAAAAAAGAAGAAACGCGGCAACGTTGGCAACAGAAAAATTAATAAACGGACGCCCGACAGCGTTGCCGAGCGCCGCAAATAGTCCCGAACTACCCCGATATAATCTGCGCAGTCGCCGGCCGGCTATAAAAGCTAGCACAATGACCCATGCACGTTAGTTGGGCTCTTCAGCCGAAGTGGATAATACTTGAAAATGCCAAATGAGTTTTTGGCGGAACGTCGTGACTCTTCACAGAATCAACGAATCCACACCCGGAATGATTTAGAAATATTATCTCCATCCGTGAAAATATTAGATGTAACATATATATTTATTATTCACGTATGGGCCCTGGTGGACCACGCGAAGTATAGTTAGAGGCATTTGTTGTTATTAGTATTTCTTTGCGTTCATACTGATTTCATTCTTTCACTATGAGCTTTTTTCCTTTCGTCAGACCAATTTGTTCCGGTCTTTCTAATTTTTTTTCTCTGGCCAACCTCCCCAACGTTAACCTTATGTTTGAAACAATTTATATTCTGAGTTTCACCGTGTGTAATATTTGCTGATTTTAAGTCGATTTAATTGTTTCTATTTTAACTCTACTCGTATTTTCATAAAATTCAAATATTTGTCTGGTTAGCCTATTCGCATTCATCCATTTTATGTGTTCAAAAACTTGAGTCTTCTTTTTCTCATATCGCTATGTATATATGTGTATTGTTCGATTTCTTGGTTTTCTCGAAGTCGGTATGTTGTGCTATTTATTTGTTTGGGGAGAAAGATTTTTCTTATTCATTGTTTCTTTTCAATCTCCTCGATGTCTTTCTTCCTATCCCAAATGAGCATTTCTGCGCCATATAGACATTCTGGCTTAGTAATTGTGTTGTCTCAGTTTTGTATTTTTAGATATACATTATTTGTTGTATATATATATATATATATATATATATATATATATATATATATATATATATATATATTATATATATATATATATATATATATATATATATATATATATATATATATATATATATATATATATATATATATATATATATATATATATATATATATACATATGTAGGAGCAGATATAAAAATAATTATTCTACGTTACCTTGCAGAATATTCCAACATGTTATTTACCTGCAACAAAAAAAATATTATTATGATTACGAAATATAACTGAGGTAACATATCATTATGTTAAGTTTGTTAGTTATTCTCATAAACGTGATATAATTTTATAGTTTTACATGATTAGATCATGTAAATAGTATAGTATTTCATTGGAATCAAATCCACTAAAAAATTTGTTTACAAATATTATCTTTATCATTAAAACAACTGATGGTTTCAAGATTAAATAGATCTATATATTTTTACTTCTAGTTCGTACTTGGGTTATTGAGATAATATCTCATGGTGAAAAAAAAACTGCTATTGCGTAGTATACAATTACTTTTCAAATCAGCAGATCAGCTTGTCTATATATGTATTAGATAACCTGAACGGAATATTTAAAGTATACTTATTGGATAGCTGGAAATATGTAATTTTTTTATATACTTTTTTTTACATATACTAGAATTTTTACGTTATAAGAATTTTTAATGGATATTGCATTTTCGAGAATCGTTGGAGATGATGGAGATGATCTAAAAAATAGAAATAAAAAAGGCAGTTATAATAAATAGAATCCCCATGCAATGTGGGATATACATAGCAGGAAGAAAGGGAAAGATAAGATTCGAGAGAGAAATCGGTAAAGTCTGAAAATGACAACGTTGAGTGTGATGACAGAACAGGCGAAGAAAAAAGAAGTGAGAACATTTTGGAGAGAAGTTACATATTAGAGTTAAGTAAAAGCAGTTTAATTTGCACACACTAACGCACAAGAAAATGTAAACGCCAGTACGGAAAGCTAGAAATATAGTCTTGCAAACTCAAGATAAAAAGCAATGTTAAAAATAGCTCATATGATAAGTGGAACAAAGTTAAATTGTACTAAAATAGTTAAGTAAACAGAGCACTATTTGTAAATATAGATTAAAATTAATATATAGAACTTGTGGTTCTTAATGGATAACCAAGATCATTTTGGTAAATCAATGAGGGTGTTAAATACGACTTAACGCACTTGTATGATATTTTTCACTCAAGGAGTGAAGGAGGTTCAAGGAGTTGTTCTAGTAAAAATTCTAGTTCTAGTTCTAGTTAAAAATAAATAAAATATTGTTTTTTTCATCGAAAATCGATTTATTTTTTAACGTAGTCTCCGTTTAGCTCAATGCACTTCACCCAAAGATTCAAGACTTCCCAAAAGTACAACTTGTCGAACTCTGTAAAAATAGTGTTCTGCTTGGGCGATGCTCTCTATATTTGGTGTGAATTTCTTTCCAACCCGCCATTTCTGCAAAAGGATGTGGTCGAAATGTTGGATGTATTTTATTTTATCTCTTAAAAGTTACGATTTATTAAAGTAGCACTATGAAGTAAAATGCTTCAAGCAATATAATTAAACATATTATATACTGCAAGATATCATTTGCATGATTCGCAATCTTGAGCGATTTAAACTAAGTAGATCATTAGAAAATAATAATTACAGCCCTTCAGTAAAACAACTGAAGCGAAAGTTTATATTAAATGAGATACTTTTGTGAAATTAAATAATTTAATTATTTGCAATACAGAGGTACCCATCTAATAATAGAAAAAAATATTTTATTGTTGGTTCTTGATACTTCTATAAATAGTTCATTGACACAAAGGAAACACAGTTTTTTTGGTTCAAAATTAGCTTTATTCATCAACGTAATCTCCATCAAGAGCAACGCAATTATTCCAGCGCCGCTCTAACATTTCAATACCACTTTTGTAGAATGATTTATCTTTTGCCTCAAAATAGGCCTCAGTTTCAGCGATAACCTCTTCATTCGTGCGAAATTTCTTACCGGCGAGCATTTTTTTCAGGTCTGCGAACAGCCAGTAGTCGTTGGGAGCCAAATCTGGAGAATACGGTGGATGTGGGAGCAATTCGAAGTTCAATTCATGTAGTTTTGCCATTGTTTTGATTGACTTGTGACACGGTGCGTTGTCTTGATGAAACAAAAAATGTTTCTTTGCCATATGCGGTTGTTTCTTTGCAATTTCGGCCTTCAAACGCTCCAATAACGCTATATAATATTCACTGTTAATGGTATTTCCTTTCTCAAGATAGTCGATGAATATTACACCACGCACATCCCAAAATACCGAGGCCATAACCTTTCCAGCCGATTGTTGTGCTTTCGGGCGCTTTGGACGAGGTTCACCATTTGCTGTCCACTCAGATGACGATCGTTTTGATTCCGGAGTGAAGTGATGGATCCATGTTTCATCCATTGTCACATATCGACGCAAAAATTCCGGTTTGTTACGTTTAAACAAGGCCAAACACTGCTCAGAATCATCAACACGTTCTCGTTTTTGGTCAACAGTGAGCAAACGCGGCACCCACTTTGAACAGAGCTTTCTCATAGTCAAATGTTTATGCAATATAAAGGCAACACGTTCTTTTGATAACTTTACGATGTCAGCTAACTCACGCAACTTCACTTTTCGATTATTCAAAACGATTTTGTGGATTATTTTTGTTTTCTGGTGTTACCGCCTCATTTGGACGTCCACTGCGTTCTGCATCATCGGTGTTTCTACGACCACGTTTGAAGTCAGCAAACCAACGTTTTATTGTTGTTTCTGATGGAGCGGAGTCCCCATAACACTTTTCAAGCCACTGCTTCGATGGAACGGTATTTTTTCCCATCAAGAAGCAGTGTAAAATTAAAACACGAAATTGTTTTTGATCCATTGTTTTGAAAATAACAAAAGTACCGCCACTCTTAGCACAATAACTCACAAACTAATGAATATAATATCATGAAATTTTAACAGCTGTCTTTTGAAGGTTAGTATTAACTGAAAAAAAGGTGACTGCAATAAAACTAGCGCCATCTATGTGTTAGGCCCGGGACTTTTCAGCCCATGTGTTATATGCCTCTTGTACTTAGGTTTTAAATATTCTTCTGTATTTAAAAGCGTTATTACGCTTTCGTGCATAATTAGTTTCATTTTCATACTATTTGTTGATGTGTATTGCGATCAATAACACCATATTAAAATATAGTTATACATTATGTCAAATAAATATCGGGAATTGTTTATTTAAAAAGCTCGCTTAAAAGGTGTGAAACATTTTTTTTTATGTAAGTTGGTCAAAGTAGTCGTCGGTAGTTTTTGCTGTAAGTTGGCCAGTTTGTCAATATTTGTTTTTTAGATTAGTCGAACTGAAGTGTGCTGCGCGATGTTTTTAAAAGAGTCGTGCTGAATCGTTGAATATTTTATAGAAGGCCTTAAATGTGAGTGAACAAGATTATTTGAAAGGTTCAAAGTTTTAAAAGAATGCCGAGATGTAGTTGAAGACTTACTTCTGGCGAAATCATCAATACCGTGGAGGAAATGGGAATGGAAAATCGCCATTCAAGTTTGAAATAGACGATTGACGATCTGGATATATATTTCCAATCCGTTCTTATCCGAATTGTCTTCAAAAAGAGGACTGTAGACAGAACCGTTGCTGAAAACTTGCTTAAATGAACCAATTCTGTCTCCATATATGATGTGTATCTACATATTTAAATGCATCATGGTGGGCGATGAGACGTGGGAAAATTAATTTGACATGCATCGGAATTGTGCTGCGATAATGAACCAAAATCATGTTGATTATTTTCTTTGATTAACATGGTGCTGTTTACTGAAAATTCCTTCTGCAGAAGCCAACACGCAACAAATAATATTATCATAGTGTTATGAGACACTTGAGAAAGAACTCTGGCCGAAAAAGCCAGAATTGCTGAAAAATAGTTATTAGAATTGTACCATGAGAACGCACCGTCTTACAGATAGATTCTATTAGAATTCAAGTACCGTATTCGCCAGATAAGGTCTCGTGCGACTAATTTTGTTCCTCAAAATTAGCTTTTTTTAGAAAAAGAACACCTTTTTCGTGTTTTGACACTATTTGGAATACCTAAGCAATGAATTGTACTTTTATTTCAGGCTTTTACGAATATACTCATCTTTCGTCATCGTTGCCGTCAAATTTGCTTGCTTCTTAATCGATTGGTTGTAGAGTTTGAACATGTCTTTGTACCAGTTGAAGAAAACTTTCCCTAAATCGATCATTTTTCTTACAGCGTCGTTGTTTCTTGCAACAATAAATTATATTAGATACCAAGTGTGGCGGTTAATAATTCTTCTTTTTTTTTAGAAATGGCGCTAGAAACAAGGGTTGGTTCACAGTCTAATCTCTTAAATAATTTTGATGTTTCGACAGTACCTTTCAAACAAAGAACGCCAAGGTCAACCGAAAAAAATTGAAGATGCCAAACTGAGAGCATTGTTGGAAAAAAACGACATGTAAACTCAACAACAAATGGCAGAGAGGTTAAATGTTGATGGTCGGACCATTTGTGATCGTCTGCATACCATTGAAAAGATCCAAAAGGCAGGAAAATGGATACAGCATCAGCTGAACGACAGACAGATGGAAAAGCGAAAAACGGGGTGCTAAGTTTTGCTTTCCCCGCATTAAAGAAATACTTTTTTTGCATCGAATCGTAAGTGGCGATGAAAAATAGATATACTTCGAGAACTCAAAATGCAGAAAATCACGGGTTGAGTCAGGAGAACGATCAACATCGACCGCAAGACCAAATCGCTTTGTAAAGATGACAATGCTGAGCATAGGGTGGGATCAGAAGGGGGTCGTGTACCATGAGCTTCTAAAACCAGGTAAAACAGTTAATACTATTCGCTGTCGTCAACACATAATCAATTTGAACCATGCATTGATCGAAAAACGACCAGAATGGACTACAAGACAGAGAAAAGGAATTTTGCTTACCTAACCAATTCTGCACATGGCTGGGAACTCTCATTTGAGGCTTTTGTTGATGTGCCAATGTTATTGATAAGAAAGAATACAAATTTTAAGACAGAAAATATTATGACTGGATTATTACAATATGATTTTCAGTTGAAACTCTGAAATATTTATATTACAACTGAACTTTTCAGAATTATGCTTCTTAAAACGACTAGCAACGATAACGTTATTTAATTTGTGATTATTCTCATACATGTAAAAAGATATTTCGCTGTTTAATAACAATAAAAGCTTTAATTACATGGCTAAACGTTGAGGCAGATCCTTTTCTTTAAATTGTTATTTCTTCACGGAGCGCATTCATTTCTTCGCAGGTGCCATTTTCTCTTCATTCACGTAACAGATACTCTTGTGTCCCATTAACACGAAATACAGAGTATAAGGTGTCAATAAAACATGCTCCAATTCCCATCAGACGACTTACTTCTGAAGTTTCATACAGAGGTCTATATCCGGTGTAACGTTCCCGTAAAATTAGGTTGGAAATCTGATACCAAAAGGAAAATGTACAAGTGCTGTCGTACACGCAACCATAACGACTATCGGTGTTTTAGTGTTCTGGTATTTATATTAACTTTGTAGAAGCTAAATCTACAGGAAATAATTTTATTAATAGTAGCGCTTTGTATTTAAATACATGTGTTTTAAAATAGAAATATTAAAAGTTTAGGTGGTCTAATTTTAGTTGTAATGATAATATTTACGCTGGTGAAGAAAATTCAAACTTTTTTTGTCACATAAAAACGTCTGATTAATTTTAATAGTACTATGGCCACCTAATAAGAATATTTTAATAAAAAAATATTTACACGTCAGGTTTCTTTGTGACATTGAATCATATATTTTTATAAGAAATGTACGAAAATACACTGACTTATAAAATTATCCACTTATACACAATATTTATGACTTTCGCAAGTACTTTGGCAAGCAAGCCTGCAAGCTTTTGGTAGGTCCCTTTTTGATCCCCAGCAATAATCGGCCAACATCCCAAGACTCCATATCCCTTGATATCGCATCTTTATAAGGAAAATATCCTGATGGAATTTTCCGCCGCGTTCATCTCTCACAGTACCCAGGTTTTTAGTGAAAACATCCAAATGTGAGCCCAGGATATGTAACTTCAAGGATATATTGCACTCCAAAGCTTTGTATAAGATCAAAAGTTCATATAATTTGTTTGCACAAAAATAGGAAATTTTTCTACTGGGAGAAAATAGAATCCAGCTGTTTAATCTAGGTCATAAAAGCTCAGCCTATTTTTTAGATAAATGTAAATCATGCACCAAATCGTTTAGGTCATTTTGTGTGAATAAGTGTGGTTTTTTTGAAGTACTTGGTTCATAAGTTGGGTCAGGCTCTGTCTCTAATTTATCGTCTTGACTAGCTGCAGCTTTTTGAGTTTCTAATGGATTTGGAGATATTGGCATAGGCAGTTCGGCACTATGTGGGATTGTTTTTTTTTGCATATGACAAGTCTGGGTACTTTATGATGTGTTTGGTCTTAGTTGTGATACCCTGTATAGCAGCACATACGTGATCTGTTGGTTTAGTACAATTATTGGCACGGTAAAGGGCATATGTCTAGACCCCTTAGCTCAACCTAGCAGAAGTTTCACGCATATTACACTGCAGATGTAATGTGGAATCCATATAACCAAAGTAACCCAAATCATGTTTGGTTACTAATGGTGTGAAATGTCGACGCTGAGAGATAAAAGTTAATGCTCTACATACATAATAAAAACTATCCGGGTAATTTAAACACTTTCGTGATATATTTACAGCCTTAACGAAAATCAATAAATTTAAATTTGTTGACTATGATAGCTATCTAACTTCAGAAATGACGTTATTCAAATATAAACTGAAGTGAAAATGAATATGTAGCTATTACAAAAAGCTGACGGTGACTGGAAAAAAATAACATTGTTTTTGCAATGAGAGTAGATGAGTACAATCAAACATCATTACAAAATTGAACCGTTGCAGGTAGAGGTTAGAGGTATTGCCGCTGCGTGGATGAATCTCTATTTTACTTCCACATATTTTCGCCCACTGTTAATTATTACTTTTTTCTGTGTTTGACGATATATGAATAATGCTTGATTTTATATTTTTTTATTGAACATATATTTCAAAATTTTGTGTAAGTTATGTGCATGCGTATTATAAAATGAATTAAGAATTAGGACCGAAGTTAATGATACAGTATTACAGTTTTCATTGCGCCTTATTTTAAAGTTCTAGCACTGTTATTAAAGCCGAGCCAATTTTCAACGAACCAATTAAGTATTAAGAAAGTGTGCTTGGTTGGAATAGATTAATTTTTCTTCAAAATTCGGTCCCTAGCATGCATTCCACCAGATGAAGCTGTGGATGTTATTTGAACGACATTATATTCAAAACATAATGGCATTATCTGTTCTTCAAGAAAAAATAAGAATTATTTGATTATTACTTGTAATCATCATTGCATCCTATTAAAAAGTCTGATACTTTTACTAGATATCCCTTTACTTTATGTGGTATTGTTCTTTTTTGAACTAATCACTCAAAGGAAAGTGTTTTGCAATAATGTTTTATAAATATTTATATTTTTATATTATGAATATTAAAGCCATGTGGCATGTAATAAAAATAAACTATATATACAATATAGGGTAAATATGGTAGGAGTGGAAATAATATGGAATCTAACGTTTTTACCTTTTTAGCAATTTTAGCATATGTAGAAAATTAAAATACACAATACCTTTCAAATTAATAAAAATAAGCCATATTTATTTCTCTACATCTTAAAAGAAGTTGTATTTTTCAATTCAAATATGATGAACTCAGGAAATTTAATAAATCAATTTTTTTTCTATTTATTTGGCATCATCGCCATTCGTTTTTTAATCAGTGGCAACAGCAAATTGCCTAAGAACTTTTCAAATAGCAACAACTAGATTGTTATTAGCACGGTATTCAACGCTTGACTACCCATACAGAATTTCTTTTGAAGACTCTCTCCTTTAGACAAGAAACATGTTATATATATTTCACTTGTATCTCATATATCATGTTTGTTATATAGGCTAGTTTATAATGTTTACAGTCAATTAGCGACACAGACATAAGACTTAATATATTACACTATTCATTGCAAACATCTTTAAAAAACTTGATCATAGATTAATTATATATGTTTGGATATTAGTAGTAGACAAGAATTTGTAGTAAACAAACAAAATAATTAAAATAGAAATTAATGTAAAAAGTCTTGAAATTACTATTGTTACTATTGATTTAGAAATAATTGAAACTGAATCAGATAAAATAATTTGATTACTGTTATTGAAACATTAATATTTAACTGGACCATACACTCAGTTAAACATTCAGAAAAACATTCAATTTGGATGAGATTAATGGTTTTTCTTTCTATTTTTATGATCTCAGGATAAAAGAAAAAATATCCAGATGACAAACGGGAGAAGGAAGTGTGATAGTTTGGTCGAGCACTGGCTATAAAAAAGGGTAACTTATTGTTTCTTTCTTGTCAGTTAACTCTCAACAATATAAAAATCTATTAGAACAACAATAAGTGAAGGTTTGCCACTGCTTCAACAAGATGACGCCTTCATATATTCGGAAAAAATTATTACGGATTGGTTTGAGCAAAATAATATATTAAAACTGGATTGACCTGCTGTCTCTCAAAATTTTGTTTATCATTGAAAATGTCTGGATGATGATTTCAAAACGAGTTTGTAATAAATCAAGGCAATTTACAAGTATGGAAGAGTTGAAAAATGTCAGATTTTATGGGAAGAAATTCACTAACAAATAATAAAATAGTTGTATGATTTATTACCAAAGAACATTTTTGATTTAATACAAAATTGTGGAAATACCATAAGATATTTAAATGTTGTTTGTTTATGTTTTCCTTTTCTTAATTTTTCTCTTATTAAACTAAGGGCATGTCTAACATTTTAACGCATCTAAAAATCATTAAAAAACCTAAAATATTACACTTTTTTCTTGAGAAACGAGAATGAGTAAAATAATTGCGTCAACTTAAGATGAGTATACAAATAACGGACTCTTTATTTATGGTAACTTTGTATTTGACATTTTTCTTGTTTTAGATAAGAAATTATGGTATATATTAAAATGTGTTCGAATAGTTCAGTATATTAATCTAGTCATTATGAAATAAAATTTCATTGTTTCTATTATATAAGAGAATAATTAAAACTTAACCTCGTTGATCTTAAAAATTTTAATTTTGCAAATATAATATGTGATTTTTTAGAGCCTAGTTTCCTAATTAATATGTAATCTAATAATCTTATTCATAACCTTTCAACGTTCGTTGTCTGACTGCCTGTTGATGTCTTTAAAATATAGACAAATCACGTTAGTTAAATTACTTTAATTATAGGTATATGAATTAATAATTATTGATAATAGCCCATTTACTTATTTTTGATGAAAAAGAAAAAAATCACATTAAGGCCGTAGATTTTTAATTATATTGCAGCCATAAAAAATGTATTTAATGCATAATATCTTTGTTAAGACAAATTTAGAAAAAAACAAAATTAATGTTTTATATTTTCTAATATTTTTATGGGTTTTCTTGACCTTAAACATACATTATATAAATGTTGAAAAAACTATCATTGTCTGTATATGCCATACTTATGGAAATTTATGTTTGCTGCTATTATTCATACTGTTTAGATTATACTCTATTAGCCTAGAATTAATATAATTTCTTAAGCTTCGGGCCAGCAAATTTTGGTCACTATGTTCGTGAGAAATTCACACATCTTATTGGAAGAAGTATCCATTTTGCTCCAGATGGTTAAAAATGGTCGATTAACCAATATCTAACTGATCTGCTATCTGACGGACCGTGGTACGTGGACCTTCGGCTCCATGGCCTTTTCGAATGTGATATTCTTCCATAAATAGTTTGACTAGTTAAATAAAAACTAAACCTAGACACTACAACTAACTAAACTAAAATACTGTGTATATATATATATATATATATATATATATATATATATATATATATATATATATATATATATATATATATATATATTATTATTATTATTCACGTATGGTCCCGGGTGGACCACGCGAAGTACAATTAGAGGCGTTTGTTGTTGTTAGCCTTCCTTTGCGCCCATACTAATTTCATTCTTTCGCTATGAGCTTTTTTTCTTTCGTCAGACCAAGTTGTTCCAGTCTTCCTACATTTTTCTCTCTGGCCAACCTTCCAAACGTCAACCTTGTGTCTGAAACAGCCTCTATCCTGAATTTCACTTTGTGTAATATTTGCTGATCTTAGGTCCTCTTTAATTGCAGCAATCCATTTAATTATTTCTACTTTAGCTCTACTCTTATTTTCATAAAATTCGACTATTTGTCTAGTTAGCCTATTTGGATTCATCCGTTTTATGTGTCCGTAAAACTTAAGTCTTCTTTTTCTCATATCGCTATGTATATCTGTGTATTGTTTGATTTCTTGGTTTTCTCGAAGTCGATATGTTGTTGTATTTATTTGTTTATTTATTTATTTATTTATTTATTGGCCTAGGATTTTTCTTATGATTTTTCTTTCCTTCTTTTCAATGTCCTCGATGTCTCTCTTTCTATTCAAAATGAGCGTTTCTGTCCCATATAGACATTCTGGCTTAATAACTGTGTTGTAATGTCTCAGTTTTGTGTTTTTAGATAGGCATTTTTTGTTGTAAATATTTTGTGTAAGTCTCAATGCCGTTTCCATTTTTTGACATCTACCCTTATTGGCCGCTTTTTCCAACCCATTTTCCATGATTATTTCACCCAAATATTTGAATTGAGAGACTCGTCTGATGTTACCATATTTTGTTTTTAGAAATGGTGTTCTTAGTCTGTTGCAGGTCATGTATTGTGTCTTTTCAAGGGAAATTTGGAGTCCTACCTTTTCTGCTGTTTCTTTTAGAATTTCAATCTGTTTCTGTGCCGTTAATACATCTTGAGCCAAAATTGCTAGATCATCAGCAAACGCCAGACAATCAATTTTGATGTTGGTTCTCCCCAGTTTAATGGGCTGGTCAATATTCAGGGCCGACTTTTTTTCACGCCACTCCTGTATTACTTTTTCTAGAACACAGTTAAATAAGAGTGGTGAGTGTCCATCCCCTTGTCTCACTC
This sequence comes from Cosmopolites sordidus, assembly GCA_031761425.1. Classification (NCBI taxonomy): domain Eukaryota; kingdom Metazoa; phylum Arthropoda; class Insecta; order Coleoptera; family Curculionidae; genus Cosmopolites; species Cosmopolites sordidus. The sequence continues at coordinate 75,733 of JARFXV010000432.1, read as the reverse complement.
CAGTTCTAATTTCGAAGGGCTCTGAGATGTCACCCATGAATTTAACTTTTGACGTTGTGTTAGTTAATGTTGCTTTAATAATTGCCAGCGTTTGCAGATCTAGTCCTTGTTCTTTCAAGATTCGGAATAAAGATTCGCGGTCTATAGAATCATATGCTTTTTTGAAATCCACAAATATACAGACGAGATTTTTATTGTACAGTTTTTGATGTCTTAGTATCAACTTTAGATTCAGGGCAGGATCAGCCCGGTCGAAAACCTGCTTGATATTCACCAATTTTAGGTTCCAACTGTCCTTGTGCTCTGTCTAGTAGACATTGAGATAGAATCTTATAAGAAACTGGGAGAAGACATATCCCTCTATAGTTGTTTACATCCGTTCTATCTCCTTTCTTGTGTAGTGGATGGATTAAAGCATCTTTCCAATCTTCCGGAATCCGTTCGGTTCGCCAAACTTCTTGTAGAATTTTGGTTATTTCTTTGATTGTACCTGGACCAGCGGATTTCAAAAGTTCTGCAGTGATTCCATCTTCACCAGAAGCTTTGTTATTTTTAAGCCGCTTGATTTGCCTAATTATTTCATCTTCATTCGGTGGTAATGAATCTGGGTTTGTTTGTTTAGGGTTTAGTGTTGGTAATTTGTTTAAAGGCTCACGACAGTTTAGTATTTGTTCAAAATATTTGGCAAGTTCTTTGCAATTGTCTTGGTTATTTAGAACTAATTGTCCGTTTTCCTTTTGGAAGCAAAGACTTTGGGGTTGATAGCCTGCTAATTTAGTTTTAAATGTTTTGTAAAAGTTTCGGGTGTTATTTTTTTGGAAATCTTTTTCTATTTCATTAATATATATATATATATATATATATATATATATATATATATATATATATATATATATATATATATATATATATATATATATATATATATATATATTATATACATATATATGTTACATCTAATATTTTCACGTATGGTAGATAATGTTTCGCCAAAATCGCATTTGGTATTTTCAAGTGTTGTCCGGTTCGACTGACGTGCGGAAAGACTTCCCGCTTTCAACTGACGTGCACGGACGTTGTGTTCAGTTTTATAGCCGGCCAGCCACAAAAGAGACTGCGCAGATTATATCGGGGTAGTTCGGGTGCACTTGCGGCACTCGGCAACGCTGTCGGGCGTCCGTTTATTGATTTTTCTACCTCGCGGCCACGTTGCCACGTTTTTTCTTTTTTCAGTAGGGATTTCCATACTTTTGGAATGTTGCGAGCGTCGTTTCGCGGATTCAGCTCACCTCTTTCTTCTATTTCAAAAGCTTCTCTGATTGTTCGGACCTTGTAGTTTTCAATATTGGGTATTTCTTTGGCTCCTTCAAAACTGATTTTATGTCCTGTATGTAAATGGTTCTGGAACAGAGAGGAAGTGGCTTGTTTGTTTTTTAAGTCGTTTTTGTGTTCTTGTATTCTGGCCGATATTCGTCTGTTTGTTTGTCCTATGTATGTTCTGTTGCAGTCGGAACAAGATATACTATACACCCCCTGATTTTGAGGTCTAACTTTTTCTTTGGGGTTTTTTAGGATGTTTGCAACAGTTTTGTGTGGCTTATGTTTCCTTAGTAGTCTGCCTATCCTATCTGTGATTTCTTTTACGTATGGTAGCAGGACCTTTAGTGTATTTGGTTCATGGTCCTCTATTGTTCTTCGTGTTTGGGTTTCTTGACGGCGAATGGCCTTCCTGATACAATTTCCTGAATATCCATTTTGTCTAAGGGCTATGGAAATTTTTGCTAGTTCTTCGCTTCGTGTATCTGGTAGTGTCAGTCGGAAGGATCTGGAAATCAAGGTGTTCGCTACTCCTTGGATGTGATAAGGATGGTGATTAGATTTAGCGTTGAGGTTTGGATCGGTGTAAGTTGGTTTCCTATACACTGTGTATTCGAGTATTCCAGAAAGTTTTCTTGTGATAAGGAGATCTAAAAACGGCAGTTTTCTATCCTGTTCGACTTCCAGAGTGAATTGTATTCTGGGGAGGATTTCGTTTAACTGAGTTAGGAAGTTGTTTAGAAGTTCGTTTCCGTAAGGCCATATTATAAAGATATCATCTACGTAGTATTTCCAAAGTTTAGGTTTTAAAGGAGCGTTGGCCAATGCCTTTGTTTCGAAGTTGGTCATGAACAGGTTGGCTATAACGGGTGATAAAGATGATCCCACTGGAGCATCGTCGGTCTGTCTGTAGATGTGCTGGTTGAAGGAAAAATATGTATTCTTCAAGCAGTGTTCGGAGAGTTCCCCCACAAATGGTGGAAAGTCTTCGTTCATTGAAATTAGGTCCAGGCCCTCGTCTATGGGGATACTTCGATACAGTGAGACAATGTCCAGGCTTGCCAGTATGTCTGTATCCTCTAGTTGGAAATTTTTAATCATCCTTATCAAATGTTCTGAGTTTTGAACATATAACTCGGCAAGTTTGACGCTTGGTTGCATGATACTTGCTAGATGTTCTTCCAAATTCTGTGTTGGAGAACCGAAGGCACTTACTATGGGCCTTAATGGGATTTCTGGTTTATGTATTTTGGGTAGACCGTAAAGTTTAGGACATCTGCTTGATTTTTCCCTTCGAATTATTCTTCGTTCAATATCCGGTTCTAGTTTCCATGCTTTGATTTTGCTTTTTGTCTTTTTTTCTAGATAGGTTGTTGGATCTCTGTTCAGTGGTTTATATGTCGTTTCCAGTAAAATATTCGTCATCTTTGCCATATACTCCTCGGTGTTCATTATGACTGTTGCGTTTCCTTTGTCTGCCGGTAATATCGTAATATCCTCGTTTCTTTTTAAACTTTCAAGCGCTCTGATTTCAGTTTTATTAACATTTGGTTTTGGTATTTTATTGGATCGTAGTATTCGCGCTACATCTTGTCTGATTATTTCCGCTTGTTAATCTGGTTTGTCGTCTAGGGTTGATTCAACATTCGAAATTATTTCTTTTATAGGTATATGTTTTGGAGCAATGGCAAAGTTGAAGCCTTTGCTTAGTATAGATTCTTCACCTGTGGATAAGTGGTGGTTAGATACATTTATAACTAATTTGTTATTGTCTTGGATTTCTTTTGGACGTTCAGAATCTATTTGTTTTAAATTAACAAACTTCCTTTTTTGTATTTCCGTTTTAAGATTGTAATCCGATTCGCTGCGCCAAAAATATACTTTGTCTATTTCATTCCACAAAATAGGATGGATCTTGTTGCTTAGCATCGACTGTAATGGAAATGGAGGAAAGTCTTCGTTCATTGAAATTAGGTCCAGGGCCTCGTCTATGGGGATACTTGGATACAGTGAGACAATGTCCAGGCTTGCCAGTATGTCTGTATCTTGTTGCTTAGCATCGACTGTAATAGATCGAATTTCTTTTCCGTTCTGTCCAAATGCCTTTTTCTCTCTCGGATTTGTTCTCGAAGAAGAGCGCGGCTTGCATTTCTTAAGATAGCATTGGTTTTTCTTGTATGATTGGCGACTTTTGTGCATGTCGGTCGGTTGGTGTATATATATATATATATATATATATATATATATATATATATATATATATATATATATATATATATACGTGTGAATTATAATAACAGAAATTTTTCAAGTATATATTATATATCAATTTACTAGTATTCCTTGAGAAACACTTTAAAATATTTTTCTGTTAGCAAAAGTTTTTTTCCTTATTTGGGGTCTGTATTCTACATGTACGATTTTTTCTCCATTTTCTGCCCTTTACTTCAATTTCTACCATTTTGCTAATGTCCTTTCGGGGGCTATATGGGCGTCATCTTTTCAAGTTTATCTTCCCATTTTCCTCGCTTACAAAACTTGATTTGCCAGTCATTCATTCTATACCAATTATTTCATTCATTTCCAGTACATGTTGCATCTACTGCAGCTTTGCATGCTCGATATTCACAGAATGATTTTTTAAGCAGACATAAAGTTCTGCTGCTCTGCCCTTTAGAAATTTCCATACGTCTTTCTATTTAATGCTGTCGAAAACCTTCCACTTTATTTACTTTCTCTTATTCATAATTGAGATTTGGTCACTCTTTTTTTCCAAAACTACGTCCTTCTCAACTCTACTATCTAATGTTATCAAAAAAAGACGCTAAGCGCGAATTTATTTTTTCCTGTTATCTAATCACGTTTCTTTTAAAAGTTATAAATAATTAAAAATTTAATAATAATTAAAAAGTTATCAAAATTAAAAAATTAATTTAAAAAAAAGGTTAAATTTTATTGGTTTTCAAAATGCATACTATGCCAATTTCAGTGAAACTTGTAAGGAGTGGGATGCAACAGCAATGCTTGCAATTAAATATTTTTTATTTAAATCTGTGAAATAGGAAGATCTATTAGGATACATTAAAATAACATTCATGAATATAATCTTCCCCCTACAACTCTTATTGTTATTACGGTACTAATTACCATAAACAAAATTTTACAATACAATCTAATACAAGCTAGCATCTGGTAGATTCCGTAATATAGTATATCTGCGAACTATTAGGGCCAGCTTTAAAAAAGTGCAAACGTTAAAGATATTTGTTTTCTATTTGCAGCTTCCGGATCTATTATCTTTTAATATATATTTGAACGTATTTATTATCGCTTTCTAGAAATCGGGTTTCTTGTGAACGCAATACCCGTTCTAGTAGAATTTCCCAAGGATGATGATGGGATTTAGCATTCGTCATTATCCTTCTCAAATCCAAGCAGTAATCTTGATTTGCAGATCCTTTTGATTAACATTACCAAATACACGAAGCGAAGAGCTACCAAAAATTTCCACAGAGCTTTGACAAAATGGATATTCAGAAAATTGTATCAGGACGGCCATTTACCGTTAGGAAACCCAAACACGAAGAACAATGGAGAACAATAGAACAATATGAATCAAATACACTAAAGGTTCTGCTACCATACGTAAAAGGAATCACAGATAGGATAGGCAGACTACTAAGGTAACATAAGATTAGAACAACCTACAAGCCGCACAAAACTGTCGCAAACATACTAAAAATACTAAAAACCCCAAGGACAAAGTTAGACTGGAAAATCATGGGGCGTATAGTATATCTTGTTCCGATTGCAATAGAACTTACATAAGACAAACAAACAGACGAATATCGACCAGAATACAAAAACATAAAAACAACTTAAAGAACAAACAAACCACTTTCAGTCTGTTCCAGCACCATCTACAAACAGGACATAAAATCAACTTTGAAGGAGCCAAAGAAATAGCGAATATTGAAAAGTACAAGGTCCGAATAATCAGAGAAGCTCTTGAAATAGAAGAAAGGGGTGAGCTAAATGCTCGAAACGACGCTCGCAACATTCCAAAAGTATAGAAAACCCTTCTGAAAAAAGATGAAACGCGGTAACGCGGCGGCAAGGTAAAAAAATCAATAAACGGACGTCCGACAGCGTTGCCGAGCGCCGCAAATAGTGCCGAACTACTCCGATATAATCTGCGCAGTCGCCGGCCGGCTATAAAAGCGAGCACAACAACCCGTGCACGTCAGTTGGTCTCTCTCTCTCCCTCTCCCTCTCCCTCTCCCTCTCCCTCTCCCTCTCCCTCTCCCTCTCCCTCTCCCTCTCCCTCTCCCTCTCCCTCTCCCTCTCCCTCTCCCTCTCCCTCTCCCTCTCCCTCTCCCTCTCCCTCTCCCTCTCCCTCTCCCTCCCCCTCTCCCTCTCCCTCTCCCTCTCCCTCTCCCTCTCCCTCTCCCTCTCCCTCTCCCTCTCCCTCTCCCTCTCCCTCGCCCTCTCCCTCTCCCTCTCCCTCTCCCTCTCCCTCTCCCTCTCCCTCTCCCTCTCCCTCTCCCTCCCCCTCTCCCTCCCCCTCCCCCTCTCCCTCTCCCTCTCCCTCTCCCTCTCCCTCTCCCTCTCCCTCTCCCTCTCCCTCTCCCTCTCCCTCTCCCTCCCCTCTCCTCTCCCCCTCTCCCTCCCCCTCCCCCTCCCCCCTCCCCTCCCCCTCCCCTTACTTTTTCTAGGAGGTACTTTTTCTAGGATCTGTAGCCATAGTTGCTCTAGAAATGTCGGCATTGAGAGACTCTGAACGACCTGATCTTCCCTTATCTTCAATATGCCTGTCTCCCTAGCGGAACTTTTTTTTAACTAGAATTGAGCAGTGCGGATTGATACGGCACCTTTCTCCTCTAATTCGCATATCGAATTAGGATGAAGGAGCAAATTTTAGATAATTCAACTCATTTTAAAAACAAATAGCTTTGAAATATGCCGAAAGTTTTAAAACGTATTCGGTAATGATACTTAGTATTGATGCCAAACTTGCCAACTTCCATAGCGTAATCATTGCACTATACAAGTGAAACATGAAGGCCTATCCTTCTTAAAAATCAGCGGTGTCGTAAACGTTGCGGCTTTAATCAATTTTGATTTGATTATAACGTCGATACCGACTTTCGCTTTGAATGGAAGTGTTGCTAAATTAACATTGCTTTTGATAACTGGCACATTACGATAATATTATATTCTTTGAATATTTCTAAAGAAAGCAAATTCGAATTTAAAATCGTTTTATATTGTATAGTGCTGTCTGAAGAAACTAAACACTTTAGGATAAACAGACTTGGGTGTAAACGACAAAACTTTTGTAAATTTAATCAACAATTCTTCGTATTATTTAAAAAAAATCTTTCCCTACCGAAGGGTCAAAAAATGAAGAATTTAGTATATTTATATACAAAAAATATACTAATTATATACTAAATATAATATTTAGTATATTATAGTATATTTAATATACAAAAAAATGTTCCGCTCAATCTGTGTGTTCACAGATTGACTCACATACACATTTAGGAGAGCGCATTTAGAGGACTGTGTTTCCCACGCGAACGCAGGTGTTTCCCATGCGAACGCAGTTTCCGTGGTTTCATATGTGGAGTCGTCAAACTCCATGTTATAGCTTCCACTTTTTCTAAATGGTTTGATCTTCGCATGGAAATCATAGTGGCAACACAGCAAACTTCACACGTGTTCATTGTTTACTTTTGCATCGGTCAAAATTGGAGTGTAATAACGGTTGTTACGACCATATTTGAGATAATATTTTGTTTTCTACGAATAGATATATTATGTCAAATAATAGAAAAAAGCGCCTTTTGCAAGGAGAGCTTAAATATTTGCTGATCATTTAAGTAAAATGAGTAGTGATAGTGATATTTATGATCCATTTGCTGGTGATTCTGAAGCGGATCCTTCATATTCAGAGAGTTCTGAGTATTCTCATAAGTATGGGATCAAAATTTTTAAGTTATGTGGACAAGATGGTTACCATATTAAATGAAAATATATGGTGGAAAAGCAATGGTGGCAAAAGAATTTATGGTGGCAATTTATGGTGGCGATGGATCAACAAGTGGCTAATCAGGTTGTACTAGAGTTGATATAGCCTCTTCTCAACACAGGACGAATGTTGGTTAGGGATAATTATTATATAAGTGTTAGTTTGGCCCATCAACTTAATGACAGCAATACTCATCGCATTGGTACTCTGCGGAAAAATAGGATAGGTGATAAACGAGATGTTTTGTTTTTTATTATAAAATCGTGGCCGAATATGATGAAATAAATAAAATCCAGACCAGGTATGGAATCAAAATGAAGCCATCTACAATATGAGAGTGTTAAATCATATATATATATATATATATATATATATATATATATATATATATATATATATATATATATATATATATATATATTGAATTGAAACAAAACATTATTAAAACAGTCTTAAAGTTGGTCTTTTTACAAAAACGTAGAAAACAACTATGGTGGGATGAAGTTTGCGAGCAACTAGTGTTAAGCCGAAGTAAAGCATTTAAAGAGTGGAACAGTCAAAAACCAGCAATAAACTATAACATCTTTTTGGAAGTAAGAAATGAAACATCGAAGCTAATTAGACAAACTAAAAGAAAATATGAAAACAATCAACAAAAAGATTTCCAAAAAATAACAGCCGAAATTTTTACAAAACATTTAAATCTAAATTAACAAGCTATCAACCCCTAAGTCTTTGTTTCCAAAACGAAAACGGATTACAATTAGCTCTAAATAACCAAGACAATAGCAAAGAAATTGCGAAATATTTTGAACAACTACTAAACTGTCCAGAGCCCTTAAACAGATTACCAACACTAAACCCGGGACAAATAAACCGAGATTCATTACCACCAAATGAAGATGAATTAATTAGTCAAATCAAGCAACTCAAAAATAACAAAGCTTCTGGTGAAGATGGCATCTCTGCTGAACTATTGAAATCCGTTCGTCCAGATACAATCAAGGAAATAACCAAAATTCTACAAGATGTTTGGCGAACCGAATGGATTCCGGAAGATTGGAAATATGCTCTAATCCATCCACTACATAAGACAGGAGATAGAACGGATGTAAGCAACTAGAGAAGGATATCTCTTCCCCCAGTTTGTTACAAGAGTCTATCTCAATGTCTACTAGACAGAGCACAGGGACAGTTAGAACCTAAAACTGATGAATATCAAGCAGGTTTTCGACCGGGCAGATCCTGCCCTGAACAGATCCTGAATTTAAAGTTGATTGTAAGATATGAAAAACTGTACAATAAAAATCTCGTTTGTACATTTGTGGATTTCAAAAAAGCATATGATTCTATTGATCGCGAATCTTTATTCCAAATCTTGAAAGAACAAGGACTAGATCTGAAAACGCTGGCAATTATTAAAGCCACACTAACTAACAAGGTCAAAAGTTAAATTCATGGGTGACATCTCAGATCCCCTCGAAATTCAAACTGGGGTGAGACAAGGAGATGGACTCTCGCCACTCTTATTTAACTGTGTTCTAGAAAAAGTAATACAGGAATAGCGTAAAAAAAAGTCGGCCCTGAATATTGACCAGCCCATTAAACTCGGAAGAACTAACATAAAAATTGATTGTCTGGCGTTTGTTGATGATTTAGCAAGTTTGGCTCAAGATATATTAACGGCACAAAAACAGATTGAAATCCTAAAAAAAACAGCAGAAAAGGTTGGACTCTAAATTTTCTTTGAAAAGACACAATACATGACCTGCAACAAACTAAGAACACCATTTCTAAAAACAAAATATGGTAACATCAGATAAGTCTTTTGATTCAAATATTTGGGTGAAGTAATCATGGAAAACGCGTTGGGAAAAGCGGCCAATAAGGGTAGAAGTCAAAAAAATAGAAACTGCATTGAGACTTACACAAAATATGCATATCTGGAAACACAAAACCGAGACATTACAACACAGTTATTAAACCAGAATGTTTATATGGGGCACAAACGCTCATTTTGATAGAAAGAGAGGCATCGAGGAGATTGAAAAGAAGGAAAGAAAAATCATAAGAAAAATCTTAGGCCCCATACAAATAAATAGCACAACATACCGACTTCGAGAAAACAGACAATACACAGATATACATAGCGATATGAGGAAAAGAAGACGAACACATAAAACGAATGAATCCGAGTAGGCTAACTAAACAAATAGTCGAATTTTATGAAAATAGGAGTAGAGCTAAAGTGGAAATACTTAAATGGATTGCTGTAATTAAAGAGGACTTAAATAGTAGACTAGGTGAAGTTAAGGATAAAGGCTGTTCAGACACAAGGACTGGAACAATTTGGTCTGACGAAAGGAAAAACACTCATAGTGAAAGAATGAAATCAGTATGGGCGCAAAGGAAAGCTGACAACAACAAACGCCTCCAACTGTACTTCGCGTGGTCAACCAGGTCCCATACGTGAATAGTAGTAATATATATATATATATATATATATATATATATATATATATATATATATATATATATATATATATATATAATATGTTTAACCCTATATAGAGGTATCGGATCAGAAGTCTTCTTATAGTAATCCATTTCAAAGATCTATAAAATCGTACCGAAAAGTAGCAATAGAACTTCTTACAAGTACGGTGGTAGTCAATGCGCTCATTTTTTAACAAAGCTTTGAATAAAAATGTGTATATAAACACATTTAGAGAACATTTGGTTGTTGGATTTTATAAAGTGCAAGACCCAGAATCTCTCATTCAGCTAACTTCTCACAGATTGGATGAATATGACAAAAGAGGACGTTGTGTCATTTACTATAACAGTTTCTCAGAAAAGTACGGTCGACCTCATGCCTCTAAACATTTTAAACAGTGCAATACTAGGCGCTCTGGATGTACTAATAAAATTTTTGTTTGCATAAATTGTTTTTTTGACACTGAATGCAATTTTTTCTCCTTTATTTGGGCTTTTCGCCACTGTCTAAAACACAAAAAATATCAAAAATACCTGTTCTTATTTAAAGAATCACTAGGTAAAAACAAAAAACCAAACGGAGACAAAGGGGGAGATTACCCTCCGAAACGTTAACGTTAAAAGTTTGTAAATTTTTAATAACATTTTTATATATTTAAAAATATTGTTCGTTAGGCAAATTTATTACAAAAAAGAATCACTGAGAAATTTGTCTCCGTTAGGTTTTTTGTTTTTACCCAGTGATTCTTTCTTTAAATAAGAACAGGTATTTTTGATATTTTTTGAGTTTTAGACAGTGGCGAAAAACCCAAATAAAGGAGAAAAAATATATGAACACGCCACAGTTACTGAATGTAACTTTGAAATAGTCTAATTGTTTGTAAGTCTTTGAATAAACAGTACTTATTTAATATATTGTGTATTAATGGTGATTCTTATAGCCCATAAGTGAGGAGTAGCATCATAATTGACCTGTGTAAACTGTGTGTATATAAATTAAAGATGCCATTAAATGACAAGTGAAACGTCAAAAAAATATCTATATTTTTCTTAGATATTCCGTAAAGAAGTTTAAAAACAACTTGTCTTTAAAATGGTTCCAGTCTAGGGCCTATATCTTTTTTCGATATAGGTATAGGGATTAAAGTGTTAACGAACATTGTTAATACAATTTTTTAAAATTAAAAATCAGCCATTATACTAGCCAGTAAAATGAACCAAGAAAAGTGGCAACATCGCTTTGACTCATTGAGATTATCCACTTGACAAAAGTGCTGGCCACAAAAATTCACTGTGTGGTAGCGTGTGTATTTAAATTCGTTAAAATTTTGTAAGCCAATATCACGATATGTTTTTATTTACAGAGAGGTTGCTACTAACCAGATTCGAAATATACTATGACTTTTTCAACGTGTTTGAGATAATAAGCTAGAATGGTGCCCGATATTTCGAACATTTAATATAATAAAACAATTCATGTGTTCCTTAATGTGAAGTGAATCTTATAGAACCTGTTATGGTGTAAAAAATACTGCTAGTTATTTGAACTTTAACATTAAACGACATTAATGTGTAAGTTTTCGTTTTTTAAACAAAGTAAATTTATGCTGAAACTTATGGAATAAATGACTGTAAAGATGTTTCATTTTATCTATAATAATTAACATAATATTTTGGCAACATTGCTAACAAAATAAAATAATGTTTTTCTATGAAATTGTTACATTTTGAAGACATATGCTAAGGAAACTTTTTGTTTAAATAATGCAACGAATAGTTGGATAAATTTACGTAAGTTATTTCTCTTACACCCTGTAAACAAAATTTTAGTAACTGCGTTATATCAGATAAAAATATTTCAATAATAGAACACACTGGGAAAATGAAAAAAATAAGAATATCCGAATGAGATCTTTTAAAATAAACTATTCTCTCAGAAAAATTGTTATTAACAAACTAAAACAAAAGCCAAGTTTTTGTCGGTTTAATCAAAGTATCTGACCAGTAATACGAGACGAACAATACCCTATTTTGATTTGAGAAGATGTTTCCGAATTAGAAAATGTTCAGTAGACAGCATCCATAAAAATATACCTGGTACGTACGTAGAACAATGGATCGTTCATGAATATTTATTTTTAATTTTTTTTGTAATTCTATGCGTGAATATCGAACCGGTTCAGTTCATCGCGAATAGAAAATATACGTTCTCAGTGTATAAAGGAAATTTGAATAGAATGAAGGCATCTGCGGTCTAACAAACAGTCACTATTTCAAAACTAAACATCGTGTGTTCCTTCTGATAATAATTTATGATATAAGTATCGTGCATAATAAATTATCATAACATGTGGAATAATAACACAGAAAAATAAATTGTCGGGTTGTCCGGAAATTTCGTAGGGATCTTTCATTAGTTAGAAAAAATTGTGTTAAATTAGTAATGTTTAATAAGGGGAAAGTCTGGTAATTTGGATCATTTTTTTCATACGTGCTATGAATATATATTTTTAGATTTTTACAAATGTCTATTGTATGAAATAAAATAGCTAAATTATTAGGCTTTGCATTTATTAAATATTAATCAACATAATTATTATATTATTATATAATAATAATTTTTTTATTTTTTGGGATTTTCGGTCAATTATTGAATTATTATTTTTTATTGTTTTGTTTACGTTTCAGTTTATTTACAAACTGAGAATATATCTACAATATACATCATTTTTATAAAAATAGATCGATATTTTCCAAACTTTTTTAAATGAAATATGACATTTTATTCCAATTTTCAATTGACACATTTTTGACTTTGATATATCTAACAATTTTTTTACTTTTACATTTTTTGTTTTTTTATTATAACCTAACAATTTTTGGATTTTTTAAACTAACAATTTTAATTATAACCTAACAATTTTTTATGTATTACTAATATGTAATTTAAGTTGTATATATAAATAATAACATTATTAAATACATTTTTATTTTAATTTTTGCATCTAATACCACTTTTATAAAAATGATCTATATTGTAAACTTGTTCTGGGTATGGTTTGTAACTAAACTGAAACGTAAACAAAACAATAAAAAACTAATAATAATATTAAACAGTCACGAAATATATATATATATATATATATATATATATATATATATATATATATATATATATATATATATATATATATATATATATATAACGACTGATTAGACCGATTTGAGACGAACAGTGATACGTGGAAGTACGGATGAAAAATTCCTGTTTTTCATATATATATATATATATATATATATATATATATATATATATATATATATATATATATATATATATATATATATATATATTTTTTATTTAGACAAGTGGTACTGTTATTTGGACCACGGGGTTGCTAAATTTGACCTTTATATGCTCTAAAGTAAAAAAAAAGAAAGAAAATTACAATAAACAAAATATATCAAACACAATAGTCTCTGTAAAAGACCTACTAAATACTTTAAGCCCTTTACATAGTGCAATCATCGCAAATGTCAGGATTTTAAATACAAGTATCGTAATTCCAATTTTGACAACGGCCAAATTTTCCTATTTTGGCACGCACTGTATCCAATCAATTTTGGGGCCGTTTTTACTGTAGTAATTTATTTTACATTGGGCACATTCATTCTCATTGTCTTCTGATTTTAGACTGCTATCAGAATCGTTCAAAACTACGAGTTCTTCTTCATCGTCGGATTCTTCACTATCAATTTCATTGACTTTTCTCTTTTTCTATTCTTGCTGATCTCCTTTTCCACAATTTTCTGGATTTTGTTTTTTATTTATTGCTGTTGTTTTATTAGATATTTTAGTTAGTGTTTTTTACTATCATTTTTTGTCTAAATTTAATTTTATTAATTATTTATTAAATTTATTTAAATTAATTTTTCCATGGAATAGAGGTCAATTTAATATGATAGAATTGCCTGGTCCTTGGTACTGGTAATAGGACGTTAAAACTGGCTTCTACTTCACGTTTAACCTGAATAGCCAGCGATGTGGATGATTTGGTAAAATATAATTCCTCAATATTCTGCAAAACAGATGATATAACTTCCGTTGAGCATTGCATGGCTATTTGCCATATGGAAGACATTTTAACTTATGTCTTAGGTTGAAGGTTGAACTTGGAGAGGAAAATTTGAAGAGGATAGCGTGTTAGTTTCAGTATCAGTAACAAGCAGAGATTCAGCAGCCGCAAAAATACCAGTCTTGAAAAATATTTCGATTAACGGGCCAAATGCCCGATGCTTTAAAGCCATTCACTACATTACCAATAGTAGCTGCACGATTATAAGCTTAAGATTCGATAGCTTGCGTGTAGTAAGTACTCATGGACTTGAAATACGACACATCTAATGTTTGAAGTCTATGAATTGTGATATGATCATCGAGTAGTAATATGATCTTATCTTATTTTGTTAGTTTGACCACAGAAATAAATTGCTGAGCCATTGATTAAACAGTTCACAATTTATGTAACCATATTCAGAAACTGTTACAATACTCCCAGCAGGAGCTCCCTCCTTTAACTATTCATTCGTTCGCATTCACTTAAAAATTATTATTGGCGGAATCAATTGACCAAGTGCACTAACACAAGCAACTGTTGTGATATTTATACATCTTTTACCGCTAGTTAAAGTACCAATTTGTTTTTTCCCTTTGCCACCTATAACATTTGGAGGTTTCTTCTGCACTGTTTGAAATTCGCTTTCATCAACATTGGATATTTTATTGGGTTTGTCAGTTTATTTGCTTCAACAATATTTTTATATATATAAAAAAGTGATTTAAATTTTCCCTGTTAAATCCTTTGGCTTTGTGTAAGATGGTAGCATCAGGTTGTCGGAGGCTTATTTTGTTTTTATGTCTTTTCAGGAAAGCATACTGCGATTGAACGAAATTATTTTTCTCAACGATTTCAAAGGCCAGTCTTCTAACATCGTTGATTGTTAATCCGAACATGTGTTGTTCTAACTTTAGAATATGATTAACTAGAATATCTTCAAACTCATTGCTAAATCTAGTCTGTCTTCATTTACCATTTCTATGGACTTGTATCATCTGTGTCTAAATGCCTCTTTAAAGTGGGTTTGGGAATCTTATGCAATTTTGCGCATTTATTTAGACCAATCCATTCATTTCTGCAATCATGAATACATTTTTAATAAATTTTATCAGTCATCTGTAATAAGAAAGAATGGGTACGGTAAATTGGATGGTACGACACGGTAAATTAGATCAATTTTATTCAACTGCTTGAGGCTCATTTTAATCAGAAGCGTGGAGACGTTATAAAAACAAATCTAATAAGATATTACCTAGAAATGCCTGCAATCGTTTCGCATATTTTGATTGTAGATAAATTACGCTTCTAAACTACAAATTACAAACATTGTATGCTTACCTTTAATTTAACTACACTCTTAGCACGGATCGATGGAATTTACAATAAAAATAATAAAAATAGATTTTTTAAAACAAAACACAGACGTTCAATGCTACAACGAAAACAATGTGGCCGATATACAAAGAAGTTAGATGCATATCGCTTGGTATTGCCAATATTCGAAATCGAAAAAATACTTTTTGAGATATGAGAGTGGTTCAATTTAGTTTCCGGTCCAATATACTAGAATTTCCCCTACATATAATAAATGTCTGTGATATTTGCAATGTTTACGTTCAGATTCATTTTAATATGCCTTCAGTTAGTGAAGTTGGTCAAACTCAAACTGAAAATGGCGGTCAATAACTTGTATTTACGCACATTATGTTTGTTTGAGGATGAGATTGGGTGATGACTTGAAGAAAGTCGGTGGGTTATACTGGAAACGTGTAGCATAAAACAGAGATAGGTGAAAAAACTTGAGGAAGGTCCAAGTCTAAAATTGGAGGTCATGATGGGCAGAAAACTAACAGGTTTTGACCTTGACCTTGAAGAAGATTGGCAAAAATGAAATGAAGAAGTGCTTCAAAACTTTATGACAACTTTAAGGGTTGAATTGATTTACAGGGAAACAATTTTAACAAAAAAAAGCGGAAGCTATGAAGAGTATATGTGTACAGTGTATTTGGACGCATTTAATATTTATATCGTTGGTTTATTCCATCTGCATATTTATTTAATATTTATATTACGATTGTTATGTCGTTTTATGAGCAACCAAATATGTTTTATGCATCAGAAATATAAAATAAACCAAAAATCTACTGTTTAAAGTTAAACTTTAAAAGAAAACACCATAAATATTCCAAATTAGTTTATTCGTTTTACTAATCAAAAGTCCGCAGCAGTTTCTGTTTTTCTGTCTTCTGCTTTGCATTTAATAGCCTCAACGATGTCAGTCTAAAATCGAGTGATTTGTCGTGGTGAATCTTTATGAATATTAATTCGGCACCGAACATACGTTTATGTCAGATCTTTAGAGAATACTTCCCGTACGTTTGTATGGTCTGAATAGCAAATAGGATTCAGTGGGAATATCTCACCGATGATACAAGGTGTGTAGACATTTTATAGACAAATATGAATAGCTAATTCTAGAGATGATTTTATGTCAATTAGGTTATGAAAGAAATTATCATTTTGAAAATTGCATTTTTATTTCAAATTTTCGTCAACTTTTAGTTGTAAATCCCTTCGATTTTACCGTTATTTGAATCAACTAAACTTGGCTCACTAATAAATAAATTGGTATAGATTTAACACTAAATACAAAATCACTTTTTAAACGTTTAAACGCCGACGCGCGTTTCTCTAACCATTTTAGCATCATCAGGAGATGACTTAATCTGATTGAGATGATGATGATGATGAGATTAAATCATCTCCTGATGATGCTAATATGGTTAGTGAAACGCGCGTCGAGCGCGGGAAATTTAAAAAAGTGATTTGGTGTTTAGTTGTAAATCTCTTCGAGTTTAGTGTTTTTCGTCGTAACTATGATTTTTATAGTGTTTTCATAAGCCTCTCAATTGGGGGTGAAACGACATTTTCAATCATAAACTATTCGACTGAAAACCAATTTGATATCCAACAATTATAGTTTTATTTCTGAGACATCAAAACAGTTTTTATTTTGTTGATTTTTCAAAGTTAACTTTCTTTATTGGAAACAAATTTGTTTAGTACGGGGGATTTATAGTGCGTTTCAAGATATATGGTTGACCGATTGGCTGCAATAAACTCTTAACAATCTCTGCTGTAACGAAACCTGGCAAAGTCACAAGAAACATAAACACGGCCGGGTCTAATAAAATAACAGGTAAAAAGATAAAACTAATTTTATACCTAGTTTAGTAGTTTCGAAATATTTTAGTTTAGTTCGCATTCTTTTCTTAAACAGTGCAGTTTTATAAATTCAATCGTATTTTTTGTTATTCCAAAAGTGCTAAACATGTGGCGTTCTAGATAAGATAATGATCATTGTGCCTTTGGTAGTGCTAATTCTAAAATAAAACATTTATCGCCCTATGCTAAGCAAATTGTTAAAAATGTGTATGTTTCGCTATTGAATAAGGGGCTTAATGTAAATGCAGTCGCAGCAGAAACGTCTTCATTCACTTCATTAATTCGTTGTCTACAGTTAAAGATATTGTGATGAATCCAATTAAAGCCAAAAAAGTCCATAGTGATTCTAATAAAAGCAAATGTGTCGACGAAGCAAACTTTATGCTATGAATCAAGAGCAAAAGGTGCCTACATTGAATTCATTGCAACAGCGATTAAGGAAGGATGAAACCAACATTTCTTGCAGCAGAACTAGCCTCTGGAGAATGTTATCTGAGATAGGACATGTTGGACCATTAATAAAAGACAAATGTTAATGGAATTACGATTGCTACGATGGCGGTCTGACTACTCAAATTGTATATAAAAATACAGATTAGAAAATCATCCCATTATCTACTTTGATGAAACATGGTTTGATACACATGAGACGCCAGCAAAAGAACGGTAGATTCATTAAAAAATGTGAAACCAAAGCCCCAGCGAACAAGGGAAAAATAATACAATTCTCTATGCTGGTCCTGAGGATGGATGGGTTCCAAATTGTTTAGTGTTGACCTCCAAAAATGACTACCATGACGACACCGCAGCAGAACATTTTAAAGACTGATTTTAAAAATAACCTTTTGCCCTATGTGCCTAAGAAAAGCGTAATTGCAATGGACAATGCTAGTTATCATAACCGTCAAAAAATAAAGTTCCTAATGCAAATAACACTAAATTGCAAATTCAGAACCATATGTTAAAAAACGATATATACTTTGAAAATACGAATAAAAATGTGATCTAGAAATATTAAAGACATTCAATATTAAAAAGGAATATGTATGTGATACCACTGCTGCCGAAATGGGACATATGATTTTATGCCTTCCCCCGTATCAGTGTATTTTTAATCCAATTGAGCAAATGTGGCAACAGGTAAAATCCAATGTTAGAGTAGAAAATATTTCTCCGGACAAATGCAAGTGCTACAACATTAATTAGGAATATTGTAGATAGTATTCCTAAACAAAGTTGGATAAATTCGATTAACCATGTTATTCAAATAGTATATTCCTATGTATCAATTACTAATAATATAGAACCACTTATTATTAATGTAGATCAAAGTAATAGTGAGAGCGAAACCTAATTAAATGTATAATATAGTTTTAATTTTTATTGTACTATAAATAAATATAACTATTTTATTGTACTAATCAATTCAAAATACACAAACCAATAACTAATATTTTAGTCGTACATAATAATAATAGTAATAATGATCGATGTAGATATGGGTGTCAGGTCTCTGACACAATCCAACAAATAACAGGGGCTTCTTTCAAATTATTGATTGATTAGTTCGTTACTTTGTGATAGTTCATTTTTTTAAAAGGAATAAAACAATTTTTTACTTTGTTATATATCACTTTTTTGAACATTTTGTTTAAGTAAAAAGCTAGGTTTCTTAAAGGACTATTTGTGTATGAGACTACCGGTCTTATTGGAAAGTTTTCTTTATGAATTCATATTTCGGTCCAATTTCAGAACAAATAGCTCTTTGAGGAAACATAACTTGCAAATAGCGTTTAAAACCACCTAGTCAACCAGTAAATTAATTTTTAATTGCAAAGATAAAACACCAGCAAATTCAAAACCTGGAGTTTATATGTTAAGTTACAACGAGTGCAGTAGCTGCTATGTTGGACAAACCGGCAGAATTTTCAGACCAGATACAAAGAACATAAATCTGCATACATATTAAAGAAACAACACTCTAATTTTGCGAACCATTACATAGATACCAGAAATATATTTCCCGGGATTACAAATTTGAAAATTTTACATGCAGCGCCCAAAAGCAAAAAATTAAACATTTTAGAAGCTATTGGAATTTATAAATATAATTAAGATCCGTCTAGACAGCTATTAAACGATCAGATGGATCTCCGAAATTCCCCTCTATTTAAAATATTGTAAAAAAATTAACCCCAATAAAAGTATAAAATTAGGTATATAGAATAGATAAACAGCTGTAAAACCTTAGTTTAAAGTAATGTTTGAGAATGTAAAGTCGTTTTATAAAACTATAGTCACACAAATTTTGTTTAAAAATAAAAGTGATAGATAAAAAAGTAAAAAAATTGTTTCATTCCTTTTTAAAAAAATATAACACGGGGATGTGAAGTATTTGCAGCAATATAATATAATGAAAGATACCTCGCAGTGGCGAAGATCTTTCATTAAGAATTGGCAATAAAACTGCAGCTAAAGGAATCAGAAAAAGTTTCATACTACAATTAGAATCCGTGACCAGTTCTGGAGAACAACAGTTACAGACTGTATTGGGATCGAACAGTAGTTACCGAGCAGACATTAAATAACAATAGGCTCGATATTGTTGTAAACGATAAAATTGCAAGAACAACATACCGAAAAAATTCTGAAGTATAAGGAGCTTCAAGAACAGGTGAAAAGACAATGGAATATGAAGTGCGTCTAAACAATACCTATCATATTGTCATCAACTAGAATTATTCCAAAGAACTTGGTAACGAATATTAAAATATTGCCCTCAACGATCACGTTTTTAGACCCATGCAGAAGGCTGTATTACTTGGAACAGCCCGAACCGTTCGAAAGTTTCTGGATAACAAGAGGAAACCAAAGACATCCACCGTCACCACTACAACCGTCAGGCCCGAAAACATGGAAAGGGCCCCCACAGAGCTTAATCCTTCTGATATCTAAGATATCTGAGATAAGTCAATGTTCCCCTTGGGACCGGTTCTGCATTGTGGGGATGTGCCGGGTGTGGGCTTGTGTTCCGGTGTTGTAGGGCCGGTCCTTGGAGGGAGTGCGAATATCTTTAGGATAATAATTTAATCATAATTTAACAATATATTATTATTCCCAAGATTATTCAGAAGTTAAACCACTGTGGCTCAGGCGGCTTTAAGCAACTAGCAATATATTGGATTAAGATTTATTGGGGGAATTAACATTTTGTCGAAGGGCAACATTAAATCTTGAAACGGACTATACAAGGACCTACACAGTGGAAAGTTAAAGCCGATTTTTCTATAAAACGTAATATTTTTCTGGTGATTTCAAATTATGCGTTTCTTTCATAAAATTTTCATTGACGGTTCTCATAATATGATAGTGTGCCGATTTTTTATACAATTTACATTGAATACATAAAACTTCTTTGTCCTCGTTTGTGGTAATATTATAATAATTCCCAGACCGGTATTAATTGCAACAACGCGCATTTTCTCATGGTATCCTCTTAATATCATCGCTACATATTCTGAATGTAGTAAAATATATCCCTAATTGTTCTGTGATATTTTGATATAAAAATAATAAAATTTAATATTCGTTATATGAATATTATGTATTAAAGGATAAGGCCAGCTTTTTGTAACTATATATATATATATATATATATATATATATATATATATATATATATATATATATATATATATATATATATATATATATGTATATACGTAGGTGCGTTGCTTTGTGATTCCTTCATCCGTCATCCAACGCGACAGCAAGTGTCTCCCAAGACCAGTTTTTGGTGTTAAGCCGTCATCAGCTGGGCTCAAGCTGAAGTTCTGGAGTGCGGATAAAGGAACGAGTAAAGCCATGACCATATAAATCGGCCATGTCGAATGGTGGCTGCAATCACATGCAGCTCTGCCATCCTGTGGTAAACGGCCACAACAGACAATCTGTGCTCGACCATTCGTGGCCCGTCTAATCGCGGGTAAGTACCAGGTATGTTTAAAAAATAGCGAAGTGGACTCGTGGAGAAGGGTATTAAAAACAAAGAAAGTTCATCCGCGGTCCACGTTGGTGCTTTGTCATTCCTTCATCCGCTATCCAAAACACCATTAAGTCTCTCTTTAAGACCTGTTTGGCCTTAAGCCGTCATCAGCTGGGCTCAAGCTAAATGCCTGGAGAGCGGATGAAGGAACGATTAAAGCCGTGACTATATAACTCGGCCATGCCGAATGGTGGCTGCAATCATATGCAGCTCTGACATCCTGTGGTAAACGGTCACAACAGACAAATTGTGCGAGACTTCATGGCCCGTCTAATCTCGGGCAAGTACCAGGTATGTTTAAAAAATAGCGAAGTGGGCTCGTGGAGAAGGGTATTAAAAACAAAAAAGTTCATCCGCGCTCCACGTTGGTGCTTTGTCATTCCTTCATCCGCCATCCGAAGCGCCAGCAAGTCTCTTTTAAGACCAGTTTCTAGCTTTAAGCCGTCATCAGCTGGGCTCAAGCTGAATACATGGAGAGCGGATGAAGGAACCACTAAAGCCGTGGGACAATCTTCGGGACAATCCTGTGTTATGTATCAATGTACTGTTGAAATACTTTTTTCTTTTGTTGATGATATCTTGAAGTCTTAATGATTATAATATATTTATGTATATGTATGAATATTTTCAAGTAAGATATGTTTCAATAAACTCTATTTCTACATTAGAGGAAATATGTATAATTTGCAGTCGACAAACAGCAGTTTTACTTAATATTGTAAAGCAATATATTCAATAAATAATACACTTAATATAATGTTTCAAGTTTTTACTGAAGATACATTTAATGAAGCAATTTCTGGTGTGGGTATCATTAATTGAAGTATAACTGTTAAAACAATGTTTTATTAATTTCTCTCAATCAGCATATTTAACACGTTCCCTGTTATCGGTGTTTTAAATAATTCGCATTCTAAATGCTATGGAACAAGATAATCATTTACCAAGCCTATGTGAGTTAAATCGGAATTGCTCGCTTCGCTACGTTTCAATATCGATAACTTTCATTCTCTCACAATTGTATTTCCATTTAACTTAAATCCTAAAAAATATTTTTCAAATAAACGTTGAAATAATAGCTCACGGGTCTAATTATATTAAAAATGCACGTTCAACATGCAATGCCAGTTATGAATAAAAAATATTTTTTTTAAATAAGTGATTGGTTTGCCCGCTGCTTTGTGATAGTTCATTTTTAAATACCATAAAACATTTTTTTTGGTTTGGATGTGTCCTCAAGCAAAAAATGAGAATTCATGATTTGATCCTTACAAAACCCCGTTGAACTATTCTTTCCCATCTGTTCATAGATTACACCATTCTCATCTAATCGAAAAACACCATTGATTTTAGACGGTTATCCTTTATTGTACTTAATTAATACAAGTTTTAAAACGAATACATTTCCTGAGGACTTAAAAACCAGCATTATTGTACCAATTCCAAAAATACCAAAGCCTAGTATACCAAGTGACTTTAGACCAACTAATTTATTACCTGTTATTGATAAAATCATTGAGACTATAGTACGTACAGAGTTGAAAACTTATTTTGAAACCAATAAATTGTTATTTTCTGCTCAATCAGGGTTTAGGACAAAATATTCTTGTGAGACGGCTATTCAGTATATCTGCGCAACACGGAGAAGCGATATAAAGGTCGGAAAAACTGTGCTTAGTGTATTTATAGATTTAAAGCGAGCATTCGAAACTATTGATCGGGATATATTGTGTAAAAAATTATTAAGTTATGGTGTAAGATCGAAAGCCTTAAATGGATCAAGAGTTACTTAACAGACAGACACCATAGGACGAGGGTTGAGGGAAAAGTGTCGGCAAAGAGGGAAACTGCGTGGGGAGTTCCTCAGGGTAGTGTTTTGTTCCCGTTACTGTTTTTGATATATATCAACGATATTTCTACAATATTGGATAAATGTTCTATTAGTCTTTTTGCAGATGATACTCTCATATCTGTGTCTGGGTATAATTTGCCTGAGATGGTTGAAACATTGAATAGTGAACTGGCAATACTATTTAGATGGCTATGCAAAAATAAACTTAAACTAAACGAACTGAAAACAAGGTGCGTGGTGATAGGGTCTAAAGCAAACTGCCAAAGATTTAATGAGTTAGGGTTAAAAATAAATATAAATAATTGTGATATTGAAATTTTAAATGAAATTAAATACTTAGGAGTACTGTTGGATACTCAGTTAACATTTTGTAATCATGTCAGTTATCTACGTAGAAAGATTGGGAAAAAAATAGGGTTCTTTAGTCGTATATCGTCACATTTATCTCCATGGTCCAAAAGGCTTGTATATAATACTATAGTTTTACCCCATTTTACCTATTGTATGTCTGTGCTGATATCATGTAATAAGGAGAGTATTGGTAGACTTCAAATACAGCAGAACAAGGCTATGCGTGTACTATTGAACTGTAATAGGTATACACCGATAGAGGTAATGTTGCGGTCATTGGATTGGTTTTCAGTTACGCGGGCCATTGAAGGGGCTAACATTCGATTGATATATAAAATAAAACATAATTTGTTGCCCCATTAATTGAATACTTTTTTGGTACAAAGAGTAAATGTGCATTCTTACGATGTCCGTTCTAAGAACAATTATGATGTACCAATTGTGAACTAGTGCTCTCCAGAAGACATTATTTTGAGAAGGTGTTTTGTCTCTTCAATGCTTTGCCCGCACACATAGGGAGCGCTCCTAATGTGCATGTATTTAATAGACTGTTAAATTATTATTTGAAGCAATAGAGTGTTTTATCATTTGAACAATGTTGGTTATTGCCTTTTGATTGTATTTTCTTTTGTTAAGATTTTTTAGAATTTTTCTTACTTTTATTTTATTTTTTTATTTTTTTTTGTATATTCATATTGAGGACTTCTATGTCGATCCATAAACGTAAACAACCTCACTCTCGAATCGTCCTGGTCTGTGGTTAGTTTTGGTCATTCAGACTGTCTATTTTCATTGAGGTGGAAACAGTGGTCTTCTCCAACAACAAAAAGTGGTAATATTTCTTTGATTTTGCCTAGGAATTTTACGGAGTGCGATTTCTGCCGCATATATTCCAATCTATCCTAATATTGCTTCCAAAACAGATTTTTATATAGCTCAGTTTGAGATTTTGGTTGCATCAGTGATGTTTTGCAGAATGTTTTGGAAAAAATCATTTCGAAGACCAATATCATCATGTTTAAATTATTAATTTGTTATCACTTCTTCAGTAGTCATTTCTCATCAGAAACTACCTTTGTACTAGGTAAATTGAAAAGTTCGTGCAGCAAGACCTATAGAGCAGTCAAAGAACTATATAATCTACTATATTATCACTTATTACTAAGTTTCATCCTTCATATGAACATATGTGAAGTTTCAAGTCGATCTGACAATTCACTCGTACAAAAACAGCATCTTAACGTAAACGTAGAAGTGTTGCTTTTTTAAAATGAAAAATATTGAAAATCGTACACTGATTAAATTTTTTATAAAAAACGGTTTAAAGGCAATGGAAATTCATAGCAAAATAGTAAATATATTAGGAGAGTCTGCTCCTTCAAAAACAATAGTTTGTAAGTGGGCAGGTGAGTTTCAACGTGGTCGTAGAATCCCCCACCTCATTCTAGACGTTCAATAGGTGTAATTGACCAAATAATTTATTTTGTACATGATATGGTTATTGACGACAGACAATTGACTTTGAGTGAATTTGCTAAGGCCATGGACGTTTCCTTTTTTAAAGGTTTCCTTTTTTAAAAAAAGAATTGGGCTTGAGAAAGCTATGTGCAAGATGGGTGCCACATTTGTTAAATTCTGATCAAGAACGACTGCGAGTAAAACTTTCTAACCAACATTTGAATCTTTGTCGAAAGAATAAAATGGATTTTAAGCATAGTTTTGTAACTATGGATGAGACTTGCGTTTACCGCTATGATCCTGAACTACGACAACAAACTGCAAAGTGGACTGACTCCGGGTGTTCAGCTCCGAAATAGTCAAAGTGGTTTTAGGATGCAAAAGGCAATTGCAAGGCCAAGGCAATGCAAAGGCCTCCAAATTGAAGGAGATACACTACGAACTGTTGGAACATCCACCACATTTACTGGATCTGGCTCCCTCTGACTTTTATCTATTTCCAAACCTTAAAAATTCCTTGGCAAGCGTTTTTCATCAAATGAAGAAGTTAAGCAGCCGTAGATGCGTATTTTGAAGTGATAAATGAATTGGAGAACCGCTGAAAAAATATGTTGAGCTTAAGGGAGAATAGTCATTTTTTCAACTATAAACTTGTTTTATCATTTCCACTCCTCCGTGAACTTTTCAGTTAGCCTAGTTTAAGAAGAAGCAAGCAATTCTTGATTATCGCCCATAAAGAATGTGCATTTTTTTAAATAATAATTAAGAATATTTTGTACTTCATGTATCTAATGTATTTATACATATTTTAAAACTAGATATTTCTATGAATATATTTATATAACACAGCTTTCAATTTTTATTTTGTATTAATTAAGAGAATGCTGCACCTGAAAATATGCAGTTTTAAAAATGCTTTAGGCTTTCTAAGAACCAGGTTATTCTATTTCCAGCTTCTAGAATAGACAATTAAGAACTTCATAAGTAATATTAATATTTTTACAATTTCAAAAGATTAATCGAAGGCTGTATTAGAGAAGAAATTTCTGATAAATAAATATTATTTGATATTATAAGTGAAAATTCTTGAGGTTTGACGTTTGATTTCCGATCACACCTTTATGTAGATTTTATTTGTCGGACTACTATTTTCCACTGGATTTCCTTGATCACATGTTTAAAACATATAGGCGTATATTGGATTTTCAATGTCAATCGATTATTTTAAAGTATTAATTTAATCAGACCAGATCGTGTACATGTACATGAACACTTAAATTTTATTGGTTTTAGATGAAAAATAAATTTTATCACAATTATTTTTTAAGTTTGGTGTGACTGTCCTTGACATGGGATATAGGTTTCATGTCATTTCGCATTCGCAAGTTTGAAATTACATTTTTTGTAATTGTTAAAAAAGTAATTTTTTTAATGGATGAATTTATCGAACAAAGAATCTGTTTAAATTTTGTTTTGTTTAACAAGTTCTACAAAATGATCCTCAAACCCATATGTTATGGTATAACTGTAAGGTACTGCGAGTTAATCCAATATAGAAATATTTCAAGGTTTCCAGTCCAAAACCCTGAAAATTATTACTGATGCTTCTTGGTCAAATTAAACTTTCCACCGTGATCTAAATAAACTTCGCTTGTTAAGTTTGAAATTATATCTTTTGTAACTGTTAAAAAAGTTATTTTTTTAATGGATGAATTTATCGAACAAAGAATCTGTTTAAATTTTGTTTTGTTTAACAAGAACTACAAAATGATCCTCAAATCCATATGGAGTAATGGTATACAACTATAGGGTACTGCGAGTGAATCCAATATAGAAATATTTCAATGTTTCCAGTCCAAAACCCTGAAAATTATCACCCACCGCGATCTAAATAAACATAAAGCATGTGCTAGAAGAAGTCAAGTGCGCGAGTTAAGAGAAAAGTTATATAATTTAGAATAAAATTAAGTTTATTCCACTATTCTAGTTATAAAGAACTCAAGTTCCTACACTTATTAGGTCTTTAATGTAACCGCCTTAACCCTTGATGATTGTCAACTCGCTGCTTTGCCCTAAATATTGTAACAGCTGCTTATTACCTTTAGTAGATTGTAAATATATAAAAAATTAAAAAAAATGTTTAAAATGCACAAGTTCGTGTTACTGTGATGAAGCTATGTAAAAAAGAATGTTTACAAGTGCTACAAGGATTTTAGTGATGGAAGAGAAGCATTTGAAGATGAATGTCGTTCAGGAAGACCTTCCTCGTCAACCACTGATGAAAATATTACCAAAATCAAAGACCTTACTAACTAATCGCTGATTAAGAAATCGAGACTTTGTAAATATTATGGGAATATTACTTGGGTCCATAAAATCAATCTTGATAATTTCGGCTTCTCTGGTGTCTCCTGTATTTCATGTCGAAAACAATACATTTTTTGAAAAAATATTGTCGCGTTGAAGTTGCCGAAGAGATGCTTTCTGAAATGCGTAATTAGTAGTTATGAGACACAGGATCTATCCTTATGTCTCCAAGACAGTTTAAAAATCAAACCAATATCGTGCTAAAGTAAATAAATAATATTATTTAAGCTTTATGTGTCGTTTGCGTGAGTATATTGGATAAAAAAAAGTCCAGATTTGTGGCCATTAGAATTTTTTACTTTTGCATCACGATAAAGCACATGATTAGGTATTTCGTATTTTAATTCAAAAGTCATCTTACTTTTTGATCAGTATTCTCAGCGCTGGCAAAAAGCAATATAAGTTTGTGTGTTTCTTTTTTAATTCAAATTATTAACACAAATTTTGCACAGCACAGTTTCGAACTGTTGTTGCTTCTAACCTTTGGAGACCGTTTGTTTACTTTTCTTAGTCTCAGTGCTGGAACTCAGATACTGGAATCATCTTCAATTGGTCAGTTACAGTCTTATCAATGTTCAATAACAGTTGAATGTTCGAAATGACAATCTCTAATGTCCCAAAACAGTGTCTTTGATGTTTTTGCTTAACAAAACCAGCAGTGATGGCACGTTGCAGAAAATGAAAGGTCATTACCATCATTAAAATCAGACGAACGGTTATGTAAGCCGTATTCAAGTCTTCTTCAATCATTCTCACCGTCAGTCCACCAACATAACGCATAAGGTCCTTTGGATATTTTTATCACTTCTTGCAGAGAAAACCCTTTTACTTCGAAATTCGTCTTCAATCGAGTTTCGGCCTTCTGATAATGCCTTATGCTATTCGAAAACCTGGAATCTTGACAACGTTGTTTTTACAGGCCTGTTGAAGTTTTGCAAAACAGTTCAAGTTACTACTGAAAACGCAGTATTTTTTTTCGCCTCGTATTCAAGGTACACTTTGGGAATACCATATTTTTCAGTCATCGACAAGATGTTCAATGGAATATTCGAAAACAAATATCTCGCAAACGGCGTGATGTATCGATATTGAAAGACGATCTTCTCTATTTTGAAGGCAACATATTCCCAGCTTTATAGGATAAAAAAAATATGAGCGAGTTAATTTCTCACAAAGTAGGTAGTAAGCGCCCTTTAGGAACTAGTCTCAGCTAGTACCAAACCGTTTTTATCTCAGTTCTTCGAAAATTTAGTTTTACTTTCAACACCCTATATCTTTTTAATTACACACATTTGCCAACACATTTATGGATTAAATCCTCTTATTTTAATCTCTACTATCACCAATTAGCTATATAGCGGATAAATTAGGGGACACCCTGTATATAGAGCTACACAAAATAGGTGGAAAGACGTAATTTCAAACAGTGGTCCTTTTGTATCTGGGTGATAATACCTCAGAGAAAAAAAACTCAATGTGAAACTATAAGTAATAAAATATTTTCATAACATTTTTAAACAAAGATTGTTTCGAAAATTATTTCATTGTATCAGCTGGAATAATTAAATAATTCCATAAGGTAAAACAGTTCTACTTAAGATTTTCAAATAAATGTTTGTTATACGGTAGAACCACTACAGTATTTGATACTTTCAAAGATTTTACACTTGGACAGATTGCATATTATTAATTACTTTCTTATTGGTACCATTGGTACGTATTGTATGCTTTTTTATAAATACGTAGCTAGACTAATTTGACATTTTAAGGGAAATGTTTCTTATAAAGAGTTTGGGAACTTTAATAGGGCACAGTGAGAATCACAAGTGATCAACCTATAATTTTTATTTTATGTTGAAGAACATATAATGATATATTTCAAAAATAATTTCGTTCAAATATCTCCCTGAATTTCGTCTCTTGGAATGCATTCTGGAGATCCAATTTTCGATTACCCTTTCACATATATCGCGTGGTATATTTTTAATGGTGTTTACGGTCAATAATTGCTGGGGGTTTATTTTTGTAAATTAGGGATTTTACATATACCCACAAAAAATAATCAATCACTAACAATTAGTTGCTAGTTGTTTTGCAATAAATGTGTGGTGAGATGTTGAAACTGTCGATGTGTGGCACCGTCTCGGTGAAAGAAAATATTGTTTATAACCTCTTCTCATCAGTTCTGGTGAAATATATTCTGATAGCATAATCCCATTGTGTTCACCATTAACATGATTTTCATAATATTCTTAAAAAAAAATAAACAAGGTCTTATTACTCCTTTAAGCGAAAAACTGCATTAAACAGTGACTTTCTGAGAATGAAGAGGTAATTCCCGAATGACTTGAGGATTTTGATCGGTCCAAAATTCTGGAGTTATGTTTGTTCAGAAACCCATTAATCCAGAAGTGCGCTTCGTTGGAAATAAATATTTTTTCCCCAAAATATAATACACTTTTCAAATGCTCTAAAACACCATACGTGTGTCATGTAAATTTCCATGGTGAATTGACATAATATACCGAACCTAGCAGTTTTGAGTGACATTTAAATTTCAAACGATGTTGGCGCTATTACATTTCAAAGTTCTTACACTCTTATTGGAAAATTCTTTATAACTGATTATCGATGAAAACCGAATGCCTTAACTATATTTACAATGGATTAGTTTCTACATAATAATATATTTGTAAAAGGTAAATATGTTTTAGCTAAGAGGCAAATTTAACCATAATTGAAACAAAATATTCAAATTGAATCCAATCCAAGGTGTTGATTCTTTCTTGCATACATGATAATGTTAAACTAATTTGTCTGTAGTATAGTTTGATTTGCAAATATTAATTTACTTGATTTACTGACGGACGTCAGTGAAAGTATATAAATTATAAATGATTAATTTTTAAAAACAACATGTTTATAATCATTATTCGCCATTAAACTGCCCAGATGATTCTTTCTACATCAAATTGTATAGTGCACTTCTTCTTATTGTAGAAAGTGTACACGGTTTTATTACAACAGCTAAATTCCAATATAATTTCGTATACTTTGTAGTAAACGCGTTAATCTTTTTATGATTATCAGCTAATGGAATCATTCACTATTCATTTTTAACATATGAATTATGTGTCGGTTCTCAATAGAAATTACCTCTTTCTTAACGACTAATTATAATATCTAAAAACTATCATTTACTACCATTTGAGATTGGTTGGCGGTAAGGAATTTATATATGGGTGCATTGTTTCGAGGTTTCTTGCAAAACTTTGTATATCGATTTGTTTCCTATATATAGGGTGATTAGAATTTTAGCAGACAGGTGAAACAACTATCACGCTACTATTTTAACCTTTAAAAGAAACGAAACAGAATATTTTTTTATGTATAACATGTAAATTTTGTTTTCCATATTTTGCCAATCAAATATGAGTCAAACAAATTCTTCGTAGCTGATATTAATTTTTTATTATATAATACATAAATTTAACTGAGGTAGCCGATACTTGATGGAAATTCACTTTAAATAAATAAACAAAGGAATAGAACAATTGTTTACTTTGTTATCTATCACTTTTATTTTTAAACAAAATTTGTGTGACTATAGTTTCGTAAAATGACTTTACATTCTCAAACACTACTTTAAAACTAAGGTTTTACAGCTGTTTATTTATTCTATGTACCTAATTTTATACTTTTATTGGGGTTCATTTTTTACAATATTTTAAATAGTGGGGAATTTCGGAGATCCGGATGGACGGATTTTTATTATATTTCGAAATTTCAATAGCTTCTAAAATGTTTAATTTTTTGCTTTTGGGCTTCGGGCCTTTTTTGCTTTCTGCTTTTCTGCGAAGAAAGCCCTGGATCCTTGCAAGACCATCTGGCTAAAAGAAGAAACAAGGAAATGGTTCAGTATTAGAGACAACTTACTCCTACATAT
Source organism: Cosmopolites sordidus (assembly GCA_031761425.1). Taxonomy (NCBI): domain Eukaryota; kingdom Metazoa; phylum Arthropoda; class Insecta; order Coleoptera; family Curculionidae; genus Cosmopolites; species Cosmopolites sordidus. The sequence continues at coordinate 44,524 of JARFXV010000432.1, read as the reverse complement.
TAAGGTACTGCACTCTGAATTATCATATAAACTCCATCCAATTGAATTTGATATTCTAGATGATAAAACCAGACAAACAATTTCACAAATTATTCATAAAAAATATATTAGACAATCACATAAGCTATTAAATCTATCTAAATTACAGTTAAATGATAAACAACCAGAATCTCCACCCAAATATAAATTCTATAAAAGATCCATTAACTTATCAAATACGGTTTTCACGAATAAAGAGATTAGTTTGATTGAAAATGGCCCGAAATATAACCTAAATATTAAACAAAGTAAAGTTTTGGAAAATATAATATCCGAAGTAGAACTATCCCTTGAAAATATCCCTAATTCTAATTTTACAAAAAAAAAATTAAAAGTACTCTAGAAATGAATCGAGAATACCACAACAAAAATGAAGACCATGTTATCAAATCCATTAATTCTAAAATCAAAAATAATAATTTAATTATGACCAAAGCAGATAAAGGGAATTCAATTGTTATTCTAGAAAAAAAAACTTACGAAACAAAAATTAAAAACTTTCTAGATAATGAAGACCTCGTCAAAATAAAAAATGACCCTACCACAACAATTCAAAATAAGTTAAAATCAACAATAAAAAATATAAACACTATTTTGTCAAACGAAGATAAATATAAAATAGTCAATATGAATCCTACTCCTCCAAAACTGTACGGTTTAATTAAAATGCATAAAGAAAACTTTCCAATAAGACCGGTAGTCTCCTACACAAATAGCCCTTTAAGAAATCTAGTTTTTTACTTAAATAAAATCTTCAAAAACATAACGAATTTCTCGCCAAAACAGTAAATAAAAAACTCGGTAGACCTTACAAAAAAGCTTAGCACACTATCTATACTAAAAAACGGGTTTCTAGCATCCTTTGACGTTAACAACATGTTCCCGAGTATTCCGAACAAAGATTGTCTACTATTAATAGATAATTTCCTCATAAAAAATAACATCAATCCAATTATTAAGCCAGATATTTTAGAACTCTTTTTTTACAAACTTTTTTTACAAACAAAAGGATGGTCTAGCAATGGGTTCCCCACTAAGCCCTTTATTATCAGAACTGTTTATGTCAAACTTGGAACATATTTTTTTAAAACCGGATAAAGTAAAAAATATATTGTTTTGGTTTAGATATGTAGACGACATTTTGGTTTATTATAATGAAAATGATAGACAAATAGAAGGAACATTAAAGCATTTAAATAGTATACATCCAAAAATAAAATTTACACTAGAAAAAGAACAAAATCAAACCATAAATTTTCTGGACCTTTCAATATCCAAACAAAATAATAAACTAGAATTTAATATCTATAGAAAACACACCCAGATATAACAATTACAAAACAATCAATCCACCCCATTACACATAAATATGCTGCATATAAGTCTATGATCCACCGAGCTTTCACAATTCCACTATCTGAAAATAATAGAAAAATAGAACTGCAAAAAATAAAACTAATAGTGCAAGATAACGGCTTCGAAGAAAAATAAATTAGCTACGTAACAAAACCCTTTGTTACTCGCACTGGGTGATATAGTCACCCAGAGGTATATTTTGTTTGCTATTGTTGGCACAACTGCGAATCTAGACTTGGCCGCCCTTCAATGGACCTCCAATAATATCCTCCAATGATAACCTCCAATGATAACCTCCAATGGACATGTGTTCTATTAGATTTGATTCGCTTCATTGCATTCATATCAGTATTTGATCAATTGTTAAACAGAAAAGTTGGCCAGTTCTGATACGGAGTACTGTATACCCCACGTGAGCAAGAATGTAAGTTTTTTTATCCTTTGAGTTTTTTATTTATTTATTCATTTTACTACTGTTTTATGGCAGTTTCCATTCAATTTATTTATTTCTTTTAATTATATTATAATAATTGTCGAAGTAAGTTGTTAGAAAGTTGAGACTAAAAACGTTTGATTTGTGTTTTTTTTTTTTTATTAATTTACTTTTTTATTTCTTAGGAGTAATCTGTTACGCACAGATGAAGAAATCAGGGCTGCTTGGGATGCTCTATCGGAAGATGAGTTAGAGGATGAGTCAGAAGTACTACCTATTGGTTTCTCTGATTCTGAAGAGGAATGTGTAAATGATGAGGACAAAAATCACGACAGCGGCAGTGAACAAGGGTACTCGTCTGACCAATCCACTGATGAAGTAGGTGATGATGAAAATTATTATGTGAAACACATTTATAAAAAAATTATGGGTGAGAATGTTCCTATAGAAACTCACAAATGGAAATAAAACTCCTATAACAAGTAAGTTTGCAAAAACGTCAAAAAAAAATATTTTGAAAAAAAGGTTTCCTTCCACTACATCAACTGAAATATCAAATGAATTATCAGCATTTAGAAAAATCATTGATGAGACTATGATTGATGAAACTGTGGTTGGCACTAATATTTACATTAGAGAACTGAAAAATGCTGGTACTTATTCTCGAGAACGGGATATGAAGGAAACATCTAAAGAAGAAATATTAGCCTTTGTGGGTCTGTTGTATTTGATCGGTACAAAGAAAATGAGTAAAACTGATCTTCATGACATTTTCGCAAGTAATGGGACAGGAATCGAAATTAGCAGAGGGGTGATGTCGTATGCAAGGTTTTATTTTTTGCATAACGCTATAAGACTTGATGACAGAACAACCAGGCAGGAGAGGAGAAAGTTAGACAAGCTTGCAGCAGTCCGGTCATTTTATGATCAATTTGTTGCAAATTGCCAAAAAGCATACTCCCTGGGTGAGTTTATAACAATTGATGAGAAATTAGAACCATTCCGTGGTAGATGTTCTTTCATAAACTACATCCCAAATAAGCCGGCAAAGTATGGGATCAAAATATTTGCTGCCGTGGATGCTAAAACCTTTTATACATATAAATTGGAGGTTTATTGTGGTCTTCAGCCAGATGGGCCTTACAGAGTAAGTAATACCCCCACTGATATTGTCCTAAGATTGACTGAGAGTATGAAAGGATCCAATAGAAATATAACCGTGGACAACTGGTATACCAGTTTCCCTTTGGCAAAAAAGTTACTTGAAAACGGGATGACTCTAATTGGAACCATGAAAAAAAATAAAAGGGAAATTCCACTTGAATTTTTACCGTCAAAGACAAGGGAACTAGGGTCTACTACCTTTGGCTTTCAGGATGGGATGACTTTAGTTTCTTATGTGCTAAAACTGAGGAAATCCGTTGTACTTTTATCAACTATGCACGATCAAATTGAGATAGACGAAGAAAGCAATAAGCCTGAAATAATTATGCAATATAATAGAACAAAAGGAGGTGTCGACACTGTTGACCAGATGTGTAGTTCATATACGGTAACGAGACGTACCCAAAGGTGGCCATATAACTTGTTTATGTCGTTTTTGAATGTTGCGGGGATAAATAGCTACATAATTTACTGTAAACACGGTCCTAACATGATGAGGAGAAAAGTTTTTCAAAAAAATCTAGCTCTGTCCCTGATGAAGCCAAATCTGCAACAGCGTGTATTGATCAGATCTCTGCCAATAAATATTCGCTGCATTGCAGAGAATATGGTCGGGAAAGTAGAAAATCGTTCAGAGCCAACTGATCATTCACAACGCAAGAGAGGAAGATGTTATATGTGCGGCCGATCAATGGACACCCAAACTACGGTAAAATGTTTATCCTGTGGACGGTTTACCTGTAAACAGCATTTGGACATCAAATGTAAGACCTGTGGTGGCTTACCATCGGATAATAACTCAGACGATGATTTATAAAATAATTTGCATTATGGTATTACACAATTTGAATTTAATTTTTTTTACAATATCATTCGATATATATTTTTTTCAATAAAAACCATATAAATATATTTTTTTTTAATGTAAGATATACCTTATTATAATTATATTTTATTCATAATTCTTATTGAAATGTTAATTTATTTACCTAATTTGTTGATGAAAATTGGGTGGAGTACTGTATACCCCGCGCGAGTAACCACGTCACGAAATTGAGCGCGAGTAACAAAGGGTTAATAAATAAAAAACGGAAACAATTATTAATTCATCAAGTATATCCAAAAGTAAAACAAACAAATGATAAAAAGTACTGTAAAATTTCATATTTAGGTCCAATTTCAGAACAAATAGCTCGCTCTTTGAGGAAACATAATTTGCAAATAACGTTTAACACCACCCAGTCAACCAGTAAATTAATTTTTAATGCCAAACATAAAACATCAGCAAATACAAAATCTGGAGTTTATATGTTAAGTTGCAACGAGTGCAGTAGCTGCTATGTTGGACAAACCGGCAAAAATTTTCAGACCAGATACAAAGAACATAAATCTGCATACATATTAAAGAAACAACACTCTAATTTTGCAAACCATTTCGTAGATACCGGACAAATATTTCCCGAGATTACAAATTTGAAAATTTTACATATAGCGCCCAAAAGCAAAAAATTAAACATTTTAGAAGCTATTGAAATTTATAAATATAATAAAGATCCGTCTAGACAGCTATTAAACGATCAGACGGATCTTCGAAATTCCCCACTATTTAAAATATTGTAAAAAATTAACCCCAATAAAAGTATAATATTAGGTACATAGAATAGATAAACAGCTGTAAAACCTTAGTTTTAAAGTAGTGTTTGAAAATGTAAAATTGTTTACGAAACTATAGTCACACAAATTTTGTTTAAACATAAAAGTGATAGAAAACAAAGTAAAAAATTGTTTGATTTCGTTTTTAAAAAATGAACTATCACAAAGTAACGGACAAATCAATCAATAAATAAACAAAGATTAATATCTAAAAATTTCCACTATATTTAAAATTGTATGTATGACAATTTATACAGTTACATACAGTTTTAGTATAGTTTGTTTTTGAAAAAGGCACTATGCGTCGAAACAATTGTTATACATACAATTTTAAATATAGTAGAGATTTTTAGATATTAATGTTTGTTTATTTATGTGTATTCATGTATAATTTCAATTTAATATATAATTTTTATTGCAAATTATTAACTTACAGTTGAAAATTGACAATTTCATGGAAGTGATAGAATTTTTGAGGGTACTGCATTATAATTGCTTATAATTGTGCAATATTTTTAGTGTTTGTCGTTTTATGAGGTGCAGGACAATTGCAATTGTCTTGCATATATCATAAAAACATGGCAGAAAAACAAAATGATGCCGTCATGACGCACCCACATTCATACACACACACACACACACACACACATATATATATATATATATATATATATATATATATATATATATATATATATATATATATATATATATATATATATATATATATATATGTATATATATATATATTTATATATATATATATATATATATATATATATATATATATATATATATATATATATATATATATATATATATATATATATATATATATATATATTACAGAAATCTTTCACGCTTTCTCCACGTGGTGCCACCAAACGCCTTCGCCCAACTGTCCACCATACGACGTCACGTGTCTCTCAGGACCGGTTTCTAGGCTTTCAGCCGTCATCAGCCGAGCTCCAGACGAACGCAAGAAAAGCAGTTGGGAGAGACTATCGGGGTCAGGCCAGGTCAAATGGCCATTTTAATGATGGGTCCTGATCGCACACATCTCACGCCATCATACGGCGAATGCTCACAGCAGTGAGGACCGCTCGTAACATTCTGCCTGGAACCTCGGGTATAGTACCAGGTATGCCCACAAGGTAGCGTAATGGAGCTGTGGAAGGAAATATTACAGAAATTTTTCACCCTTTCTCCACTTGGTGCCACCTATCGCCTTCGCCCAACTGTCCACCATACGACGTCACGTGCCTCTCAGGATCGGCTTCTAGCCTTTCAGCCGTCATCAGCCGAGCTCCAGACGAACGCAAAGAAAGCTGTTGGAAGAGACGATCGGGGCCAGGCCAGGTCAACTGGCCATTTTAATGACGGGTTGTGATCGCACACAACTCACGCCATGTGAGACTGTGGAATCCAACGGTTGGGTGAACTGATGGCAGTCAGTTACTGTTGTCTCATCGAACGCAGTCCAAGGAAATCTAACATTATATATATATATATATATATATATATATATATATATATATATATATATATATATATATATATATATATATATATATATATATATATATATATATATATATACACAGCAGTAGCTGAGTGTCATCACACACCCAACCGTTGGGTTCCACAATCTCATGTGGAACACACAACAACCTGCGTCTCCGCCTAAATGAACACTTTTGTTGGTTGCTTCCCGGGGGCTTTTGGGGCCCCTTCCCGGTCAAGCAACCAACAAAAGTGTTCATATATATATATATATATATATATATATATATATATATATATATATATATATATATATATATATATATATATATATATATATATATATATATATATATGTTATAATTATCACTTATAATCTCAATAATAACTTGATACAATATCCAAAACTTCATTCATTGTAAGACAAGGATTAATTCTTCAGGTAGTGCGTGCAATTCTTCATTTTCTGCTTTTTTAGCTGCCCCGGCTGTTCTGTATTATTTAAACCAAAATTTGCTGTTCGGAATTACTGGAATCACTTCTTACACGTATTGTTCGAAACAGCATTATCTCGCAAAGCTGCGCACAAAGCACATGTGCGCAGCAGTTTTTTTTCACTTGAATAGCGAAAAAGACGTTGATATATTTTGCTGTTTTGTTCGTTCAGCACAATTGGAAGCGAATATTTAGGTTTGGTTTTGGAATATTTATTTTCAAGTCGGCCATTATGAGTTAAAGAAAACAATTGTTAATTTTTTTTCTCGGGTTGTACTGTATCAATTAATGTCAGATGTAATATAATGTTAAAATTATTAACCGCTAAAATTTCTAATGGCGCGCTCACAAAGACCGAATCCACTTTAAAATTACACACGGCCGATATAGAAATTTCTCAAATAAACTTAAATGACTTGTTAAAATCATTGTGTTTGCTCTGAAACGGCTAATATTAATTCTAATCTGAACATCTTGAACCAATTAAAGTAAGTCGGTCATGTGCATTCCGATATTACCATAAAAAAAAGCAAAATGTGAACACCAGAAATATCCATCTAACAATTTCTATCCGATTTTATTTATATTTATTGAAAATAGTTCTTCTTGAACGAAAAGAATAAATCAACTTAACCTCAATGTCGGATTCACAATTCCACTTTTCGTTTTGTTGTATAGTCATCTGTTAAGTATTCTCGTAATTTATAAACCGTATAAGACGTGATTGTATTTATCAGCTTGATAAGGTAATAAGTAGATATTTTCTGTAGCTTTCTGCTGTTGAAGAGGAAATATTTACCATAAACAGCATTAACGATAGTAAATTTAAATTTATTGAAAATTATTCAGTCGTCTGTTAAGTTGGAATTTTTAGATTAATAAAATTTGATATAACATTCAGGTATTTGCTTCATTAACAATATGTCCATAAATATTTTCTCCCCATGTTTACTATACAGAAAAATGTTACAGTATCATTTTATTCATACCCTGATCATTTATTTACCATTTAATACAATCAAAAGCCTTTAACTTTTATTATTCTCCTAGAGTTTTTCAAAGTGAATGTGGATAAATGTAACAAAGAATTTTGGGTGACGATTTAGTCGATAAAAATATTGTAATGCCTTTAAATTTAAATAAATTGGAAGTGAAAAGTTACATAATGGGCTCGTGGAGAATATTAAAGCTAATCAAAATATAACAAAGACATTTCATGCGGACTCCACGCAAAAATTTGCTTATTCTTTCAGTCGCCATCGAAAGTTAGTAAACATCTCCCGAGACCGGTTTCTGACCAGCAACTGAAGGAATGACCAAGGGTACGGTCATATACATTAGCCTTGTCGGATATAGTCTGTAATCTAATGCGACTCACGCCATCCTGTGATCGACAACAAGATAAGCCTAAAAATTTGCATGATGGGTTTGTGGAGAATATTAAACATATTTTTCTATTTAAATGGGCTCTATATAAAAATGTGCCCATTCATTCAGTCGCTTAACACCTTTGTAAGGGTCTTCCGATGCCGGCTTCAAGTCTTTACCATCATCTGAATGTTCAAAAGAAGAACATTAATTTATTCGTCAGGACATTTGTTTTGGTTTTTACAATATATTTAAAAATATAGAATTTATTGTAAATGTCCGAATGGAGAATTTAATTTGGACAGTTCCAACTCGAACTATGGTTATATGTCAAGTGTAGTGTCATTCAAATATAATACCCAGATGTTAGTGTTGTAAAATGTTTAAGTCATCAATTTTCAAAAGATTTTTTTTGAAACGTAAGAACAAAATATCAGAAAGCAATGGATATGAATATTGGAATGATGGGCGAAATTCTTCTTTGTTTCAAAGGTTTGTGAGATACTGATTGTGTTAATAATAAACTCATATTGATTAGTTCGTATATCCCGTTATTCTATACGGAACTGATGCACTCATATAGTAGTCAGTTCAAAAACTTCAGGTGGAACAGAGGGGCATTGAAAGATGTATGCTTCTCATTACAAATAGGCATAGAAAAACTTGCCCATGGATCAGAGATCAAACGAAAGTGTGATCACGGTAAGAGTAAATTAATTAAAATCGAGATGGGCAGGCAATAGAGAGGCGATGGGACGACCAAGGCAATTCTGGTACAGCTTGATTGCAAAAGTCCACGAGAAAGATTGAAAGCACAATGGATAGATGGCATCGTTAAGTATGCTGGATCTGAGTGGCCGAGTAAAGTTTAGAGCAGTGAGAGTTGCTTGAAAAATGCCGAAGAGGCCTTCATTCTGCAGTGGATTAGATCATTATATATACAGGGTGTCCGAAAATAACGGTAGGTGACTTTGGGGATTAAAATACAAAAAAAAGTTTCTATAAACATACTACAAAAATTGTTTCTTAAAGGGACTAGAGACCCTTAATGTCTAGATTTTTAACTTTTACACTGTAAAATGGCCCATTATTCCTTAAAAGAAATGGCGAATATGCATTTTATGTACGGGAAGGCGAATGGGAACTGAACGAATGTATGGGATGAGGAATGCTATATGAAGCCTTTTACGTTAACAAATAGGCAATATATTAATGCAATTAAGACATATTCCCATTCGATTGACAATTAATATAGATAAACTTAACCGGGTGTTAGAATATAATTTGGTTCATGCCAAAAAAAAAAAGATTAAAGTAATACTACTTTACTAGTGTACTAGTAAATAGTTTATTTGAAATGGCGCCTTGTGATATTTTCCAGTTACCACGACTGAACTTGGTATTCTACGAATATCATTTTCAATCCATTAATCCAATACTCTGCTGTGAGTTTAGAAAAGTATTTCTGCATTCAGCTATAAAAAAATGAAATGTTCCAAGTTTTAAATAAGTTGGATATAGTGTGATCGAAACGAGAAATTTGTTTGAATATAGGTGGAGTATAAATAAACTAATAAGACATTCTTTTCGTAAACCGCATTTTTCTAGTCCATTTTGAAAGGGAGTGACGGAAATTTCCATTCCATATGAACCATTCCCGAGCAGATTTTCTTCAAAACCAATGCATTGGTCAAAATGTGATAAACGGTTATGTGAGTTGGATTCAACTCCTCTCTGATCAGTCAAAGTTTCCGTCGCACTCTGCTCCAGTCTGAAACAAAACTTGACAATGCACGGTTGGTCAAAATTGGTGGTACGAACCATTCAGTGACTCGAAGAAGTTCGAACTCGTACTAATGACGCATCATATATTGGCATGCCTTCCCTCTAAAGGAGAGGCCAATAGCGTTTCCAGATCGAATGCTACGTCTCCAGTCTCATGATTTTACGTACACACCTCGTAATTCGTAGTCCTTTTATTGAACGACCCGGGTATTTTTGACTTATTAAATTGATAATAGTAAAGTGCAACATTATTACACCATGAATATTTTTACAGTTACATACAACAGAACAAAAATAAGAAATATTTTTTTCTTCCTAGTTCAACCTAGATGCTTTAAAGATCAATCAATTACATCATCCCACGTTATCTGACGTAAGCTTTTAATTACATATTACACTTAAATATTTAATATGGTTTGCTCTACAAATTGACTGCCTAATTAGTTTATAATAAATTATAGTAGAACATTAAAAATATTCTGTTATTGTTCAAATCGATGTTGATCTGACATTTAAATATCGCATTATATGTTTATTTTTAAAATTACAGTTATTTAGTTAGGTAAAGTTCACTGGTTTTAAAATAATAATGCTTTTCAAAAACCGATTCGGTCTCGTTTTCACTGTCTTTGTCGCCGAAAATATCAGCTGCCTCACATAACGCTTCTACTTTAGACGCACAGCGAGTACGAGAACGCGTATTCATTTTGAGCTAAATAGAAAATGAAAGAAACCGATAAATAAATGTTAAAGAAAATTAAAAATCATAGTTTTCAATAAAAATATTATATTAAGGATTTACCACAAATTGTGTCAAGATCGAAAAAACATACTATTTGTGCAAAATCATTTTATTTATTCAAATTGACAAAATACTGACACAACAGCACTGGGTGGCGTATACCCACAGACTGATTGCGATCGCTTATATTATTGTTAGTATTCACATCTTAAGATGGCTATGGTGGGGGATCTGTAGAGTTTTCCCCCATTCAAAGTCATCCACTCAACGTGACCATTTATAAGGAAAAAACACTTTTAATTTACCCCTGGGTATCCTTTATCCAGTGTTTCTCTTGAGGGTTAATTCTGCATGGCTTTATATAGCCTTCATCATCAAATATCTAATAAATAATATACTAGCATTAAAAGTACTGAGCTTGTGAAGAATATATTAAAAATATGCAAAAAACAGATTTTTTTTTCACACTTCATGTAATAATTACTCATTTCTTCAGCTGCTGCATTTGTTAAATTGTGACTAAAAGGATTTTGAGTAAAACTTTATAAACAACATTTGGATCTCTTTCGAAAGAATTAAATGTCGTTTTGTAACTATGGATGAGACTTGGGTTTACCACTATGATCCTGAACTCGACCAAAAAGGTTATGGTATCAATTTTTTTGGGATGCAAATGGTATTTTTTTAATTAATTACTTTCAAACCGGAAAAACAATAACATGAGAGTATTACTCAAACCGTTTGGATCAATTGGATACAAAAAATCGTGAGAAAAGATCTGGTTTAGAGAAGAAAAAAAACATTTAGCATTTTTCATCAAGACAATGCACTGGCTTACAGATTTGTTCGTACAAAGGCCAAATTGAAGGAGTTACACTAGGAGTTGTTGAATCATCCACCATATTCACCAGATCTGGCTTCCTCTGGCTTCAACTGTTCAAACCTCAAAAAATTCCTACGTGGCAAGCGTTATGGTGAAATGAATGAAGAAGTTATAGCAGCAGCAGATGAGTATTTTAAAGGATTTCCAGAAAATCACTTCAGAGAGGAATAAATGAACTGGAGAACCTCTGGAAAAAAATGCTTAAGCTTAAGGGATAATATACGGAAGAATAAAGTTATTTTTTCAAATTTTATCATTTTCGCTCTTGAACTTTTCAATTGGCCTAGTACATAACTTCGTGCTGTTTTAAACTTGCTAAAAAATGTCATTTCTATTGTCTAAGTTTCATATCAAATCTTCTTTGAAGAGAAATGATATATAATTTTCCACAAAAACCAACAATCGGTAGATATCATGAAACGTGACACTTATAACGAAAGTAAACACTTTTGACTCCGTTCGCATTTTATCTCGCATCCCAAAAGTTAACAATAGTGTGTCAAAAAATATTATAGTAATTTTCAAGATTGTCCGGATGTTTCATTATTAATACATGAACCAGAATAATGATGTTAATTATACCATTCTAAGAAAGGCATCATCTTGATTTTATTGCTTCTGGGTGAATATTTGGACAGCATCTTGTTAATACAGTATCGGCCTATTTATAGCAAATATATAATCACTTCTATAAATCTTTCGTATTCTTCTTGATTAATGGTATTTTGGTGTGGTTGACTTCAACATTTTTTTAATGATGTCCGTTGACTATGTAATTTGCCGTTATTGAGGTCAAACGAATTAAAAGAAAAACACTTAGTCGTCTATAATTTTTCATTTTCGCAATAAATACCTGCTACGAATTTTGAGAAATTATTTCGAGAAGAATGATGAAGGTATAATGATTCATTAATTTCTGACTAAATTATCGTTCGTAAAATACGAATTGATTGAAATAATGATCATTAGTATAGTTAGACCATGTTTCGGTTGAATATTATTTGTTACAAGAGATCATTTATTTTGCATCGAAATTGGTTATAGTAAAGATTAGTTTTATTTTGCAAGTATGTTAATATCTTATTATTAAAAATCCGACTGCATACGTAATGAAAATTCTTAAGCCATTAGAGTGAATTCATTCTACTATTGGAATCTTCGGTACTAATCACTAAACTCGAAGAGATTTACCAGTAAACAACAAATTATTTTATTTGATTACACGACGCGCGTTTCGCTATCCATGTTAGCATCATTAGTAGATGATTTAATCTAGGATATTGAATCATTTCCTGATCATGCTAACCTGGTTAGCGAAACATACATGAATGTACATTCAATACCATTTACAGTAGATGTACATTCTTAAAGATCAGTATTTGATTTGATATTTTCACTGATTTTTAAGGTAATATATTTTTTAGTCTGATGGTGATAATATTTTCAGGTAATACAGAATTTCAGATTCTGAACGTGGATGATAATTGTATGTCCCAAGCACACCCTTATTCGTTATGTCTTTGAACTATCCATCGCACTAAAATCGATACCAAATCACTTTTACGATTTAATGTAAAACGTTTAACTTGTCTTCTCATGATGTTAAAATGATTAGCGAAACGTATGTCGAAAAGTTAAGCGCAGCTATTTGGTGTTTAATGGTAAATCTCTTTGAGTTTATTAGGGTGTAAGAAAAGTATTTTGGTTTTTGAGGCTCTTAGTTATTTACTGTTAAAATTTTGGCACCATTCCGATGCTTTGCAGTTAACGATTATTGTGAAATATTGCTAATTCCGCTGAAAATTGCCTAGTGCTTGTCCTAGGATCTATAGCTACAGATGATCTTAAAATGTCAGCACTGAGAGAAAGTAGACAACCTGCCTCTTCTTCTTTTTGAACCACAGCTGAGCGATGAGGATTGATATGGTACCTTTCCACTCTACTTCGCTAATCTCTAGAGCAGTGTCAGTCGCTTTGAAGCGTTTTTAAAATAATTTCTTAAATTAGCTTAATTTCTCGAGTTATTTTACTCATTTTAACGTTCTTGTTAAAGACCGTCCAATGAATATTTCGAAGTGAAATCACTTTAATACCAAAGAAGGAATATTTATTTGTAGGAATAAAAAGTTATGTATAATCATTTATTTACAAACAAACGAAAAAATGTAAATATTTTTATTACAGCCTAATATAATTGCAATATTAACTAAAATACGAGTTAATTACATTATACAGTAATGTTGTTGGACTCTTTATGTGACGTTTGGCACCTGGAGAGGATTATTCCATTCTCGTGAAGAGTTTTGAAGACAAAATTTACAACAGTAAAAAGAGTTTAATTATGGGCAGTCCACTAAGCCAATTACATGCCGAAATATTTATGAACAATATTGAGGACACTATTTTCAAAAACAAAATTAGTAAACAATGTTTATATTGGTACCGATACGTTGATGACATTTTGACATGTTTCATGGGTACTAAGAGACAGTTGGATGCTTTGTTATTATATATAAATTCCATCCATAAATATATCGTATTTAGAATCGAAATGGAGTCCAACAGTTAAATACACTTTTCGAAGCTAAAGATTTCTAAAAATTCGAATAAACAGTAGTTTTCGTTTTTCCATAAATCCTATCGCTAATATCACGATTTACAATACATCCAACCACCCACAACAACATAAACGGGCAGCCTACAATAGTATGATTTATCGCTTAATCAATGTTCCCCTAAATCTAGACAAATATAATATAGAATTAAATTTAATTAAGCAAATTGCGGTTAACAACGGCTGTCCAGTTTCAATATAATGATAAAATAGTCTCCAAATAAAAGGAAAAATAATGCGCTTTCGGAAGCCTATCCTAGGATTAAAATTAAACAATTTGGATTTAAAACTCTTTCTTATTATGAACATATATTTGAAAAACTTAAAAAATATCTGAACGGCATTAATATAAATGTAGCCTTGTAAAACCAACAATTTTTTAGGAAAATTAAAAAAAAACTATAAGCAATAAACGGGGAAAGACAATAAACCAGGCGTGTACCAAATGAATTGGAACACTGGCAATAAATTTTATATAGGGCAACCAGGTAGATCATTTAAGCTCAAAATAGCAGAACACAAGCGCAGCTATCAAAATAACAAAATGGACTCAACATAAGCCGAACACCTTATTAAAGAAAAACAAATATTTAATAATGATTTTAAAATTTTACCCATAGAAAAAAAGTGTGTAAATAATTTTAATTTTTACTTACTTTTTTCATGAGGTATGCAATGGTGGACATTTTGAAGAGCTAATTTAATAAAACCATTAATCATGTGTTTCTCACTGTAGCGTGAATCGCATAAAACGTGTTATGGTGTGAAAAATTAGTGCTAATAATTTCAACTTTGACATTAAACGACGATAATGTGCAAGTTTTCCTTTATTTATAACAAAACAAACCAAATTTATGTTGAAACGTATGGAATAAATGGCAATAAAAACATTACTTTTATTTTCAAATAACACTTTAAGATGCCAATGCAACAAAAAACTGAATTCTGATGGACCGAAATTAACAAGACGATGAGCCGTTTCCAATTATTGAGAAAATAAAATCAAGATCTGACTTGTTTTCTGTGGAAATGGTTGCATTTTGGATGCATGTTTGCAGAAAACTTTTTGTTCAAAATGCTGTAAAGAATCATTGGTTTAATTTACGAAAGTACTTTTCCTTACACCCTGTAGAGACCAGCTTGAACATATGGTACAAGAAGGATAGAGCGGAGCTAGTTGAGCAACTGTTTGGTTGATCTCCCATAACTTTAAGAATATGCATTGATATTTAATTAATTCTTACTCTATTGGGTTCGCAATTTACTCTTCTCCAAAACATCTAGCCTCGTAAAAACGATCTAGTATAAGTTTAAAAGTTATTGTCGGACATCGAGATCGCTTCAAGTTGCTTAACGTGCCATACTAATGGGGCTAGTTGTGCAACGGTTAAAATGGAGTTGATGACTGTATAGAATGATCTGAATACAAAATAATTGTAATCAACAAGCAAATATTTATTTATTATGATTATTACACAGTCATACTGTTATTATATCTCTCGAAAAATAAAATAAAAATCAAACAAAATTAAATATTTTCGATCTTTGGATTATTATTACACTTTTTATATTTAAAATTATATATTTAAGAACAATTATAACGCAAATAAATATTAAATTAAAGTAGTAACTAATTATGAGATCAAGAATATTGTTAGATGTTAAATAACCCCAAATTATTAATCATCTTTGTCTCTATCACAATTAATATAAACATATCTCTTTAAAGTCATCCTGTTAATATTAAGTTGTTTGGCTGCAGCACTTACACTCATTTTTTCCTCCTCTACAGCTTGTGCTGCATTACTCAATTGTGACTAGTAGCTAAACTTTTTGAGGCCTTTCTTTTATATCTACGTATCTTAAAATGTAATAACAATTATTAATACATTTTTCAATATAAGTAATTTTAATTGCACAAATAATTGTAATTCACATGCACAAATTAATTGATGGTTATTAATGTATTAAAGAAAAATGTGATTTTCTACACTGAACATCCAGTGGGGCTATTTGAGCAAGTACTGAACGCGCGTTGCTCAACTAGCCCCAGTTGAAGCAACAAAATAAAAATTAGGTTATAAAAAATCATAAGAGTTAAAAATAAATAATCATCTATAATCCAAAGAACAATAATTGAGTAATATTTAAATACTTAGGTGGTCCTTATTAAGTGTTTTTATACGAGTACAGTAGAAAAATGATGACCTGCAATATTTTTTTACGCCGAAAAAAAAACAAAACGTTCTCTTATTTTTATAGTAGCACCGGATACCAATTGACAGTCATGCTATGTATTCCTCTCCCCTAACCCCTGCTTTTCGCTATTTACACTTTTGTTGTAGGTTGCTTAGTTTTCGAGATATTTCGATTGCACAACTTGCCTTTATGATCAACCAGCCCATTCTTCCCATTAGAGGAGGCTCTTTACAAACACAACCAAAGACCATTTTTTCAGAAATTGAGTTGAGTCCATATTCTTATATTTTGTCCAAGGAATCTAGTGGAGAAATTAGTTTTGTTAGTTTGTTACAAAAGCGACTAAAAATAATAATAAAATGTGTAAAATAACAGTGGCGGCTCGTGGTGTTTTTCAAAGTTGGAGGGCGTAGAAGAATATAGTGCTGCTTTTATAGCTAAAGATTTTTTTTTGCTTTCCTCTTCCTCCTTTTTAATTTTCATGCATTTTCGTCGCCAGCATTCGTCGCCAGAAACCGTCCATCAGTGGATATTCAGCTACCACGGGATACCCGAGAAACTATCATTACATTTCATACCCGTGAAAACATTCGTCAAAACATAATATATATATATATATATATATATATATATATATATATATATATATATATATATATATATATATATATAATTATGATATAAAATATCATAAAGAATAATATAAAAAATCACCTATATGACAGGACATGGAGATGGCCGAGTTTGTAAACGACCAAAATTGGTCGATTTAAAAGCTGTTAAACTAAATTTAACTAAAAGATGGAAACTAGAGAGCGTACTAGTAGACAAATCTTACAATGGGCTATAACATGAGAACGGATGTGAAAAACATAAGATCGAAAGAAACAGGAGGAAATTTGTAGTAACAAGCTTTGGCTCCTCGGCTTATTTTTAATTATTTTTATCTATTCTTAATGTGTCGTTAAATTAAATTTTACAAAGCCGACTATTAAATAATTTATCTTCTCGACTGGAAGTAATTCATTTAAATTGGACGCTAAACAATTTATTTTTAACTTTTAAAAACCTACCCAAGAAAATCAATGTAATTTCGTATTTTTATGGTTTCCTATAGGAAATGCTTTGATGATACGCTTAAAATAGTAAGGAAATTACCGGATATAAGCGTGGTTTTTAGAGAAAAAAAAACATTTAATATAGAATGAATTAGTGTGTGTACGAATGTGTTTTTTCGGAACTATTATTGGAAAGCAGGTTATAAAATCCGGATTTTGTGAGAAATAATAAATAATAGTCGAAAGTACATTAAGCAAATTAACATACTCAGTTTCAAACATCAATTAAACACGTCAAGAGAGATTAACAACTATAGATAAATTTTAATGTTAATTAGCGTTTGTCATATCTTTTATTCAACAGATCTAACTGGTCGTCCTCTAAATGAACACAATTTTCTCATTTTCATATTAGATATTGTTTATTTAATCTAAAAATATATTTTCTGCGATATTATGGATTTAACGTGGACATCGGATGTATTATACGAGAAAGCAATCGATTGTCTAGTAAGTGAAGTTTTTGGACTGAGGATGGTTGCGACTTTTTCTTGATAGAAATTCAAACTAAATTGTATAAATCAACAAAGTTGCTCTTTCGAAGAATATATTTACAACAGTAAAAAAGGCTTAATTATCGGCAGCCTTTTACCTGCAAAATTGACATGTTTCTCGGGTACTAAGAGACACTAATGTGTGTAAATATGACTAATGTCATATTTACGGTTAAAATGGAGACCAACAGTTCAATACACTTTTTAGATCTAACGATTTCTTAATATTCGAATAAGCACCCGTTTTCGATTTTCCATAAACTTTCTCACACTGATATCACGATTCACAACACATCCAACCACCCACAAAAACATAAACTTTTCGGACATATATTACTATAGTACCGACTATTTGTCACAATACAATTTAATTTTTCGTCAACCATCCGAAGAAACTACAATGTAGCCAAACGCGTTTTAGAGAAAAATATAATGGCAAATTGTTTTATTTATACAATATTAGATTGTTCTTAACAAAAACACGTTTAATTAAACAAAAAATAAAAAATTATAAAAAATTTGCAGATGATATTAGCTACCAAGGCTTTTCAGAATATTTACGTAAAGAAATTCACACGATTGGTTTTCGATGGAGAAAATTTAGGAATAATCGACGGATACTAATGGAACGTCAGCCCATCAGGCTGCTTAGAATTGAATTTCTTAGAAGAATGCGTCAGCACCGGGAAAAAGCTCGCCCTATAATATATATGGACAAGACGTTCATTCATACACATCATATACCCAAGAAAAGGAATTGAACGATGAAACTTTAGAAGGATTACAAAAACCAATAGGAAATGGACTGCGTCTGATCATAATACACCCAGGTGATGAAAATGGGTTTGTTCCTAAGGATTATATTAGATTAAAATCAAGCAGAACAAGTGGCGACTACCATCATGACATGAATTACGACAGTTACAAACAGTGGGCTTCTGAGAAACTTATTTCGAATTTACAACTGAAAACTTGCCTTATACCATAGCAACACCCTATACCATAACAAACAAGTGGAAAATAATACTGTTAAAACAAGAACTTATAAAAACAATCTTATAAAAACTCATAAACCAAGGCATAAGAGATATGATATAGACGAAATTTGTAATACACAAGGTATTGTGTATTGCGACTGCCACGAACGTATTGTGATGACTTCTTTGAGGAATTCTCATCCAATGGAAATCTCGTGTGAGCGAGCAAAACGGTTGGAGCAACAGGATGTGTGTCTGTAAAATATTATTTGATATTATTACCCTTATTTAGGTTAAGTAGTCATTAGGATATATATATATATATATATATATATATATATATATATATATATATATATATATATATATATATATATATATATATATATATATATATATATATATATATATACTAGGATATATATATATATATATATATATATATATATATATATATATATATATATATATATATATATATACTACATATAATGCATATGCTAATTAAAATGCATACCTATGACCGTATATGTAATAAAAATTTTACCTGTTTATGTCAATAAATCTCTATTTTTAAATCTAATCCAGACCCAATTTAAAATACAGTGAATTTGAACAAATAATTGTGTTTTTTTACCATTATTAACATTTAATTTTGAAATTGCCGAATAGGCTTCTTTTATATACGCGTCGTTAATTATTATAAACTTACTTAACTGAAACGTTATTGCGAAAATTTGTTGCATGGACTATACATTTGAGGAACTCTCCGTTCTCTGTCTCTGCGACCCTCTCACTCTTTCTTTTGCGCATCTCAGAGGCCAAGCTATGTTAGTTGAGCTGTAACTACCTCAAAAACGCAAATACTTTTGTTATAATTCTAGTACTTTTGCAAAATAATCAGAGGTCTTTACTCCGTGTTATTTATATATTTACGCATTATCTCATAATTGTTTTGCACAATATAATTTAAAAATTAAATTGTTACGCAAGAAAAGTTACATTAGTACATGAATATAACTACTGGAAAAAAATAAACATTCACTTAAACCTAGGAGGATGCTGCAGAGCTCGTTATTAACTGACCGGGCAACTGTAGAGAAACTCCTATAATATATCTCGTTTTAAATGCGCACCTGCAATCGCGCTTTTTTTGATTCTTAAAAAGAAAGAAAATCGTCGTTAGTTTGAGAGGATGTTCGTAATCATCATTCTCGGAAACGCATTAGATTAGAGAACAGAAAAGTAAAGAGGTGCGAAGAACGCGGTTTATTTAATTAAAAGCCTAACGCGCCGAAATACCGTAACGCCATCTACGGAAACTATTGAATCAGATGGCTGTCTAATTTTGTGCTTTATTTCTTTGCATTCTTACTTAAACTGAATATTTTTTTTCTCTACAACCATTACTGTTAATTAACTATACCGGCATATTATTCGTGTAGCTTGAATAATAAATAGTCGATACATTTTTCCTTTTAATTACCAGCCTAACCAGCTGGATTTCCAAATATAATTACATTGGGGAACAGCAATTTGGTTGACTTGGATCTGTGACTTGTTTTTGACTAATTTTTGATCTGTGAATTCAAAAATATTTACAGTTTCTCTCTCTCACGTCAAGTTCTTAAGCTACAGCATACCCCTCATTTTACCTTAAAAGTGTACATACGAAAGGAAATAAGGTGAGATCTGACCAAATAGATTAGAATATAATAAAATATATTATAGTAAACATTTCTTCTTATAGCTTTTCCTGGAGTGTTCAGTTTATGGACATTCTCGCTTGATGCTCCAACAGTGGTCAGCCATCATACTGACATCCCATCTACCTTGATACCGCGCTTCCATAACGTTTAGATCTTGATGGAATCGCTCGCCCTGTTCATCAGTAACAGCACCAAGATTTTCTGGGAAGTTAGCAAGGTGACTATGTAAGAAATGCAGTTAGATTGATGCTCATGTTGCAACCAAGCTTTTTAAAGCTCTCTAAGAGTTGTTGAACAATTTCGATGTAATTCGGGGCTCGTGTATTTCCAAGAAAGTCTTTAACAATATTTTTAAAAGCCAACCAAGCATTCCTTTCAAGTTTGGTCATTATTTCAGTGAAATTTTCATCTTTAACGAGTTGCCGAATCTGTGGACCATCAAACACACCAGCCTTTATCTTTTCATATGACAGACTAGCGAATGCCGAAATGGTATACTTAAAGCAGTCTCCTTCAATTGACAAAGCCTTAACAGATTGCTTCATGAGACCTAGTTTTATTTGCAAAGGCGGAAATACAATGTTTTTTCTGTCGACCAGTGGCTGATTTAAAATGTTTGGATCACCAGATCTTAGGTTAGATCTTGGCGGCCAGTTCGATTGCACCCAATGCTTCTCACGAGCTCTGCTGTCCCACATGCACAAAAATAGGGATATTTGGTATACCCGCGTTGCTGGCCAAGAAGGAAATACAAATCCGTCATTATTTCTGAAGTACTGCCTAAATTAATTTTCTCTGGATCGATAGTAAGTGACTTTAGCTCCTTTGGGAAGCAAATTTTTTTCGTCTTGATGCTAATAATTCCGATGCCTTTTTGGATAGTCCCAAATCTCGTGCTAAATCGTTTAGTTCATGTTGATTGAATCCTTTAGAACAGAATCATTGGAAACTTTGAATTCTTCGTCGGTGGAGTCACTTCGATCTTCACTTGATTCACATTCTTGTATTTCTAAAGAAGGTAATTCTTGAAAAACTGGCACTGGAATTTCAGCTGAATGAAGCACAGAGCGTATAGCTGACGGTAAATTAGGGTACTCAATTTTATGTTTGTTTTTCTTGTTGAACCCTGATGTTTTCACTATGCAAAATTAGCAATCACTTAAGTGATCTTTGGGCTCTTGCCAAACCATTGGTATACCAAACGAAAGTTTATTACGTGGTCTCTTCGTCCACATTCGTAAACTTTCTACACACTGCTTTATGAGGGGCCCATGATTTATCTTGGTCACCTATTTTCACCTTAAAATAAGCAAAATAGGCTTGCCTGACAAATGTACTAATATTAGTCCGTTGAATGGGGATGGTAAAATTGCCACATATATAACAAAATGAATCAGTGCTGTTTAAGCACTTACTACGAGAACTACCAGAGGCAGACATAACGAAAATCTGTAGTTGTGTATGTATACTTTGACTTCACTATATCAGAGCGACACAGACCCGCGTACTTTAGCATCTCATGCGTAACTGACCGAACTAGTTTTGGATGACGCTACGTCACTCACGCCTTCACTCCTAGGTCGAAGAAGGTTCGCCGGTAGGAGAGCAGTAGTGACTTCTGTGATTCGCCAAGTTTAGTCGGGTGTGCAACAACTGTAGAGAAAAAACTTGACCTGATAGAAAAAAACTAAATAAAGTTTTGGAATTACATATTACATATCAATTGGAATTACATATCAATTTACGTATAAAACAGCTTAAATATCGAACTCAACAGAAATTATTTTTCAAATTGTTCCCCGGTGTTATTGAACTACTATTATATCTTCAAATAGTTACTGTTTGGCATGGTTTATGACCTGGAGTAGTTTTTGTCTATAATTTTTAGAAGGTGATGTTAACAACTTTTTGCGGATGAAATTGAAGCATGTGAACCTGAAGCGTTAGTTGCTTGTACTGGAGTTCAGCACACCGTACAGAAGCGTAACTAAAAAGGTTTCCTTGTCAATGTCAACTGGCCACCAAGATCATGCGATCTAACACGCTTGGATTATTTTTTGTGGGATTATGTTAAATCTCTGGTTTACAGAAATTGTTAGTATGAATATTGGTCCGCCTCGATTGGGATCAAAAATGTTCTATAAAATGCTTGTATGTGAACTGTATCTTGAATCAAAAACTGATGCTTGCTCTGAACTGATTTTATTCTAACATTAGTTGTCAAAATGTATCTATCGTCAAGTAAGACAATGTATAAGAAGGTATTTCAAACCTACAAGGAATTATGGGAAATGTGTCAAGCGGTGGCGCCATCTCACGTGTATCCAAGGTATCAATTTAAACTTTTTATGTCGTTAAAAATACAATAAATTGAGTATATCAATTTCCACGTAGTTTTAGTTGAAGTTCGCATGTGTGCACTTCGGGAGCTGTAAACAACCATATTCTGATTACCTGGTTGTACTCTTATACAGGATGTTTAGTGCATTGTTTGCCAAATTGAAATGGCCAATGGGAGGGTTCTTTTGCTATCTTCTCATCCTCCATAAAGCATTATTGGGCCCACAGGTTTTTTTATGTTAATAATTTAATTCTTTATTTAAAAAATTCTAAAAGTCAGCATTGAAACTTGAATTAAAAAAAAAGTTATTGGTATAGTCTCCAAATTATTTTTTTATTTTAATGTGTTAATGTTGTAGGGTTCTAGGAAAATCAAAATTAGATGCAAACGACATTTACTTTTTTATAGACTCGCAAGGTTTTTGGAAGAAGTAAAAATGAACTTAAGCTCAATTTTGAATTGCATATTAAAAAAAAAACTAAAAGGGATCATGGTCTTCGAATTCTTTTAAAAAAATCTCTGATTTATCCTCTTTCTAACGGTATGCATTCATTCCATAAAATGTTTTACTAACTTCACTAGTTTATTAACTTTGTGTATCCGGACGCATTAGGCTGATATGCGAACTTCAACTAAAACCACTGGGAAATGAATATATTCCATTTATTGTTTTTTTTTCACAAGTTTATTGATTTTTTAATTTTACTGTTTTTTTTTATATTTTCTGAATAAATTATAATAATTAGAATTATTGCAGGTTTTTTCAATTAAAAAACAAATGTGTTTGATGAATGACGTACATTTTATTTACTTTACTAATTATTTAACTCTAGAGACTGAAAAAACAAACTTACAACTTAATAATTATCAGAAATTAATAACAAAAATAATTTTAATACAATTTTTGAACAAAAAAAAAATATAGCAATGGTGAGGATTTGAACCCCAAAGTCGGCACGACGTAAAAACTTTTAACTGATTTATTGGATATACGTGAGATGGCGCCACCGCTTGACTCATTCCCCATAATCCCTTGTAGGATTGGAATACCTAGACGTAGCCGTGGTTTCCTGAAAGCAGCCTATCCTGCTTGTGAACGTTCTAAACTTATATTAACGATATACAAATTATAAAATAGAATAAAATAGTACTTAACAGAAATAAACTCTGAATAGTTCTTGATTTTCAACGAAACATTCAGGCCGCCATTGAAAATAAACCAAGCGATGTGTGTGAAGAATAATCTATTATTGAGTCTCCAAAATGCCTTGCACAAGTTCTGATGCTCTTATTGGACAACCTTTTATAAAATATTTGAACATTTTAAAATGCAAGTGTAACTCATTTTTAGATTTTTTTAAATTGTAGTGTTCAATTTACAGCTGTTTCTTATGCTAATTAGTCTTGTGTTAAATTCCGTTAAATATAACATCCCCATTGGCGACCATCTAGAGGTATTTGAAATTCAATTTCTGTCTATGTATTTAGTTACTAACAACTAATTTACAACTAACAGAGATATCACAACTAGATACATTTACTTTTACGGCTGATATTACTACACTAAATGTTGTTACAGAATTCAATTAAATAGAAGGAGCTTATTAATGTATGTGTATAGTCGTTGATATTTCCTTTGATGTTTCGTAAGATTAGAAACAGATGATATTTGCAAATGGTCATCTCTACCTGCTGGCGGAATGTCGTCTGTTTATAAGAATATATTTTGCCTTTAGGTCTAATTAAATGCAATGGAAAGCATTGCATTTAATTATTCTGGCCATAAATTATTAATACTTATCGTACTTCACACAGCTGAAGTATTTCGATTTACTGTAAAATATAATATAATTATTTAAAAGCTTGGTTTTCGGAGCAAATATATATATATATATATATATATATATATATATATATATATATATATATCCATATATGTATATATACATATATACATATACATATGTATATCATCATCATCATCATCATCAGCCTGTATCGATCCACTGCAGGATGAAGGCCTCTTCAGCATGTTTCCAACTTTCACGGTCCTGGGCTTTCCTCTGCCACTCGGGTCCAATAGACTTAACGGTATCATCAATCCATTGTGCTTTCGGTCTTCTTCGCGGACGTTTGCGATCAAGCGGTATCCACTCCAAGATTGCCTTGGTCCATCTGTCACTTCATCGTCTCGCTATATAGCCTGCCCATCTCCATTTCAATTGCTTTACTCCTCCAATGGTGTCACAGACTTTTGTTTGTTCTCTGATCCATGCGCAGGACTTTCTGTCTCGTCTTGTAATGCCAAGCATACATCTTTCCATTCCCCTCTGTGCCACCCGAAGTTTTTGAATTGATTGCGATGTGAGTGTCCAGGTTTCACTTCCGTATGTCATAACGGGTAGAGCGCACTGATCGAAGGCTTTTCTTTTCAGGCAAAGTGGGAGTCTGCTCTTAAACACTATGTTGAGCCTACCAAATGCCTGCCAGCCACATTTAACACGCCGTTCCACCAAGATATATAAAACTGTCCACAATCTCCCAATCCTTTCCTAAAACTGAAATTCTTCTTCTTCAAATGGTTCGCCAGCCCTTTGCAGTTCTTGTATGCGTCTTTGCAGCTCCTCTGGGTCTTGTGAAATGGGAATAATATCATCTGCAAATCTAAGATGGGTTAAGTTTGCATCATTGATCTTTACACCATCCTGTTCCCAATCCACTTTACGGAATACTTCTTCAAGGCCAGCCGAGAAAAGAATAGGCGATATTGCGTCACCTTGCAGTACCCCTCGTTTTATATTAATTCCCACTTCAAGACCATCAGGGTGAATTGTGGCTCCATCATATATCAATTCTAATAGGTTTACATGGGCTCTCTCTACACCTTGGCTAAGCAGTGCATCCATTATCGCATGCTTTGAGATGGAATCAAATGGTTTTTCGTAGTCGATAAAAGCCAAGCACAGTGGCATGGTGTATTCGTTGTGCCTTTCAATGACCTGCTGTACAACCTGGATGTAATCCATTGTACTGAACCCACTTCTGAATCCTGCTTGTTCTCTTGGTTGTGCGTCATTCACTTTTTTTAATATTCTTTTAGAAATCATCTTAGTGAAAACTTTGTACATTACTGATAGGAGGCTTATTGGACGGTAGTTTTTTAAATCCTCCTGTGCTCCTTTTTTATGTAAATTGATCACTTCTGCATTTTTTCATAAGTCAGGTACTTTTTGTTCTTTGAGGCATTTTAAGTATAATTTTGCCAGTGTTTTATGTAACGTCCGACCACCAGCTTTTAGCATTTCGACAGTTACACTGTCTTTTCCTGGAGCCTTGCTGTTTTTCATCGATTCTATAACATTTGTTACTTCCTCCACTAGGATATCTGGCATATGTTCTTCCGTGGGTATTGTTGTTTTTGTTGTCAAAGACATATATATATATATATATATATATATATATATATATATATATATATATATATATATATATATATATATATATATATATATGAGAGAGAGAGAGAAAGAGGCTGTCCCGAAACTCTACGTCAAGCGGGTGCCGAGCAAAAGGCCAGGTTATACCAGTTCTGGTAAAAATAAGAAAAAATATCCATGTCACCGTGTTGTGATAATGGGCATATTTTTGAAAATCTTAAAATACGAGGCCCTAGGCTATATATATCTTTAGGTACTGAGATAAGAAATTTCCCAATTTTTCAGTGTTTTTTTTTTGTAACGTGATCATAAATAACCATGCTATTAATCGAAGTCACAAATCAAACAATGAACGTTGTTAATTTAGTAAAAATTGAGTCATTGAGTCATGGTTTAAAAAGTTATGGCAGCGACCTTTGATACTTCATCTTAAAAAAAAATGTATTACACTACCCGGGCTAAGTTATTTTAAAATGTACAGCAATTGGCAGCTTTCTTTCCAGAAAAAAATATTACTCCTATTATTTTTGGAAATGTACCATTAGAAAAGGTCTTGAAATATACTAGAAAGGACTAATAGAAAGTCACTTTATAGAAAAAATGTTAACAGGAAATGCCCGGATGATTGCACGGACGTTTTTAAAAGCAATTCTAAAAAGACTAAGGC
The DNA here is from genome assembly GCA_031761425.1 of Cosmopolites sordidus. Lineage (NCBI taxonomy): Eukaryota > Metazoa > Arthropoda > Insecta > Coleoptera > Curculionidae > Cosmopolites > Cosmopolites sordidus. The sequence continues at coordinate 17,547 of JARFXV010000432.1, read as the reverse complement.
ACTATGTTATATATAATTAAATGAATGTAAATTAATATAATAATAATAATTAGTATCTAGAGTTACATTGATAAAATAAAAATAAAAAAAAACAGGTTACATAAAAGTGGCTGTCTAACGTGGGGCATAATGTGTACAGTCTGTTTAAAACGATATTTCGTTAAAATATATATATTCATATTTATTATTCCCGTATGGACCCTGGTGGACCACGCGAAGTACAATTAGAGGCGCTTGTTGTTAGCCTTCTTTTGCGCTCATACTAATTTCATTCTTTCGCTATGAGCTTTTTTCCTTTCGTCAGACCAAGTTGTTCCAGTATTCCTACATTTTTCTCTCTGGCCAACCTCCAAACGTCAACCTTGTGTCTGAAACAGCCTCTATCCTGAATTTAACTTTGTGTAATATTCGCTTATCTTAGGTCTTCTTTAATTGCAGCAATCCATTTAATTAATACTTTAGCTCTACTCCTATTTTCATAACATTTCACTATTTGTCTAGTTAGCCTACTCGGATTCATCCGTTTTATGTGTCCGTAAAACTTAAGTCTTCTTTTTCTCATATCGCTATGTATATCTGTGTATTGTTTGATTTCTTGGTTTTCTCGAAGTTGGTGTGTTGTTGTATTTATTTGTTTGGGGCCAAAGTTTTTTTTGTGATTTTTCTTTCCTTCTTTTCAATGTCCTCAATGTCTCTTTTTCTATTCAAAATGAGCGTTTCTGCCCCACATAGACATTCTGACTTAATAACTGTGTTGTAATGTCTCAGTTTTGTATTTTTAAATAGGAATTTTTTGTTGTAAATATTTTGTGTAAGTACCCTTATTGGCCGCTTTTTCCAACTCATTTTCCATGATAATTTCATCCAAATATTTGAATTGAGAGACTCGTCTGATGTTACCATATTTTGTTTTTAGAAATGGTGATCTTAGTCTGTTACAGATCATGTATTGTGCCTTTTCAAAGGAATTTTGGAGCCCTACCTTTTCTGTTGTTTCTTTTAGGATTTCAATCTGTTTCTGTGCCGTTAATGCATCTTGAGTCAAAATTGCTAAAGCATCAGCAAACGCCAGACAATCAATTTTGATGTTGGTTTTCCCCATTTTAATGGGCTGGTCAATATTCAGGGCCGACTTTTTTCACGCCACTCCTGTATTACTTTTTCTAGAACACAGTTAAATAAGAGTGGCGAGAGTCCATCCCCTTGTCTCACTCCAGTTGACAGTTGACAGGTTGTTGACAGGGCTCTGAGATGTCACCCATGAATTTAACTTTTGACCTTGTGTTAGTTAATGTTTCTTTAATAGTTGCCAGCGTTTTTAGATCTAGTCCATGTTCTTTCAAGATTTGGAATGAAGATTCGCGATCAATAGAATCATAAGCTTTTTTGAAATCCACAACTGTAGAGACGTGAGTTTTATAATACAGTTTTTGTTGCCTTAGGTTCAACTTTAGATTCAGGATCTGTTCAGGGCAGGATCTGCCCGGTCGAAAACCTGCTTGATATTCACCAATTTTAGGTTCTAACTGTCCCTGTGCTCTGTCTTGTAGACATTGAGATAGAATTTTGTAACAAACTGGGAGAAGAGATATCCCTCTATAGTTGTTTATATCTGTTTTATCTCCTTTCTTGTGTAGTGGATGGATTAGAATATGTTTCCAATCTTCTGGAATCCGTTCGGTTCCCCAAACTTTTTGTAGAATTTTGGTTGTTTCTTTGATCGTACCTGGACCAGCAGATTTCAAAAGTTCAGCACTGATTCCATCTTCACCAGAAGCTTTGTTATATTTAAGCCGCTTGATTTGCCTAATTATTTCATTTTCATTCGGTGGTAATGAATCTGGGTTTGTTTAGGGTTTAGTGTTGGTAATTTGTTTAAAGGCTCAGGACAGTTTAGTATTTGTTCAAAATATTTCAATATATATATATATATATATATATATATATATATATATATATATATATATATATATATATATATATATATATATATACAGGGTGTTTGGTGCATCGCTTATCAAATTAAAATGGCCGATAGGAGGGGTCTTTCGCTTCTCAGCCTCCATGAAGCATTATTGGGCCCACAGGTTTTTTATGTTAATTTTTCAACTTGTTTTTGGAAAATTCCAAAAATCAGCATTGAAACCTGAATTAAAAAAAAAGTTATTGGTATAACCTCCAAATTATTATTTTTTTTATTTTAATGTGTAATGTTGTAAAGTTCTATCAAAATTAGATGCAAGCAACATCTAGTTTTTTATGGACTCGCAAAGTTTTTGGAAGAAGTAAAGATAAATTTAAAGCTTAACTTTAAATTGCATATAAAAAAACCTTAAAGGTATCATGTTCTTCGAATTCTTTAAAAAAATCTCTGGTTTATCCTCTTTCTCATTTCGTACCGTTGTATACATTCATACCATAAAAACGTTTAACTAACTTCACTAATTTACCGTTAGAAAAAAGGTAAATCAGATATTTTTAAAATAATTCAAAGACTATGATCGCATTTATTTTTTTTTTAATATGCAATTCAAAATTGAGTTTTAAATTTAGTTTTACTTCTTTCAAAAACTTTGCGGGTCTATAGAAAAAAGTAGATGTCGCTGGCATCTAATTTTGATTTTCATAGAACCCAGAAAGCGGAAATAGAATGTAATGACAACATTACGCATGAAAATAGAAAAACAATTTGGAGGCTTTACCAATAATCTACACTACACTACCCGCTTACAATGCGCACTTTCGAAATTTTTCTAATAAAGAATTAAATAATTAACGTAAAAAAAATTGTTGGCCCAATAATGTTTTATGGAGCCTGAGGAGATCAAAAGACCCCTCGTATCGGCTATTTTAATGGCAAACGATGCTTCAAACACCCGATATTTATATATATATATATATATATATATATATATATATATATATATATATATATATATATATATATATATATATATACACACACACTTTATAGAAAAAATGTTGCCAGGAAATAATCATTTAGCTTTAATGGGCAGCGGCGCGCGTAAATCCCTGGATGATTGCAAGAACGCCTTCAAGAACAATTCTAACAAGACTAAAAAGAAGAAGACACTATGTAAACATCTGTTTTCCTGTAACATATGAATGCGAATACGAATATATTGGAAATTGATAATTAATTAATTTTTTATTTATTTTTGTATATGTGGAATACTTTTTTAATGAAAAAATAACGTTTTTCAATTTCCTCCATTTTCTCTGATTTTGTTAATATAATAATTAAATAATTATATTATTTAATTATTATATTATTATATTAATATTATAATATATTATTATATAATGTTAATATACATAATTAAAGCAAACATTGGTGTTGTGAGCACTTTTATGTTGCTAATTTTTTGTTACGTTATATAACGCTGGATTATATCGTTACATCACACTTTATTAGACATCTGCAAAGTTACTTTAGTGCATTTTATTTGTATATGTTATTTATGACGCTTTGTTTTCAAAGTTAAGGTCATCAATACATTGCGAAAATCTGCGCCACTCCTTTATCTAAACGTGAAATAAAAAATCGAATCTGCGTCAATTATATTCTCTTATTTACATTCGTAGAAATCTAGTTTGAATAATGTCAATATTATGATTTATTGTGGTATTTAATAAATTTCTAAAGGGTGTTGCATTGCTAGGTTACAATTTAAGTAATAATACAGGACGTAATAATAATTTAACCTCAAGGGGATTTATCACTAAACACCAAATCACTTTTTTAAATGTTTCGACCACGTTTCGTTAACTATGTATGAATCATCTCCTTATGATGCTAAAATGTTTAAAGAAATGTGTATGTTGTATAGTTAAAAAATTAGTTAGTCTTTGAGTTTGGTGTTTCACATCAAAGATTCCAATAGAAAAGTTGATATTAACAGTTAAACACAATATTCACCTGGTGACGTTTCGGGATCGTGTTCACATATCAGACAAAAGTTCGAATGTCGAAGGGATGCTGATAAATCTCACAAGCCCCTTACTGGACCTTAATGTTGAGTTTTAAGGATGGTTCTCGTTTGATGCTTCTTGGTGTTCAATCGCACCAAGGTCCTGTCCGGTATTGGGGGATGGCTAACTTAAGATGACACTTTCTGGAAAATTTTACATACAGCATGAAATATATTTTTACTAGACTTTTGCTAGAATCATGTATAGGAACTTTAAGTAATAACCAATTTCATTCATCATCATCATTATCAAAACCGTTCAATCCCTCGAGATTATGGTTAAGGCTTGCAAACGTTTTTAATCCTCTTCATGAGGTGGATTCTCTTCTTGACATCATCATAACATTTTTTTATGTGTCCTGGTCTTTTTGATTATGCCTTTCCATTCCTTCCTGTATCTGCTTCTATTTTCCAGTCTGCAATATCCAGTGTTTTTGCTCTTAATTATTTCTGTGGGTGGCCTTCGTATTTTGTGACCTGCCCATTTCAGCCTTTTTGCTCTTATGTATCTGGCAATATTGTCTCCTAACTCTTCCTCAATTTCTTCATTTCTTTTAAGTCTCCTTTCTCCATCTTTTGTTATGCCTGGTCCAAGTATTTTTCTCAATATTTTCGTTTTTAATATTTCTAGGTTACCTTCCTTTTTCTTATTTATGTTAGCTGATGTAAAGTGATTAATACAAATTAATCTTCGTTTTCTTACTTAGTATTTTGGATCGTGTTCCAGTGGATCAGTGTTCTATTCATTACAAAGACGTGATTTCCCTTCAGTATTCTATATCTTACCATGTCGTTCCCATTTTGATTTATTGTTCCTAAGCAAAAGTCGAAACTGTTTCCAAATTATTATTCTCTGTTATTAGGTGGGTGTTCCTATTCTGAATTACCCTTCCCATTCTCATGTATTCCGTTTTTTGTTCATTGATCTTTAATACGACCTTTCTGGCTTCTCAGTCTAGTATTTCTATAGCCCTTATTAATTTTTCTTTGGGTTTCATCTGAGTAGGCAATTAAGTGGATGTCATTTGTTATAATATTTTTATTGCTCAGATTTGCCTTCCTTAAAATATCTTCTAATACAGATTAAATATCTTTGGTGATATTGGGTCTCCTTCTTTCACTCCTTTATATATGTCGAATTCTTTTGAAATTATCCATTGAAATATTATTTTGTTCTTAGTGTTCTTCAATGTCACACTTCAAGAACCCATTCTATTTACAGTTATTATTTTCCACGTATCTTCTTAAAAATACACGGTTTAATTATTTCACTTACATAAAACGATCACTTACATAAAACATAAAACGACTTACATAATCGGTCTTCAGTAGATTGTAAATATTAAATAATTGTTTCAACTTGTAAATGCATTTTCTAAATAACCAAACATACCGGCGATATTGAGTTTGGAAGATAAAATAGAAATTGTATTAATTGTGAGTGAAAATTATAAAAGTTATCTGGAAACAACGGAAATCTTAAATAACAAACATCCAGACCAAAATGTACACAATACAACACTGAGAAAAATACTGGAAAATACAAAACACACGGAGACACTAAAAAAATGAGACACTAAATATATTCAATAACAAGCGTCGGAAACAAGTTGCCAAATAAAATTATCTATACTAAAAAATCCAAATGATTAAAAGTAAAACGGCATCTTTGTTATCAAATAAAATAAGTAAAGACACAATTTCAACAGTTTTGAAAGATAATTAATTTCATCCATATACCATAAACCTCAATTTGTTCATATATCACAACATAGAGATTATGATAGGCACTTTGAATGTTATTCTCTTATCCAAGGAGAGCTAGAAAACGTACCTTTTATAGTAAAAAATATTTGTTTTCCGACGAAGCTACGTTCACTTAAAATGGAACAGTCAATTCCCAAAATTGTCAATGATGGAGTGACAACAACCCTAATTTCAGCATTAAGACGCTTGGTGTGGGGTTTACAGGAATATAATAAATAGACATCTTGATTTCTGAACGGTATTTGAATTTTTGCACAATCAATTGAATGCTTTTCTGAATGACCTATCCGAAATTGAAGGCCAGGATATATGGTACCAACAGGACTGTGCAACAAGCCATAATACTTTGGAAGTTAAGCAATGCCTGGAAAATATTTTTGGTAATACACCAATTTTCTGAGATTTTTTGGCCAGTTAAGTCAAAAACTTAATGAACTTTTTTGTGGGGTTTCTTAGAACATAATATATACCAATAACAGCCATTTAAAAAAGTCGGACAGTTGCAGCGGATTATCACAGAAAAGATTCAAGATATAACTCATGATATGATTAGGAAAGTATTGAGAAAATTTTCCATTAGAACGAAAACTTTTATGAGAAAAGAAGGTGGATATGTTGAAGCATTAGTGTAGTGAGTGAAAATCTAATACTATTTGTTTAAGTCCATGTTATGTTTATACATAAGAAAAATAAATTAGTTATACAGAGGTTAATAAACGAAAAGGTTATCAAATTTATAATGAAGAAGAGAGATAACTGTCTATAAGTAGATGTAGCAATTGAAGAGTAGATTTTATTGTGTAATTATAGTATTTTCCAATTTTTGACTGCCCTGATTTCAAATTTGATTATTTCAATGATATTTTTTTAAAAAGCAGAACTTTTCATAGAGAACAACTTTTCTTTGTAAAAGCAAAAATAAAAAAAAATCCATTTGTAGTCATCTTAAGTATACACGCTGTATATATATATATATATATATATATTTTTTTTTTCCGACAGTTTTGTTTCCAGAGAAACAAAATACCATATAATATATCCAAAATAGTGAAGCGAAATCGATAATTAAATTTTGAATGAATTTCATCTACATAAACAAAAAACACGACACGTTCTGTTTCTATACATCGTCTTCCAATTAATTTTCTAGTCCATTATTTAATTTCCTTATCTACAACGGATCTACAATATTAGAAACATCGATAAAATGAATCTTTTTATAATGTTATGTATACAGGCTTATCTTTTAAGCTTGATATGTACGTTGGATTTCGGAACATGGTTTTTAAATTAATTCTTGACACAGATATGCCACCAGAGTCACCTATTTGCAGTCGAGAAGAAGATTGATGCAATTTTTAATAAATTTTACTGGTGGGATGTGAGAAAGCGATAAATATGTTGTTTATAAAACCAGAGATGTTATCTAATTACCTAAGGAAACTGTTAAAAGAAATAATATATAAATACATATCTAATCTGGACTAGTTTAATGTTTTTGTTGTTAATATTCATGTCTATTCAAAATTATCATTTTGAATAGTAATATAAATTAATAAATTTGACCACGCTCTCATTGTAGATGTTTGTTTTTGTATTTTCTATGTCAACATGAAAGATAAGGATTTTTAGTGATTTGTTCTTTGCCACTAAAATTTGTTGCATGATTCGGCGTTTGCTACACTATTATTTAGTTTATGTAAACACTTTAATTGTATCTGGTTTAGCGAAATGTGTGAATTTATGGTTAAAGAGCAATATCATTCAGTGTGAATGCGAAAGGAAAAAGACAGTTTTACACATTTTCAACTACACAGGTCAAAAAATGTAAACTTTCTTGAGGAAACGTTGATGCTTGGTATTGCTTGCAGTATTTTATACGACAAGAAAGAAGACGACATATTTTTTCGTTTTGAATCTATGCAAATACATTAGATGTCATGTTATTAGATGTCATACTGCGACAAACACTTTGATTTTTTATACCTGAAGAAGACCTAGACCTAGAAGATCTAGAAGCTTCCTTACTTTAGCTCCGATATATTTGCCTTCTTTTAGTTTTGCATCACTTAATTGATGAATTATTTTTTTTAGGTACTTAAAACCATTACCTTCTTTCTCCATGGCTTTGACAAAGTTTTTCATTAGTCTAAGCTTAATATGGAGAGGCGGAAGAAGCATACATAGCGGCTGTATTTCGACGTATTTCCGAAAATTCATTAAACGTCCGCATATATAACAAAACTTATCCGTTAGATTTTTGCAAAATCGACGACTAGAACTTCCTATTTTATATAAAATTGACTTAAACAGTTGGCTGTACTGTAAATGAGACAGAAACAAACTAAACTATAGAAAACAGTAAAACTACCCTCTCTATGGGCTTCTGGTAATTCTTACATTGTCCAGTACAAATAAATTCAATGATCTCATGATATAAAAGAGAAGCAGGTACTTGAAAATGGGATGTGCTAGTTCATTTCTGTGAAAAATCGATAAAACTACTTAAATGAAACGCAAAAAAAGCATTCTCATCAATGTTATAGAAATCATGTCATTCTGTCTTATTTTTATTAATTTTCAAAAATTAATCAACAAAAAATTTAAAGACAAAATTGATATAAAAATATACGATAGAAAAAATATTCAGTTTTGTTTCTCTAAAAATTTATAAATAATTAAAATACTAGAGTGATACTTGCCTTATCCGTTACATATTAAATGATTTAACATCCATAAATACGTTGTTCGAAACTTAAAATGGATGACTGATTTGAACAAATCCATTATGATACAATCAAAAATTCTCATATATCTGTATATATTAAGGATCCAAAATAAATGACGAAAATTTTCAGAAGATGATTAATTTAAACAAAACATAAATATTAATCATATTTTCTTCTGTTACAACTGTTCAACATACAAACATTTATTCCTATATTGTAGTCAGTGTCATCTTCTAGATTTTGCAATATTTAAAGCGTCGATCTAATATATTATTCTATTGAACGTTTTTTAGAGTGTCTCTAGAACATGATAAATGTGATGGGAGACCAATTTCAGCTCGCTCTCCCGAAATGATCGATTTCAAAAGTTCGCGATTTTGTCGCAAATGACCACAACGTTTCACTAAAAATGATGGAAGCGGCTTTGAATATCGGCAAAGAAACGATTCAACTCCACAAGGATTTTGTTAAAACAAAGGTGTGTTGCAAAGTTTGATCCAGTCACGTTGACGGAGGTGCAGAAATCATTTTGGGTCAATCATTCCAGACAGGTCATCGCAGCTACCAGAAATGATCAAAACTTCCTAAAATCAATAGTTACGGTAGCTGAAACAAGGTGATATTAATCAACAACAAGGTGATATTAATATTGTTGTATAAAATTATTTATTCTTTCTTATCTCGGTACCTGTGAAGTAATATTAGTTACAAAATAAACAATTATATTGTTGAATTTTGCTCTGATTGGACTTCTTCATGGCTATTATATTCTAAGAATGAAATAACAGGCTTGCTGAAGCTAAAATATGTTGTAAATACTTTAAATTCAAGTTTATTTAAATATCTAAAAAATAAACTCCGTCAAGCGTTGTTCCGTATTTAGTCGTGCTCTCTTTTGGATCATTTGACGTAATTAGATAAAATTTCAATTTTAAATACACTGATCACATGCAAAACATTAAATGAGCTGGAGAAAACAATGAGAGAACAACAAAAACAAAATGAGAACAAATGGATCGAAACAAGAAAAGACTTCGAATAATAATTTATAAAAAATGCCAGTTATTTCGTTTTACTAACATTTTCTCAGGCCAGTACTGATGCTTAATGGACGCACTGGGTATACCAATTTATCAGATTTTATTATTAATATTTAAATGACCCAGATTATTTATTAAATTCCAAAAAACCTGTTACACCTGCTTCCTAAGGCAAGTTATTAGAAAATATGCAAAAAATAAATAAATTTACCAACGAAAAGGCTATCTCGATATTTAAATATAATTTTTTTGCCATTTCTTCAGATATTAATATATTTTTGCGTCGATTTTTCATATCCGAGGATCTAAAGTGCACTTCATAATTATTTATCTATTTTTTTTATTTGACATAATTATCGGTCTTCTAATTATTTTAATAGTAACAGCAATCAATCTATGTTCTGTTTATTAAAAATAAATCCAATCCATTTGATTCATTTTAAATTTAAATATGTTCTCCAGTCGCTTCAATTTTATGTATGGAAACTTTCAGAATATGCACACTCGATCTGTATTCTG